>CAJQZP010001337.1:0-355341 GCA_907164705.1 Parnassius apollo
ACACAAATGATGTGTTTAATTTGACGTTTCATTTCGAGACCATAGCCATGAAGTTGGCTTTTATCGAATGAATGCTTCGACCATGAAGGTTAGAGAACAGGAGAACGATCACTATAATAATTACATTATACTTTATTAACTACTTACATTATACGTACTAAAAGCCCGCCTGTCCTTGAAAATTGTAGAATACATAGCGGCGCTGACGTCGGTGAGTAGTGACTGCGAAGTTAACTGTTCAAGTAGGTGAAGTTAGTTGAATAACGTACAAATTTTCATTTCATTTTTTCGTAGAAAATTTTCATGTTCCGTAATTTTGTAATTTTTGACAAAAACAAACATTAAAAAATGGAGAAATATTTTATTGTGCGTGGATGTGCAAGTGGTTTAGCATCTGATCGGAAAAATAGATTGAAAATGATTTTTATTGAGGTAACTTAGCGATTACAGCGCTTCACTTATTTTGTCCATATTTCTGGGACACTATTTTCTACGGCGATCGTTCTACTGTTCTCTAACCTTCATGGCTTCGACTTACGAGTAGTACTCTTACTAGTTTGTGACTTCGACTTGTGCAGTGTTGGGAAATAGTTGGTGTGAAATTATGGTGTTGCCACGCTAGAAAATATTGTATTTTGGGTAGAATTATTGTTTTTTTTTTGCTAAAGATTATTTTATTTATTTAAGCTGTCTAAATTCAATTTTAATAGGTTTTTGCTATTTCTTTATATTTGCATAAATTAAAAACATGTTATTAACTGTTTTTTTTTATTAAAATAATAAAACTTAGGGCACGGAATTATACAATATGAACTAAACAGGAATGGAAAATTCGAAGTCGTCTTCTTCTTCGAGTTCGAAATCTCGACGTGTAGATGTAGACGGATTTGATTGCAGAGAAGTTATTGCATAGAGGACATTGAAGACAATTTCATTTGCCATTTGTTTCGTGGGTTTAAATGATATACATCCCTTTTCAAGACGTTTTGTGCTGTCAGAAGCGATAACCACATTATTAATAGTGTTAGTCATTTCATCAATTCTGTACCGACTTTTCGTCTTAATAAGATTTATCTTGCTAAAGATGCGCTCGCAATCTGCATTGGCGTGAGGGATGCATAAAGCGTAAAGTGCGAACTGTGCGAAAACAGTAAATTCTTTCTCGCTGCAAAGGTTTTCAAAATTTAACAATTTAGACCAAAACAGATTGACTTCCTTTTCTTGAGTTATGTCGTCAGGTAGACATCTTAGGGGGAGATTTCAGCTGCCATCGCCTGTTGCAGTATTATGAGTAATTATTCTGGGCAATATTGTAGTCAACGGCACGCTGGAAGGCTTGTTCTGTCTGTGATCGATGTGAGTTCCTATTGCGGGAATCAATTATTCCGGTAGGATTTTTTGGACTCTTCATTACTAATGGATAATCTGGATCGGACGAACTCATTGAGTTTGCTCAACTGCAATATAAATAACAAACAACATCATCCCCACCACCACCACAACTATCCTCAAATCTCCTACTAGAATACCCCGAGACATATGTTGCGGAAGTCCTGCATTTTGCAGGAGTCACTACTCACTAGTCAGTGTTTATAGTAATGTCGCTCGAGGTGGTTGTGGCGATTAGTGCTGCGTACATAGTACTTACTCGTACTTAGGGAGTGAAACGTAAGCGAAAGAGAAGGTGGTGGATGCGGAATTTCTTACTGGAACGGGAATTCTTTCTTTAATGTTTTAAGTGATCTCCGAATGTCTGACAGATCTTTTGTAAATTGTACTTGAATGTCAACATCTGATTTGAAACTTTATCACAAATGATCGGACCTTCCATAGACAAACAGGATACAATACAACGAATCACTGTTGGCTCTCATATCAGACTTGCCATTGCATTAAGATACTTGTCGATTGGAGATTCTTATGCTTCCCTGTCGTTAATTTTCCGAGTGTCGTAACAACTGATTGCTGTGCCACTCACGCTCCCATCACGGTTGCGTTCTGCTGGTTACCGGCGTGATTGGCATTATAGTTGCCAAGTCGAGTGGATCTGATGGCGTCCCCCCTATTGTGCTAAAGACGTGTAC
Organism: Parnassius apollo; assembly: GCA_907164705.1. Taxonomy (NCBI): domain Eukaryota; kingdom Metazoa; phylum Arthropoda; class Insecta; order Lepidoptera; family Papilionidae; genus Parnassius; species Parnassius apollo. The sequence goes on from CAJQZP010001337.1 coordinate 2,085, forward strand.
TTCGGAGTTGGTATCGGTTTTAACGCGTCTTTTCCGGTACTCCTACTCCCTAGGCGTAGTCCCGAAATCATGGAAGACAAATTTAATGCACCCGATCCATAAAAAAGGCGACCGCTCAGATCCGTCTAACTACAAGCCTATCGCTATCACCTCCTTGTTCTCCAAAATAATCTAATCCATTATGAACTGCCAGCTCATGAGGTACCTTGAAGATCACCAACTAATTAGTAACCGCCAGTACGACTTCCGTCGGGGTTGGTCATCTGGTGATCTTTTGGGTTACGTAACTCATAGATGGGCGGAGGCAGTAGAGTCCAAGATCCAAGTCCATGTAAAGGCCTTCGCTATGTCGATACTTACTCCCAACGGAAGGCGTTAGTTAGTATGGACATAGCGAAGGCCTTTGATCGGGTTGGGCACAAAGCGTTTCTTACGAAGCTTTCTTCCTATGGGATACCCGAGAAATTGTGTAATTAGACCACCAGTTTTCTTACAGATCGGGGCACCAGTCGTAGTAGACGGTGCATGCTCCGATTTTAAGCCCATTAACGATTCTGTTCCACAAGACTGCGTGCTATCACCAACGCCGTTTCTTTTGCATAGTTAGTTTACGACGGGCTGTTTTCCGCAACTCCACGTCTAAGCGCATCTTTTGCGTGTGGGCATGTGGTTATTCGAGCCATATTTCCCCGAAGAAGTTCAACAGTCCTTTGATGTTGTAAGCAACTTCGGGGAGCGATCCCGGCGTGCCGAGATGTTTAGCCCTGTATGAAGCGACTTCTGGACAAGTCAGCAACATGCCCTGCACAGGGGGCTATCAGTAACACCTATGGTCAACAAATGTTTGTTAAAAGAGCCATGTCCTGTGATAGCACTTGTTACTATCCTGATCTGTGGCTTGTTCAGTCGCATTAGAACCTTGGTTAGGCGACTGTTTATTTCATGCAGGGCCTTCCTAGCTTGTCTACAGTCTACTAAATTTTTCCAAAGCTGAGCGTGTAAATTATTGAAGTATCTATGTACCAGTGAACAAACGTAGCTAAAGGGGATCGGTATTATTGGTTCCGGCCCTGTAGTTGCCAGAGCCGATCCCCGTCTGGCCAGTTCATCTGCTGCATCGTTGCCTCTAGATCCACTGTGTCCCTTGATCCATTGCAGTCACAATGTTGTGCTTACCTAACTCATTCAATCGTTCATGGCATTCGTGTATCAGTCCCGAGTTCGTAACATTGCAACTCAGAGCTGTAGTACCGCCATACTGTCGGTCAGTATTCTTATGGAGAAGTCTTTCACCTTCCTAGCATCTATTGCTATAGCCGCTTGGATGATACCCATGCATTCAGCCTGGAAGACTGTGTTGTGGGTATCCAGCGGTGTGCATATTTGGATATTAAGGTCTTCAGAGAAAGCCCCAGACCCGACATTTTCATTTGTCTTAGAACCATCCGTGAAAACTTTGAGCTCTCTTTGACCCAATCCTTCCAAATGGTCAGTTTCCTTCAATTGTATCCTGTACTTAATGATTTCTTATATTTACGCGAACACTACACATTTAAATAATACTAGTTTTTACGGAATTTATCGCGTGTATTTAACTTTTTAATTACCCGACGTTTCGAGAGCTTTACAGCACCCATGGTCACGGGAAGGACTGAGATGTTCAACGTCCAGCTGTCATAGTTAACCGCGGTTACCATAGATTAAAATTTAACTTTTGTTCCGATCTACACAGTATGAACTTATGGTATCATGGAGTCTTGCAGTTGTATGCTTGGGTTGGGATTTAATTTTATTTATTATAGGATCCCAAGCAGATGGTAGCACCCAGCCATCTTCTCTATTGAAATTAGGATGTTTTTTGATTTCAATAGCCTCGCGAATCATCCTTGGAAGGAATCGGTGTTCTTTGGCGAGGATTTGTGGTCTATCAAATCTGATGTAGTGACGGGGGCGATCCTGTACATGTTCAAAGACTGCAGACTGTGAACATGTACAGGATCGCCCCCGTCACTACATCAGATTTGATAGACCACAAATCCTCGCTAAAGAACACCGATTCCTTCCAAGGATGATTCGCGAGGCTATTGAAATCAAAAAACATCCTAATTTCAATAGAGAAGATGGCTGGGTGCTACCATCTGCTTGGGATCCTATAATAAATAAAATTAAATCCCAACCCAAGCGTACAACTGCAAGATTCCATGATACCATAAGTTCATACTGTGTAGATCGGAACAAAAGTTAAATTTTAATCTATGGTAACCGCGGTTAACTATGACAGCTGGACGTTGAACATCTCAGTCCTTCCCGTGACCATGGGTGCTGTAAAGCTCTCGAAACGTCGGGTAATTAAAAAGTTAAATATACGCGATAAATTCCGTAAAAACTAGTATTATTTCAATGTATCCTGTACTTCTTATCGAATACAAATTGTTTTGGGATCCTATCATACTTGGCTTGTAAGATAGGAATTTTTGAGTAAATTAAATTATATAATATTCTTTTGCATATCAGTGATATGTCGCAAACCGGTCTGGGTAATTTAAGCGCTTTGGCAATATCCTCCTACGCGTCATTGTTCTTTATTTTATTTGGATAATTTTGGTTCGAAGTACCTATCCCACAACAAAACATGACTCTGGTATAGCTCAAGAAGAAAAAGGACGGTTTCTTTTCCCCACACTACTGACATGTTGCACGGCACGTCGTGCATACTACACTCCTGGTAACAAAATGGCGCGAAACTGATGCGGGACACGTGCGCTCGCTCTCGCAGCGGAAACAAGCAACATGTCCTGCGTCACGTAAAATGTTGCGGGCCATGTTGTGGGACACTGTGCAACGTTGCATCATCACGTAGATTGAGTGTTCCGCATCATGTTACGGGACAAAATGTTCCCTAGTGTATCTGAGGCTTTAATCTTACATAATATGTAGCTGAGGTAGCTCCATAATTGTAAGTTTGATCAGAAATGCTAATATCTCTGTTGATCATCTATTATCATTTTATAATTAAGCTTTAATATTATATAATAACGCTGTAATTACGGTAATAAAAAACAAAAATAATTCCTAAAATATTTAATATATCAAGTTTAACAATCCACGCACCGTGTGGTACTCTAATGTACGTAAAACAAAATTTATATCTTAACATCTCAGGAGAGAGGTAGGTTCATCGTACACGTAACTTGTAAGTACGAAATATAAGACTAAAATATGCATTGAAGTGATGATGTACAATGTAAGTTCATTCAAAAAATCAGTCGGAGAACACATTTAGCTATTGTTACACATAGACTATCAATATTATGCCAAAATAAATATCTTTAAAGAGGTACAAAACATACATTCTAAGAGAAAGGAAGTAAATAAAAAGTATGTAGTAAATATAAAAGTAAATACACAATATTCTTGTTCAATATACAAGATGCACAGTTTTAAAGTCCGCAAATAAATTATTATGCAAAAGCAGGTAAATGTTTTTACACTAAACTTCATAATACATAACACATTTAGTTTATAATATTTATTCTACCATCGCAGAAATATAAAAATATGTAAATAACTTTTTTTCACAAGATATATATTATTATGTAGATAAGAAGTAAGTGTCAAATGCTGACAAAAATATGATGGTAATTTTAAATATCTATATTTTCATATAACAGCATGTAACAAATACCCACACGATTACGTGTTATAAAACTATGAAGGTAAATCCACTTTTAAAAGTTTTTAATAATCACAACATTAAACTGAATGACCGACAGAACAATTGAAGGCAGTATCGGAATAGTTATGGGGGTGGAACGTTGTATTGCGGTACGCATACTGGTGCCTTCACAGAAACTCGTATATGATGGTGTGTATGATGGTTTCGATGTGCGGCGCCGTGCAGGTGGCACAGTGGAGCGCGTGTGAGGGCGAGGCGGTAGCATCGTACCAGGGCAGCATGCGCTAGCGACGCACACCGAACTCGACCGCGTCGTCCTCGGTGATGTCGCCGTGCCGCCACAGGTTCAGCCGCGAACTCTTGGCGTGCTCTTGCGCCGCGCGGTACTCGCTCACCAGCCCGGCGAGCCGTTGCTCGCGAGTGTTCTCCATCAGCACTAGACCCTCTTTGATCAGGTTCTGCAATTTAATAGACAATCATTTTTTCCATTCGTTGTACATCCCAGTGTAGATCCTAAATAAATATCTATATATTAATATGTGAAGAGAAAACATTGTACATCCTTTTAAGCATATTGCGCACACTGAAGAAAGTTAGATTTCATCATCATTATCATCATTACAGCCCTTCACAAGTCCACTGCTGAACATAGGCCTCCCCCAAGTAATGCCACAAATCACGGTCCTGAGCCACCTGCATCCACCCACCTCCTGCATGTCTTACCAGGTCGTCACTCCATCTAGTGGGGGTCGCCCTACACTACGCCTACCGGTACGAGGTTGCCACTCGAGAACCTTTTTTCCCCATCGGTTATCGGTTCTTCGAGCTATATGGCCGGCCCATTGCCACTTCGACTTACTAATCCGTTGGGCTATGTCGGTCACTCTGGTTTTACTGCGGATATCCTCATTTCTGAGTCTATCACGCAGAGAAACTCCGAGCATAGCTCTCTCCATAGCTCGCTGAGCGACCTTGAGCGTCCTCATACGGCCAGCAGTGAAGGACCACGTCTCAGATCCGTAAGTCATCACTGGCAACATGCACTGGTTGTAGACTTTAGTTTTCAGAGATTGAGGTATACCTGACGAGATGTGTCGTAATTTCCCGAACGCTGCCCAGCCGAGTTGAATCCGTCGATTGACCTCTCGGCCGAAGTTGGACTTACCTAGTCGGATTATTTGTCCCAGGTAAACGTACTCATCAACAACTTCGAGCATAGTGCTCCCAACAACTACCGGCATAGGTGTGACATGGACATTAAACATGATCTTTCTTTTGTCCACGTTCATCTTAAGACCTATCCGTTGGGAGACACCATTGAGGTCATTTAGCATAGGGCTAAGGTCCTCCAGCGATTCTACCATAAGGACTATATCGTCGGCAAATCGAAGGTGAGTGATGTACTTGCCACTGATGTTAATACCGTATCCTTTCCAGTCCAGTAGCTTGAAAATGTCTTCCAACGCAGCGGTGAAGAGTTTCGGGGATATAACGTCACCCTGTCTTACACCTCTCTGCAGTTGGATAGGTTTCGAACTCTGGTTCTGTACTCAGATAGCCATCGTAGCCATACTGTACAAACACTTCAGACACCTCTCTGCAGTTGGATAGGTTTCGAACTCCGGTTCTGTACTCGGATAGCCATCGTAGCCCTACTGTATAAACACTTCAGCACTTCGATATACCGACAGTCAACTAGGCACCGCTGAAGGGACTGTAGCACAAGTTAGATTTGGCTAAATATTATACCTAAATTGTATACCGCTAAAATTTTGGTATAATATTTGTTACAAAATACAATAAATTAAATTTATAAAACATTAATTGATTAGAATCATACCATTATTAATTGTCAAGCACATAATAGTCTATGGTCAAACAGTCGCACAAAGCAGAGTTTGTCACGAAATTTTTTAAAATGTTACCAACAAAATAAATGACAATTTGATTGAATGAGTTATTATTTCTTGTTATTTCTACAGTTTCTTTTTCAATAGCCTTGAAGTGTTCCATTTAAAACAAAAAAGTATTTATATTATATCTTAGTTATCTATAGTTCATATATTAATATGTGTTAATTTATAAGCATAGATGATAAACAATATCAAAAGGAAGTGAAATAATATGTAAATAATAGTAACAAACAATACTATTCAATAATAATTTTAATAGTTTTTTGGAATGGCAGACAGACTTTAAAAACTACCTTTTAAAATAAAATAACAAAATAACATTGTTATTTTATTTTATTTCAGTTATTCAGTATTTTCTGTGTATTTATTATGATTTTTAATTTTAAAACTTCTAAGCTATGCTTTCCTTAAGGTTAGACCTCCCTAACATGAATGTCAGAAACACAATTATTCTGACTTATTCAAGCATAATGTGACTTGTCATGTAATAAGATGGAGTTAATTCTAACATAACATAAGGAATAATTTATAGATAATTTTGATTAAAGTACTAGCAGTATGTGTTTGCATACAATAACAAGCAAATGTACCATGCTTTAATAACTTTTCGCTCTTTTTGTAATTTAAATTCCTGTATATCATTAAAATAAACAAAAGTTGTTTGTAGAATAAAGATTTCAATGTGTATGTTTTTCCTTTGATCGCCCAAATATAACGTAATGTTAAGAATAATTTTTTAAAAGGTTACCTTGCCAATGTCGACATTAGTATTCATGTCAACAATGGTGACAGCTGGTGGAGAGCCGCGTGACTCCACATTCAGAAGTAGCTTCTTGTTGAGCGTGTCTATAGAGAAAGCTCGCACTGCTTCTAAGCGGTCATCAGGATCCGAGGGAAATCTGACGCAGCTAAGCACATACTCATTTGCATACGGCGGGTCAGTTTCTGTGCCCGGGGGGAGAACAGCCAAACGTGTGTAACTGACAACCTGTGTAGATTTACATGCTGGTTGAATACATATTTATTAAACACGTTTATTAAACACTAAAACTGATTACTGTCCGGTCTATAGCGCAATGGCTTGGCGTTGAATTGCGGTGCTGAAAGCCGCGGATTCAAATTCCTCACAGAGCAAGTATTAGAATAGCCAACAAATAATTGTTCTAGGTCTGGATGTTTGCCGTTGTGCAACTTATGTATGTGTAATCTGCCTCCAAGATACAGGAGAAAATCATAGCATTTGTATGCAGCTACCCTGTGTATTTTTTGTTGTTGGATTTGTGCTCCCTTGCCTTATCGTTCTTGTAAAAATGTTTATCATTATTGTAGAAATTGTCGCAATTTTTTGGGTATGTATTGTCCTACAAACCAAGAAAATATGTAGTAATAGATAAATAGTATCTACGATTTTTAAGATTTTAATTTGAAATGAAAACTATTTCGAAGATATGTGAATTTCGCCAATAAGCATTAGGGCATCGCGGCGGACACTTTCTTGCCCTAAAGCCCTCTCAAAAATGAGCCTGTACTGAGCAGTAGCACGTATATAGGCTGTAACTTTAATGAATTGAAGAATGAAACACTAGGGAGACCAGTGATTAAGGTAAAAAAGTCATGGTAGAAGCAGGACCTTACATAACCCAAGGAATTAGTATAATGGTTTGACACGCCGCAATATTGACTCATTTGCACCAAATTGATAAAATAAAGTCTATACAGATAGAGGAACATGGTGATGCTTACTTTGCTTTGATAAGTAGGTACAGAAATGAACAGATTTGACAGAATTGTTACAAGTGATGAAAAGTGGATTCTCTGTGATAATCGCAAGCAAAAAACACAATAGCCGAGACCGGAACAAGTACCTGAAGCAAACCTTACTTAGAAAAGTAATGGTAACTACTTGGTACCCATTTCATGGTGTAAATCATTATTTTCATGGTGTATATCAACATTTTGAGATCAGGTGTGATAATGACAGTAAATGTCTATTCTGTAGAACTTGAACAATAATGGCAAAATTCTTCAAGAAACAAACCCTACTCGTCAACAGGTTTTACCATTACTACTCTATGATAAAGCAGAACCCCACACTGCTTGATAAGCCATCTTAACATTACAAGACCTGCAGTGAGAAACCATAAGCCATCCTCCGAACTCAGCAGACTTAATCTCAACAAATGATTACTATCAGCATTCTCTGCTATTAAAATATATATATATATATATATATATATATATATATATATATAAATTTCAAATAATAACATCCAAATGTGTCAAAATATCATCATTCTTAATATCCAACATCAGTTCGTTTCAAAGAAAAGTAATGTACCAAAGCTATGAAACAGTCCTTATTTGGTGCTCTTCTCGCAATTTCGAGCATGTAGTTCCCGATTAGTGTTGCCTGAATAGTAAAGGAATTTTTGGTGAACCCCGTAAAATTCATATTTTGTCATAAATCATAAGATTAATGTTCCATGTCATCATGGAACATTAATCTTATGATTAGATGAGGAGAGAAGAAACTTATCATGAGTTGAAAAGGGTAATTGGAATTTGTCCTTGAAATATGGTTAGAGATGGATTATTTAAAATTGAAAAAAGAACAAGTAGAAATCTAGAGTTTTGTCTTAGTCGGATAGTGAGCCATTTCAGGGGTTCATGTTCATGAGATATATATATATATATATATATACAGACACGACAGAATTTCAGATAGAAAGCGCAATGTAGATACAGCATTCGAAACAGACCTTTGTAGAGATCACCAGTAAATCATTTACCTTTTTTCAGTTACATATGAACAAAAATGACGCAGTTAAGGACTACGGAAATTAAAACTTATTATTAAATGTAATGTGAAATAAATTAATGAATAATACTTATTGGTTATTTAATACATTAAGTCACTATGTTTAATTAACCACTGGTATGTTTAATTTACTACAGTATTACCTCTGACCTGGGAAGAACCAGCAAAAAACTAGCAGGACTTTTAATAGCACAACAAATTATAAGTAACAAGCACTTCCTAAGTAGCAAACATCTCATTCCCAAGGGTTATTACATATACATTTAGTCTAATATAACCAATTTTAAAAGTCCCTACTAATGGAATTTATTAAATATTGTTCCCAGCTTACCTCTCTGTTTCCATAGTCAATGTAGAAGATGTGAGCTTTTTTGTCATCTGCAATTTTTTCCACCTTTGCTCTGTACCATTGGTCATCCAGTGTAAAACGTGCAGCACAGATATTTCCTCTTCTTGGTACATAGGATCCTGGCAATGGAGCATTTGTCTTAAATTCAAGATGGATTTTTTCCATTAAGGCTTCTAATTTGGGTCCCAAATCAATATTCTGAGCATAGAAACTACCCTCTGGAGTAACTTCCGTAATAACCACTTTTTCATATTTCAATATACGATCTTGAACCGGTGCATTTCTTTCCTTTTCACTTTCCTTTTCTATTTCAACATAATCTTTCCAAATTCCAATACGTTTCTTCTTTGCATTCTCCTCCCCTGATTTAATGGCTCGCGCAAATTCCGATGTTTCAGCTGTATGATGCATAGAGGCAAGTCCATGCTCAACTAATGAAACAGACAAATTTTCATTCTCAACCCATAGCCAGCCAAAGAAGCTTCCTGCTTTGTCTATTTCTTCAATAGTTATGACCACGTCACGTTGAAGACATTTTTCTTTTGTGAATTGTAGAGCTTCTTCACCATAAGGTTCAGCATTTTGCATAGGCCCTCCGCCGGCGGATGGACGCGCACCTCGTGGACAGTTAATACCCGCAAGCAAGAAAGTCACAAGAACTGACTCTTTGGGAATGTATAATTTCATTCGTGAACCACTGGTTACAAATTCTACTGTTGCCTCCGTTTTTTGAGCTCTCTTTAGGAATGGGAAGAATTTTCTCGCTTTAGCAGGATCTCCACTAGTATCCTGTACACGATGAGTTGGTATATCTTTCTTGGCATGTATACCAATAAGTGCCTTTTGAGCTTTCAGTTCCGCTTCCAGTAACTTATCATAATGAGAGCTTCTCTGGTCATTGTCATTCCTGTATCTTACTACACTCGCAAATCCTTTACTTACCAAAGCTTCGGCGATGTTGCTATATAAGCAAACACAAACATTTGAGTTTGAAACAAGTACAAAAATAATAAGTATAATATAGTATCAAAATGTTTGTAATGTTTAGTGTTTGTAAATAATTATTTTTACTTACGTTCCACCAGCCATGACTGTACAACAAGTCTTTTCAGGAAAATTATCCTTAGCAGGTTGTATGTAATCAACAGTCACATTAACTTTTTTTCCAATAAGTTTTTTTCTGAGAAACTCACGCGTTTCATACATCCATGGTATTTCATATAAAGGCTTAAAACCTTTTGGCCTTGGTGATTGTTTTCCTTCGTCATCTAGGCTGTTCCTATTCAACAAAATAGTGAAGTTTTTAAATAACTAACAATTTTAGTATGTATAATGTACCACATTAGGTAGATGGTATGCAAACTTACTTTTCACGCGGTGGTCTAATGCTAGCCAAAAAGATTTTCTTTTGTGTATTATTAGGAAGCTTAACAACAAGGGCATCTCCGTTAATAACTTCCATTACAGTTGCAGTAAATTCTTTATCTTTGGCTGCAATAATGGGTGCATTACTTATATAGTTGGTCCAGATACGTAGTTTCGCTTCTTTCGCGGCTTTCTCAGCAGCCCTCAGAGACAAAGATCCTAAATACATAAAAAATAATTAATTTCAATTACATATGTGGAAGAAGTGAAAAATCAGAGGGTTGTATATACACTACTCACAAAAATTAAGTGAGCAAAATAAAATAAACAAATAAAAAGTTTTTAAACTCTGGTTTGGAAAAACTGCTCGATGGATCAATCTGCAAATGTACAGGGCTGTTGGGAGTGCATTAAAGTGAAAAAAATCCTGAAAACCTTAGCTTTTCTACCTACACAGTACTACCTACAGTCCTATTTTTTATATCTTAATTGCGAACGGGAAAAAAAATATTTTTTTCAAATGTCTTAGAAGTTTTTAGGAAATTCATACCAGTTTTTGAAATTGCCCTTCAATTTACGGTACTGGTTGTTGAGATATTAATGGTTGAAGACAAAAGAGTCTTTTCTCATTCAGTTTCAGATATCTCCACTACAAATGGACGTAGCAAGAAAATGAAGAGGAAGATAAAAAAAATCATGCTATTTAGTTGGATCGCGTTGAAACGGTGGGTCCAAAAAATTTTTTTTGTCAAAAAATCTGAAAAATAGAATCTTAGCTACAAAATGCTTTTTTATGACCATTTTTCACCTTTTTATTTATAGAATAAGGATGACAAACGAACACACAGTCCACCTGAAAAGGATACACCTGGTAAAAGGATGCTGTGGCCTATAGCCACCTACATTTATCCTCAATTAAGAATCAAAATGCGGATGCATTGTCATGCCTGACGACTCAGAATGAATGCCTCATTTCCAGTAAAAAAGGGTCTCCGAATCTCAACACTCATCACATGAAACACAGCAGTATTAAGCTGCTATTTTACGCTGGTATTCTGTGAGAGTGTGGTCTTTCCCCGGTCAAACTGACCCATTAGTGCTACAACCATAATATAGATGCAGCAGTGCTCTACTACATATGAAAACTGAGATACATTTCACTGAGGTACAGCTTGTCAAAAATCATTAGGAAATTTTTTGGCTACCTTAATTTTTGTAAGATCCAAAGAGGGGGGAGAACACAGTGATTATCGAATCCGGCAACTTGTTCTATCACCGGAAGGGCGATCATCCGTCCCAAAGAGGTGTCGGATTTATCGTCTACAAGTCTCTTGTTAACAACTTTGTAAAGAATGAGAGTTGCATATCTTATACTAAGAATCACCAAATGATATTCACTGAATTTTTGTGAGAAGTGTATGTTGTTATGTATATTAACAATGTTAATATATTATATACAGGAATATATCTAATAATACACTTTCACTTTTAAGGGTGGTATAATACTTACCAGATTTCATAACTGCTAGTGACCAATCAACACATCTAGCAAAACCCTGTCTTAATAATGCCTCAGCAATGTTGCCTTGGGGATGTATGATAGTACCCAAAAGATATGCATTATTCACTGACTCCAGAATAACCTCGACATCCTTCTGGAGCAGTCTTGACTCAACAAAAAAGCGTGCCTCTTCAGCATATGGCTCAGACCCACCATCTTGTTTTATTGCAGGGCACTGTAACAATTATAAGCCCATTTACTTATATCAAGTCAACTTTTCGCCGTTATTACTAATTATAAAATTTGCAAAAATATCATATTGTTATGCATGATTTTACCCTTGTATTGTAAAAGTTTCATGTAATATCTAAAACTTAATTGTTTGCTCTGATTACAGCGTGATTGAATATTTTTAACTCAACCATGTATTTAGTGTAAAAAAAATTGCCAGCATTCAGTTCGTGAGAATATTCAACAAAATGCAATTTTTAACATAATTTATACTAAATACATTTTTACACAATTTATATGATCATCATCATTACAGCTTTTCTCAAGTGCACTGTTACACATTGGCCTTTCCCAAGGAATGTCAAAAAGCTGCTCCTGTGCCACCTGCATCTCTAACCAGGTTGTCAATCCATCTAATGGGGGGCCACCCTACGCTCCACTTCCTGGTACGCAGTGAGTCTTAATACAGAAAATGTAATTCTAGCTATAGAAGAGCGGGACATCCCGCCACAAGTATATATTTACTTAAAAGAATGTCTCACTTACTCCCATACCTATGTAATGTGTGATATTTTTAAAATTTAATGGTAATCCATAATATCCTCTTGCAGACCGTGAGATCTTGTTGTTTCCGAGAGCAGAGGACTGTACTTATTACTGGTACCTATTGTTCTAAATCTCAATACTTTAAACAAACAAATCTTGGGTGTGTATGTAATTACATATAATACACGTAATTGATTTATCAGAAACGGCTCTAACAAATTGGATAAAAAATTTTATTTAAATAATGTTTATCATGTTTCTCTAAACAAGTGTCATCCTTGGGAAATGTTTTTTCTAATCTAGAGTGAAGCTCGATTACACAGATATGTAAACTGAAAACAGAATGTAGACAATGATTCAGTCTAGATCAAATTTAGCTTAGTAAATAGAGTAGTGTCTCTTACACTACACAGACCAGCCAAAATATTCAACTGAAAGGAGCCAACTTGATGTTTCACATACTTGGTGAAGATTGAAACATAGGACATGTAGTATATAGCAAATAACTTGAATCTTGGAAAGTAACATGTAATGCAAGGGTTTCGGAAATTAGAATGAAAGTTACTAAAGAATTCAAGAGTTATTTAAAATTATTGAAGAAAGAAAGCAGATAAACTATATCATAAGTAAGTTTTTTCCAATAGGGTTCGCTATGTTTTTTATGCCAAGATGTATTCTTGGAAGGCATTTACATTTTTCAGATTTCACTTACTCGTATTCCAGAGAGCATCATGATGATAGTGTAGAAGTCAGGTAGTAGACAAAGTCTGACTGTAGAACCATCTCGAACATATTCCACAATTGCTTTCACAGGCTGACCATTGAATTTGTTCACAAACTGCTTAGGGTTTTCAATATTCCATTTAACGTCTCTTACATGTTCCTGTACACAGTTAAATATAAAAAGTCTTGAATAAAACTCATAAACTTTCATAAGAAAGAAAAATGCTGAGATAACTTCCATTTTTATCACCATTACACTTGCCATAAAGCATGGTTAGGTTAATTACGAAGTTGAAAAACTTCAGATTATTACTACTTTTTATAATTTACCTGAATGTCTGAACCCCATATACCCTTCCCTTGAGATTTTGCAATATCTTCAATTTCCACAAGTCTTTTTAGCTGTGGTATATTTCTGCCACCTTCTCTAACTTTTACTAGACCCTCAGCAAGGAGAGCTTCGGTCATGTTCTCATCTTTAGTGGGGTCTTTGCCAGCCCACACTGATCCATATTCCCTTGTTGCAGAGTTTGGAGGTTTTTCTGCAGTAAAGATAACTTCTTTGCCTACTAACTTTTTTCTGAGAAACTCACGAGCTTCCCAAGCAAAAGGCTCATCTTTTGTTTCTGTGTCACTGTAACAATAAGGGATATATGAATTTTTTAATGTACTTATATGTGACTAATGTAAGTAATTTTAAAGTTATTTTTTTAAGAAATACTTCATATACATTTGAAGATTTCAAACTAATACAAAATAAAGTGTTTTGTGTACTTATTATATAGAATAAACTTTGTTATAAATTTTTTTTAAAATAGAATAAGGGTGACAAGCTAGCACAGAGTCCACCTAAGCGTAAGTGGATGCTGTGGCCCATAGACATATACATTTATCTTCAATTAAGAATCAAAATGCAGATGCGTTGCCAGCCCTGAGGACTGAAATATAATGCCTCATTTCTAGTAATCAATAATCCATGTAAAATAACGATCAATCTAATAAAAACATTGTTTACATTCATCATAATTCTTATTTATCAACTAGTAAGTCCTCTGCTGGATATGTGCCTCACCCATTGTGAGAATTTGCCTTAAACCTCACACTTGGCAGGCAGACTCTCTGTTACAGTACTAGATTGTACCCACCTTTGATGCACCTGCCCTTGGTCCCTGGCCTGTGTATTTTATGTCTAGCATAAGCAAGATGGTCAATGCCATCTATCTGAAGCCAATTTTCCCAGCATTTTCCATAGTCATCCCTTATGACACGAATGTGATAAAATGGAGTGTTTGCATTTTCTTATATTTTTTTAAAAGAATATTAACAATGCTATAAACATACTAATATTCCCCTTAACCACTTGTGGTAAGATTTTTCTTATATTGCAACCACAAATTAAAATTTTATATTTTTGACAGGGAATAGAAACATACTGAATTTTTTTTTTTTTGGGAAATAACAAAATAAAGAAGTTTATTGAAATTAACTTTAAGTAAAACAAAAGTTCGCAGTTGCAGTGTTAATATTATTTTTAACATTCGCTATTGCATTTCACTATTTCTAAAATGGAAATTATTAATCACTAACACATACATTTGTGTATGTGTCATTTATATAACATTTTCACATGTATGGCCATCTTCTTATATAAAATGCAACTAAAAAGTGTTCACAATTACAGAAAACAGTTACATTTCAATTTTTTTGCTTCAGCTTACAATTACAGAAGGCTATGTCGGTGATCTGGGATCTTCGATACAATTCTTATCCACCAGAGATACTTCAAGCTAGTTTTATCCATTGTTTGTTGGGTGATTTGATTTTGTGGTAGTGTTGTGCCATAAGTGTCCATGTTTTAGCACCATATGTGACTACATGCATGGCACACTGATTGAAGTCTTTCAACTTCTTTTCTTTCTTTCAAATCTTAAGTTTTGTAGTATGGGGGAACAGAAGCCCACGTAAAGCTTCCTGAATACTGACAGATACCCTACATCTATCCCAAATTAAGAATAAAAATGCATTGTCACCCCAATGCTTAATATGAAATGCATCTTAACCAGTAAAAAGAGTCTTGTATGAATATATTTTGTAGTTAACATATAAAAAAAAACTATTATAGTAAATCATTGAAATAAGTTTTCATGAAAATTATCTACAAGGTAAAAAACCATTAGGTGAAGATTATTTTTGCAGTCATAGGAATGAAGTTGTGGAATATTATAATTGTTGTTTTTTTATTTATACAGGTAAGTTTTTGCTAAATTGTTTCTGAACTTACCTTAAATGAAAATATATGAAAAAAAATATACTAAAGAATGATCTTAAATAATTCAAATAAAATTGTACATCAACAACTGAAATACCCTATATTTTATATTAGTAAGTAACCCCACTTTGTTTACCTTGATTTCTTTTTAAATATTTACTTTAACCCCTTAAATTAAAAATAGTTATCATTTAACATGTATATTAGCCTAGCAAACAGTACTAAATTATGACTATATGTATATTATACTAGCAATCCACCCTGGCTTCGTTCAGGTGATTTTTGGATCTCGACAACAGCTCCACCTATCGGATTCAAATGTGAATATAAACCATCTACGTACCCGTTCAAACACACAAAAAACTTCATAAAAATTGGTTAGATAATTTCAGTCTACAAAGAAAGATAGAAACATTTATTGTGTTTAATATAGATAGATAAATTGCTTTGCTTCAAATGCTTTGTACATTTAGTCTCTTTAATCCTTAAGAATATTTTTATTATTTGTGCAATATTTATACTGGTGAAAATTATTCTTGGAACGTAAATACTAATACCTATATTTTTAACAATTCTTTAGTTTTTTTAGGGACTGTACTGTTATGTACTCACAGAGCACTACATTTTTTAGATTAAAATTACTACCAGTAATTTTAAATATAATTATTAAATAAGAAATTTCAAATTCTTATTAAAATCCAGAAAAATTGTTAATTAATTACGTATTTGTGATTTTTTATACACAAACAATACACATTGAATGAAACTATTTTTATTGACTTTATCATGTTTCATTTGCATATTTTTAATTCCCATTGTTTTGGATGTTTTGCAGGGGTAGGTACTGAAGTGAATGATGTCCTGTTGTCAAAAGGAGTACCTCCAGCTTTGTTTTTTAATGATGATTCGTGAGGTTATTGAAATTAAAAACATCCTAATTTCAATAGAGAAGGAGACTGGGTACCACCACCTGCTTGGGATCCTCTAATTTTATTAATTATAATTAATAAAATTAAAACTAAACCTAAGCAAACCAATGCAAAACTACAGGACATTGTAAGCTCATTCCGCATAGATTGGACAAAAATTAATTATTAAAAGTTGAAGGTACTCCAAGTTATGTTTGTGATTTGGATGTTGCAAAATACCCGAAACAACTATAATTAAAAATAAGTAAATTAAATGCGATAAAATCCTTGAAAATAGTTTGATTTAATTACATAATAGTATAATATAATTTGTGAGACAACCATAATTAGTGTATTAAAACTAGATGTAATAGAGTAATTAATTCTCTGAATTCTATAAATATAATACAATGCAAGCTTATCCATGAAAACTGGTTGTTTTAAATAAATTTTTTGATTATGTAAAATAAATCTTAATATTCGCTTAGCAAAGAATTTCCTTTCATCACTGCAACTTATCACTTATCAACTACAAAAAATCACCACAACAGCCAAGGCCAAGATATTTAATTTTAGAATTGTGAACTATTTTTTCACTTACTGAGGGTAGGATAGATAGGTATATTATAAGGTAGATAGATTATAAGGTACATAAACAATTTCTTTTACAATGCTTATGTTTTTAAATTACTTATGTTAAAATAAGATTAAACAGCTGATAAAACTCAATAGGAATTTATAATTGTGTGAAAGTAAGTACTTACTTGTTGGCAGTTCTTTGTCGGGCGAGTTTCGGAGCGGTGATACCCGAAAGTGCGATCACCTTCTCAGGAGGTGGACCACCTTGCGGCTGCTTTCGAATTACGATCGTGTCGCCAGATAGAACCTGAAAATAGAAGGGTTACGAGTTAAATACAATTTTTACGTTGAGGGTATATTTAAAAAGTTCACTCTCAATGAATTGTAAAAAGGCTTGAGAATAATACTGTTAAATAGAAAAATCGTTTATGATATGGAATAATGAAATAAAATAAACATAGTAGACAACATGAAGTAAGAAAAATTAAGTACTTAATACAAGAAATAGACGATATTTTCTTCATAACGTGATTGTGATGCCAGCAAGGCAATCGGGCACGGCAATGTAATCGGGCACGAGGCATCATAATATCATTACTATTTCACCATTTAACTTTATTAAAAATCAAAAACATGAAAGAATTGTATTACCTGCTTCACTATTCCTATTTTATAAACAGGCGCTGGTGCAGGAGCACTCATTTCTAATAAATTATTTTGTTAACGAGCGTAAAGACTGAGATGTTGAATATTACTGAGCGAATAACTAATATGACTGGCGAAACGTGGCGGGCCGCCGGTGTTTCCACTATCGAAAAGCACAGATTAACGTAAGAATCGTGCATTACAATTGTTGTATAGAAACGACAGTTACCGTAGATTATCTGTGCAGTTAGTCCCGAAGTTTACTTTTATTAAAATCATTAAATGTAACAAATTTTCCGCAAGTTAAAAGTAAAGATTCACAATGTAAATTTATCATGTTTTGTTTTGTACTTTGGTACATTATAAACAATCAAATGAAAAAATTGTCTGAGAAAAACTGTGCTTAAATTTTTTAATTTTTAATCTGTTGAGTCAAAATTTTTCTCAGAACAATTTTTGAATTTTATAATTTTACCTATATAATTGCTACATAATAGTTACTATCTTTTGTAAAATATGAATACTTATATAATCTTGATACATAATAATGATTTATTTAATTTTCTAAATAAATCAATAATCTCCATTTTTGTTTTACTTCGTTTACCTACTTCCAGCATGGCGGATATGTCATTACAACGCTTCCACATCAATGTTGCGTTCTGAAATTACAGTTTTTATAATTTTAATTTAAGTAAAACAAAGATGAAAAAATTAGCACAGAAGAAGAAATACTCTTTGTTAAAAATTCTACTTTATTAATTTTGCTTATTGGCAGTAATACGGAGTTAATGTTAAATTTTAAAGTAAGTAAGTTAATGTTTAAAGTAGTGGTTAATAGTTAATTAATTATATTTCTTGGTACAGTACTACAAATCTTTGACAATATGAATGCTAGATTAATAAAAATACCTAAGATAACTCATATTCCCGGGTAACTTTCTGGTAGCATCATAAAGTTTAACTATAATAATAATTTTCTTAATTATTTATTTATTCGTTTACAGTTTTTTTTTTACTTTTTATAAGCTAGTGCTTGATCACAATCCCATCCGGTGGTAAGTGGTGATGCAGCCTCAAGTGGTAAATCGCACTGTATTAGCGTAACAAAAGCCTGTTCACTCATGCCTTAAAGACGCCCAGATTGTATTCGGATGGAAAGATAGACGTCGAGAAATTATTCCATACAGTGGAATATCAACAATATAGGGCTGAAGACCCGCCGACCATCTGGTCGGCTGATGGTGGAAAGGAGAGCATGAAGAATGTATGTAGCAGGAAGAGAGTTGTGGATGGAACGGACCCTTTAGGAACACCAGCGTCAGTCGCCACAGGATCGGATGAACAGCCATCGACGACGACCCGGCGAGACCGTTCACTCAGAAAGTCCTTTACCCATTCAATCAGATCAGGGGATAAACCGTACGCTGGAAGCTTACCTAAAAGGCTAGCGTGCCAAACTCTGTCAAAGGCCTTCGAGACATCAAGGGAAACAGCAAGTGATTCCCCACTGTTCTCGTATGCCTCGCCCCATACGTGTGTGGCATACGCTAGAGGGTCCCCAGCTGACCGATTTCGGCAAAACCCGTATTGCCGGTCACTAAGGAGGTCATTTTGTTCTAAGTATGCCATTTAGCGGGCGTTCAGTATACGCTCCATATTCTTGCAGAGTATGGAGGTAATTAAAATTAGCCGATAGTTGGCGGGGTCGGTACGGCTCCCTTTTTTAAGCACAGGCTGCACATTGGCGAGCTTCCGAGATTTGGGCATTATTCCAGTCCTGAATGAGAGGTGGAACAAGGAGGTTAACACGGGAGACAACTCATGTGCACAAACCGTAGTCGTGTAGAGAAATAGTATAATATAGATTTGTATGTATTTCGAGTAATTACGTCAAAGTTAATAGGTAGACCTGCCATTTTTATTAGGGAAAGACCAAATATTGAGACCTAGAGTGAATTAAAATTAAATTTTGGAGAACATTTCGGTGATCACGGTTCAAAGAGTGTATCGCGTTTAAAATGGAGACTTTAAAAATTAATAATTGCTTATCACATCTCGATTTCCGCAATACAATATAATATCCGGGCAGCTGCTGAGATTTCTCGACGGAACTCAATAATTGATGTTTTTGTCTCAATCTGGGATCGAGGTATTTATCACTATGCTTAACCATATTGTACGGTAAAACACGTGACACTTTAGAAAAAGCTTTGAGCATAGTGCTTGAAAAGTGAATTTCATAATATATCATGGTTTATTTTTTTTGGATTGATTATTGCGAGATATAGAATAGATTTAAGTTGACAGCTCTTAAAAGTGCAATTAACAATTAAATTTGTACACGCGGTACAGAGCCTGGTTAGCCTGGCTAGGCAAGGCTCCTAAAGAGTACGGCTAAATCAATTTGAATTCCATTATGTATATTGTTTTATAAGAAATTACAAGAAGATATAGGTCCTGACATTTGAAACTTTGCTGGCATAACACCTATTCACAAAAACGGCAGTAAGAATAATGTCACTAACTACAGTCTCATATTGTTTTTATCCACCTTATCGAAAGTACTTGAACGATTAATACACCATTAAACTTATCCTTTTTTATATAATATTTTTATTGAAGTACACGGATTTGTGAAAATGAAAACACGTTTAACAACGATTAATTTAGTCTTATAAGTATACAAACTTTATATTTTAATGTATGAACAATCAAATTCAAGTTGACACTGTCTACACTGATTTTTATAAGGCTTTCGATACGGTGGATTTCAATATTTTGCTAAGAAAGAGCTTTTAATGGCATTCGAGGAAGCCTACTGTGATGATATCCTTCAAACATAAGAAAAAGAACACAACAGGTTGTCATTAACAGTTTAAAATCCGATATTATTAAAATAATTTCTGGCGTTACTCAAGGATCAATATTAGGCCCCTTGCTTTTTGTTCTTTTCCGTGTAGATTTAAATCAATGTTTCAAACATACACATTTTTTACTTTATGTGTTAAAACTAACTTTATTTGTTCTTTATGTAATAAAATAATAAAATCGATTTTACTTATTTACTGTGTAATACGTCTTTACAAAAAGTTTATTGTGTAATAAGAGACTTAGGTGCGCTTATGCTCGCGGAGCTTTATTTCGATAAACATGTTAAAAATATACTCAGTAGATGTTTATAATTATATAGTTTGGTCATGCGGCAACTTTCGCAACTAACGCTTTCCAAATCAAAAATTAGACCACACTTAGAGGATGCTACACCTGTCTGGAACCCACTGTATGCTAAATACATCGACAAGATAGAATCAGTTAAGAGAAAGTTTTTACGGTCCATAAATTTTTGTTGCTTCAAGTCCTCTACGATACTCTTTTAGATTTTACTCGAGCAAAATTTGAAAAGATAAAATTGCCGTTAGACATAACGGTGTTATTTAAATTTTTACATAATTATATTGATTGTAATTAAATGGGCACTAAAATTGACATTCACTTACCTTTTCGAAACACACGTAAGTGGTATTTATTTGCTCCAAAGATTTGTAAAATGCACGCCGATGAGCGTTCTCCTTAAGATACAGATCTAGTACTCTGCCGTGGCTTCGCACGGATGATTTCTGAATATTGATAACAGCGCCATCTACCGGTTCTAATTGTAAGTTCAATCTATCTAGGGACCTTCTTAAACACGTCGTTACGTGTTTAAGAAGTACGTAAACACGTTATGGTCCGCCCCGGCTTCGTACGGGTGATTTCTGGATCTCGATTACAGTACAACCTACTCGGTTCAAATGTGAATCTAAATCATCTTGGGATGGGGACCTATTCAAATACACATAAAAAATTCATCAAAATCGGTCGGGCCGTTTTTGAGTTTTAGCGAGAGTTACGGACAGCAATTGATTTTTATGTAAGTATAGAGATTATATAAGATAACGAAATTATTCAATAGTTAAGTCTACCGATGTTGAACTTTTCCCAGATACAATTTCATCGTTTAAAAATCATAAATAAAATTATCTTCGCACAGTAATAGAATAACACAAACAATGTTTACCTCGTATTATGTTACTTAAAAGTTTTTAGTTTAATAAACATATTATTCAACGTGATTACTCAATTTATTATTCTTTTCTTCTTTTGTCATAAAATTTTTTATATTTCCTTAGTTTTATAGTTCGCCCTCTGTTCTTTTTTGGTTTGTATTCGGTAGTTTGTGTTCACGTTGTTGTTCGGGAAAACGTCACCGAGTACCGAAACAAACTTGTGCCGGAGTTCGAGACATTGTTGAACAAAGTCTCGGACTGGGGGCGACTAAACCTAGTCCCCAAGACACAAGTTTCCGCATTTATTGCAAAAAAAACCCTTTGTCGCAATCTCATCAGTTTCAGAGCACTCCCCTTGTTGCCTCAGCCGGTATCGGTACCCTCGGCGTCGACATATCTAATGACGTGTAGCTCAGGAGCACTGAGCAATGAGCACTTTTTGATCAGCTTGACTCACTACTAGTGAGTCACTAGCGCTGCGAAGAGATTTTGCATCTTTTTGCGTATTATATCGTGTCTATTTATCACGAGGAGTGCTCAGAAGAATTTCTCGGACTAATTCACGACGCCTAATTTTATCATCATTCATCGCACATTGCGACAGAAATCTAGATACTACCACCTGGATGATTGGCGGTCCTCTACTGTGCGATTTACAAAAAGTTTCCTTCCTCGCACAACTTCCTATTGGAATCGACTATCACCGGCGATGTTTTCTGGACCGATACGACTTAGGGATCTTCAAGAAAAGAGCCTACTTTTTTTTAAAAGGCCGGCAACGCATCTACTATTTCCCTGGTGTTGGAGTTGTTAATGGGCGGCGGTAGTCACTTACTATCAGATAAGCCGCGCGCTTGTTTGCCCCCTCTCATATAAAGAAAATGTATTAAGCAGCAATTTATCGTATATAATTTAAGTAATATAGTTGTTTAATTTATGAGGTAAGTTGTTAGTAAATATGTTTGTTATTCTTAATAAAGAAAGAAAAAACACTCACCAACACCACAACAGTGTCTAATTTAATACACCCCAAAGTACACCAAACGTGAAGCCTCACTTCCAACAGTCTCAACAAGTTCAACTCGAACATAATATGCTTATATATGTTTAAATTTGGAATATCATCAAGTTAACGTTAAACGTTGAAGTTACAGTCTATATGTGGCTTTACCTATGGCCTCCCCTAATTTCCGAGGTTTTAAGGCAAGGAAATTTCCGCCGTGCTCCCCCAATGCATGTTGACGAACTTCTGTATATGTCTTCGAAAATATATTTTTCTTTTTTCTCAGACATTCAGGTTTACTCACGAGGTTTTCCTTCACCACCGAGCACGTGGTAATTCAGTACTTAAAATTGCAATTCACAATTTTATTGGTGCCAGCGGGGATCGAACCCGGGTTGCTCGCATACTGTGAAATTTACAGCAAGTGCTTAGCCCCTTAGCTACGAGACTCCTAAGGAGTACGGCTGAATCAATTTTAATTCCATTATGTATGTTATTTTATATGAAATTACAAGGTGATATAGGTCCTGATATTTGAAAATTTGCCAGCACAACACCTATTCACGAAAACGGTAGTAAGAATGATGTCACTAACTATCGCCCCATATTGTTGTTGTTCACCTTATCGAAAGTACTTGAAGCATTAATAGACAATTAAATTTATAATCCCAAAATATTTACAATTAATATTAATTACATACAATATAAAAATGAAACTATAATAAAGAAAAACTAAAAGTAAAAATTTTAATTGTCGTAAAGTCCTGCTCCTCGTGGTACGTGGCTGCGCTTCCTCGCTGAATAGCTATACTTAGCATTTGAGCGAGAAAAGAACTTATCACTAACAGCGACGACAAGTCGCGGATTCAGTTCTTTTAGGAACTTAACACGTTCGTGTGAGCAACCTCATCTCTTAATGCTGCTGTGGTGCACAACTTTGTATGTATGCGTACAAAACTATAAAGATATTTTTTTTCGTCAAGCGGCGGTATACGTTATGAAAATTGAATGTGTTGCGGCGTTACTTTGATACGCCATACGAAATCGCCTATAAAATAAACGTTCAAAGACGTTCCGCGGAAATAAATATGACAATAGGACGTCCTATGACGTTGCGCCATTTCAAAATTTTATCAACACGACGTTGTAAAACGTTGACTGCTCGTAAACCCCACGGTCCGATAGTATATACAGAAAATGGCACAAATATGTAGTATTGAATAATAATTTTTAAAGACTATTTGTGCCATTTACTTAATTTAGCTGCCTCTGATTCCGCCCCGACTCTAAAAGAGGTACCCTTGAGATGAGAGGACGCCAAAGTGTCAACGCAAGTAGCATACCACACTAGGGCTTTACCTCTCTCCCAAGGGACCAAAGTTATACCGTTGGGTCTCTTGTCATCGTCTCTAAATATCCCACAAGGCTCTAAAACTGAGGGAATATTTATGGAGACAAGAGCCCTTCGGATAACTTCGTTCAAAGAGCCGTGACGGGAAAACCTTTACTCGCACTATTCTTACATGAAAATCCGAGGAGCCCAAACTCATCGACGCTGCTACTACAGGGGCACTGGTGAGGTTGACAAATTGCCGCTCCTAAACAGATTCCTACGGCGATGCGTAAGCTTTCTCCATCAAGCAAGGTGCCGAGATTACTTGATGGTACAGCGTATAACCAGTGACTAGATTCCTTAGTCGAAACATGTAGAAGGCGAGTCTTGTCTTGGTCACTGTGAAAATTGTGAAATAAATCTTTCCATTTTGATTTGATTTGATTTGATTCCAGGCTGTTGTATTTAAGGTCAAATTTATAATTTTTTCTAAAGCTATTTTAAGATCAATATCTTTTCAAATATCCGAATATTTCCAGGCTGGACTTGAGTGTATTAAGTATGTAAATTTAGGTACAAGAAGACAATATTTTATAATAATAAAATAGTAAGGGAAATATGCGGGCTTAAGTTATACAATTTATCAACGCGGTTTAAAAATTGATCAAATTTTGTTTTTAAAACAGGTTTAATACTATCGAAAAACAACGGAGCACCGGGCAGGTACAGTGATTCAGCATTGACAATTTTTATTCCTGGAGGAATATGATTGAAATTTTGAATTAAAGTATCTCTGTTAGGATTATCGGAAATAAATATTTCACATTTATTGCTATTTCGTTCAAGACCAATATTTTAAATGAAGATGTACTTGATTCCATACAGTTTGGGCCCGGCGTGAACAAAGTTAAAATATGTCTTATTTTGAAGATTTAAATATTTGATAAGTATGTCAATAAATCATATTCTTGTAGAACCTGGGGTTATACTTTAATTTATGTTTTATGATATGTTTATTAAGGGGGGATGAGACGCTCGCGTCCGTAGGCTCCGACCACCTAACCTTAGGCCCACCCTACACGTGTCCCCCGGGTGGTGCTAAACGAGCGACAAAGCCGAAAAAATAGACTCGGCTCCTCGCCGTATGGTAGCGGCGTAAAATCTACCACCACCCCTTGTTCGAATGACTCAGGAAATAAAAGAAATGGCCCCGAGTTCCCGGCGCCCCTTAAATGGGGCAGGGGTGCGAAGAATCTCCGGGAGAAAAACCGGCGACGAGGTTCGCCACCCGTCACGTTCTGTCTCCCGGAGGGGCGAAAAGTGGATTGCGGAAACCCGTCTGGCTACGCTGAATGTATGTGGAGGAATGAATGATAAGATGGATGAAGTATGCGAAATGATGAATGACAGAGGAATAGATGTGTTATGTGTGAATGAGACGAAACGAAAGGGAAAGGATGCCACTGCACATGGCACGTATACCGCGTATTGGTCTGGTGTAGGCGAGACCGAACGGGCGTGCCAGGGAGTCGGTTTCATCCTTTCAGAAAGAATGGGTCAATGTGTGAAAGAGTATGAATGTGTAAGCCCGAGACTGCTATGGATACGAATGAAAGTGGGCTTAAAGAAGCTGTTCCTGCTAGGGGTGTACGCCCCAGACATGTCTAAGCCCGCTTACATTCGAGAGCAGTTTTGGGACATGGTAAGGATGGTGTTGACAAAATGTAAGGAAAATGAAAATATTATTATGTTAGGAGACTTTAATGGAAGGGTTGGGGTGAAGAGGTCTGGTTATGAAAGGATATTGGGAACGTTTGGTGATGAAAGTATAAATGAGAATGGTGAAGACCTCCTCACCGTATGTGCGGAAAAGAATCTTTTTGTGACGAATACTTTTTTTCGTCATAAGAAGATTCACATGTATACATGGGAAAGAGGTGATGATAGAAGCATGATAGATTTCGTAATTGTGGATGAAAGAATGAGGAGCGCAGTCGTAGATACAAGGGTTTACCGGGGGTCCAACGTAGGGACGGATCATTACTTGGTCTTATGTCGAATTAATGGTCTTTTCAAGCGTTGGCGGCGTCGGACATCTGTGTCTACCACTGCGTTACAGCGTATAAGAATAGAGAAGTTACAAGATGAAGATGTGAAAGAGAAGTATAAATGTAGACTGAGAGAAAATATTAGATGTTTGAATGAGTTGTGTATGAATGATTTAGACTTGAAGACTGTGTGGGATAATATTAAGAAAGGTTTGGTGGATACCGCCACCGAAGTATGTGGTGTAAGTAAAAGAACAAATGAAAGGAAAAGTAATACGTTGTGGTGGGATGATGAGGTACGGGTGGAAGTTGAATCAAAGAAGAAAGCATGGTTAGATTTACTAGCAACCAAAGCTGGTTATTCTTCTGGTATGAATGATGAGATTGAAAGAAAAAAGGCAGAATTTAGACGTCTAAATAAGAGAGTAAAAGAAGTTGTTGAAAGGAAAAAGAAAGAAAGAATGGATAAGAATGATAGAAGGATATCTGATAATTTCCAGGCTAACATAAAAATGTTCTGGAAACTCGTAAGAACTGCCAGGGGAAATACAAAACAGCCTATAATAAATGCTATAAGAGACGAGAATGGATGTATTCTGAATGATGAAGTTTCGAATTTAAACAGATGGAAGGAATACTTTGAAAGCGTGTTTATGAGTGAAGAGTCGTATGAATTAAATGAACTAGAAATTCCGAAAGAAGTGGAAAGGGGTATGGAGATAAGCGTAGATGAAATAATGAAAGCAATGAAAAGCATGAAAGCAGGTAAGGCAGCTGGATATGATAGAGTATCACTCGAGATGCTAAGGGCTGGAGAGGGAGTGGTGGCAGGCCTGCTGTACACCTTGTTTAATTTATGTTGGGAATTAAAACGGGTACCGGATGACTGGTGTAAAGCAGTTATAGTACCAATATATAAAGGAAAAGGGTCACAGCAGGACTGCAAAAACTACCGCGGTATCAGCTTGCTTAGTATTGTGGGTAAACTGTATGCTAAGGTGTTAATTGAAAGAGTTATGAAAGAAACTGATGGAAAAATTTGGGATGTGCAAGCGGGTTTTAGAAAGGGAATGGGGTGCACAGATCAAGTCTTTTCCATGCGCATGATTGCGGAGAAGTTTTTGGCCAAAAACCAGAAAGTTTTTTGTGCGTTCATGGACTTGGAAAAGGCTTATGACAGAGTGGACAGGAATGTGTTATGGCAAACCCTGAACTCATATGGGTTGAGCGCTGGTTTGATACAGGCATTAGGGTCTCTTTATAGGGACTCTAGTGCTTGTGTCAGGATCAATGGGGTCTACTCGGACTGGTTTGGCATCCAAAAAGGTGTCAGACAGGGCTGTGTAGCTTCCCCTTGGCTGTTCAACCTATTTATGGACCGGTGTTTGCAAACTTTGAAAGATGAAGAATGTGGTTTAAGAATGGGCGAGTTAAACGTCAAATGCCTTTTGTATGCCGATGATCAAGTCATATTTGCGTCATCAGCGGCTGAGTTGCAAATGATGGTTACATTAATGAACTGGGAATTAAAAGAAAGGGGAATGAAAGTGAACGCAAGTAAGACGAAAGTGATGGTTTTTGAAAGAGAAGAAAGCAAAACGGTATGTGAAATAAGAATAGAAGGAGAGTTAATTGAGCAAGTGGATGAGTTTGTGTATTTGGGATGTGTATTTAGCAGGGATGGTAGATATGATAGGGATATAGAACGACGAGTAAATGCAGGGAATAGAGTGAATGGGGCACTACACTCTATTATGAAGAACCAGAATGTGTCAAAACAGGCACGTATGGTCATTCATAATGTTGTGTTAGTTCCTACGTTAATGTATGGTAGTGAAAGCTGGGTGTGGCAGAAGAAGCACGAAAGTAGAATAAATGCTGTAGAAATGCGTTCTTTAAGAAATATGCTAGGGTTTAATCTGAATGACAGGGTGAGAAATTGCGTGATAAGAGATAAATGTGGTATGCAAGATGATGTTGTGACCAGGATTAAGAAAGGAATGCTTCGGTGGTTTGGTCACGTAGAAAGAATGAATGATGAAAGAGTGACAAAGCAAATTTATATGGCAGATGTGAACGGCCGAGTCGGGAAGGGACGCCCTAGAAAAAAGTTTGTCGACCAAATTGGCGATATTTTGAAAATGGGCCACGTTAGAAGTACCCTTAACCGACGAGCATGTATGCGTAGATATATGGATGTAAAGGAGGCGAAAGAGGTATGTCAGGATCGTGCCAAATGGAAGTCCGTAATCTCTGCCTACCCCTCTGGGTGACAGGCGTGAGTGTTTATGTTATGTTTATGTTTATGATATGTAGGTTATGTAGTGAAATCACTCGTTCTCCCGATAAGTCGTTTAAATAAATTGAAAAGGACACAAAACAATGCAGTTTTGTAGAAATTATTAAATAAAGTGAAATAAAAGTCTACTTATTTAAATTGTTAAATTATTTTCTGCAGTTAATTATAAAATGTTATCTAGAAAAGCAGCCGGAGGCTGTAAATCTAATTGTTATATTCCTCTCATAACCCAAGTATTTATTCTAGTGTAATCCAAGAGAAGAGCCATGGGTCAATTTAACTAAATCCACGAAAGTAAAAACACGAAATTACAAACACAGCCACAATCATGAAGTTTAGAGAACAGGAGAACTATCACTACGTACTAAAGCATAGCCCGCCTGTCCTTGAAAATTGTTGAATACATAGCGGCGCTGACGTCGGTGAGTAGTGACTGCGAAGTTATCTGTTTATGAGTACAAGTAGGATATAGAACGACGAGTGAATGCGGGAAATAGAGTAAATGGAGCCTTGCACTCTATTGTGAAGAGTCAAAATGTGTCGAAAAAGGCACGTATGGCAATTCACAATGCTATGTTGGTCCCTACTTTAACGTATGGTAGTGAAAGTTGGGTGTGGCAGAAGAAGCACGAGAGTAGAATAAACGCAGTAGAAATGCGGTCGTTAAGGAGTATATTAGGGCTGAATCTGAATGACAGGGTAAGAAATTGTGTAATAAGAGAAGAGTGTGGTTTGCAAGATGATGTTGTGACCAGGATTAAGAAAGGAATGCTTCGGTGGTTTAGTCATGTGGAAAAAATGAATGAGGAAAGAGTGACAAAGAAAATTTATGGTGCAGAAGTGAATGGCAGAGCCGGAAAGGGACGTCCTAGGCGAAAATTTATCGACCAAATTGGCGATTTATTGAAAACGGGCCAAATTAGGAGTACCCTTGACCGACGAGCATGTATGCGTAGGTGTATGGATGTGAAGGAGGCAAGAGAGGTGTGTCAGGATCGTACCAAATGGAAGTCTGTAGTCTCTGCCTACCCCTCTGGGTGACAGGCGTGAGTGTTTATGTTATGTTATGAGTACAAGTAGGTGAAGTTAGTTGAATAAATATTGTACAAATTTTCAGTTCATTTTTTCGTAGAAATTTTTCATGCTCCGTAATTTTGTAATTTTTGATAAAAAGAACCTTTAAAAATGGAGAAATATTTGATTGTGCGTGGATGTGCAAGTGGTTGAGCATCTGATCGGAAAAATAGACTGAAAATGACTTTTATTGACTGCACTTTTAGTTCATAAAAGATAGCTTGATCTCTGCGACAGCTGTCAGTAAAATCACGCCTATGAAGTCCTGAATTTCTTAGTAGTACAGACACGTAGACAGAGAAACCTATAGACAAATTGACGCCTTCTTTCGCATTCGCATACGAAAAAGATAGATTTATGTATACGTCGTGCATAGAAATGAGACAGAGCGGAGTGATTGTTTGTCCCTTTCTCCGTGCCGGTTTTTTTGTTTAGCAAACTACACTTTGCGAAACAAACTTTGACAGTTCGTGGCGATCTAAAGAGCTTACGAGTTGGTTTAAGTGAGAAAAAAAGTATTTTGTGAGCTTAAGATTGGTGAGTGTTGTTCAGTTCAGTTCTTAGAACAATTAAAAACTTTAAAAATGGTTAGATGTAGTGTCTTAGGATGTAAAAGTGATAGTGAAAGTAAACTCACCGGTATATCATTTCACTAGTAAGTATAGTACATTTTATCTGGTATTACGCATAAAATTCAATTGTTATTTTAAATTTCGTTACAGAACTATATGAATATACGTTTAAATTTTATCCAAATATGTTTAAAAGTGATAAAGATTATTGTATAATCTAAAACTACGTTATCGTCCTTTCTCACTCAAGGCCACGCTAATCATTAGTCTATTGGTTTCTCTGTCTACGTACAGACAGTACCTGTCAATGTCATACTTTATGGGCATGCCAACCTAATTAGTGCATGCCCATAAAGTATGACATTGACAGGTACTGTCTGTACTACTAAGAAATTCAGGACTTCGTAGGCGTGATTTTTACTGACAGCTGTCGCAGAGATCAAGCTATCTTTTATGAACCATAGTGATCGCAGTGCCTCACTAATGGTGTCCATATTTCTGGGACACCATTTTCTACGGCGATCGTTCTCCTGTTCTCTAAACTTCATGGCCACAATGCTAAATGCGCACGACAAGTTTAAACTTGAAGTTAACAAGTTAAGTCTCCTTCGGAACAGGCAATTATCTATGACCATGCGGCCTATACAGTTGTTTTAGATAATATTCAATTTTTACTTCAACAATATAGCCTACTCAATCGTTTTTAAAAATATATTTCTTTTACTCAATATTAATTGCTACAGATTCGTCTCATGTTTCAATATTATGATTTTTTTTAGTAATGAAGGCTATTCTATTATAAAAATAGCGTTCATTATCTGTTGCCATAAACAAAATACAGAAAAATATATATATAAAACGTGGTGGTTTTGGTAGGAACTTGACCATCGACGACTTGTGGCTCCTGTTTTATCGTTTAAATAATGGCTTGAAATGGATTTTGATGAAAGTGATGCAATTTTGTGTATTAAGTGTCTGCGCACGTCAACTGTTAGAGAAAACGACGAAACAATTGCTTCGATGTAGATATAAACCTCAAGATATTTTAATCACTTAGGCGTCTTATGAATTTGAGTGGCTGTCGTCATCGACTGTTCGTTCGTTGAGTTGTCGTCTAAATTTCCCAAAAACTACGCACGGTGACGCATTAGTATATTGTGAAGAAAAAATCCATAAAAACGAAAATATGAATGAAATGAAGACATGGCTTAAATGACCATCGTCCAAGTCAAAATTCTTAATTGAAAAAGTTAAAAACGTTTCGTTCTTGCTATAGTAAAAGCATTAGCTTTCGTTTTTCAGTTTAAAAAATGTTTTTATGATTGTCCTAAGGACTACAGAAACAAAAACCATTTGATTATGCTTATAATTTATCGTTTTATTACCTACATATTTTTGTATTACAATTTCGTTCATCTCATTTAAAAAAATGAGTAAGATTACTGAGTAGGTACGTCGTCTTCTTTACCTCCTACTGTACCGTCATCCAGGTACCAGACATTCAGCTTGGATTTCAAATTTGAAGTAATAGGTTGAATTCCCAAACTGAAGAGAACTGGACATAGTTGGTCACCCTGCTGAAAACCGACAGCAGAATCAATAATATGGTTTTGATAAAACAAGTTCGAATTTTGACTGTAACATTGCCAAACGTAATGATATATTTCGGAGGTATTATTAGCAACTTCTTGCAGCATGGTTACCCTATCAATAGAATTAAAAGCATTTCTAAGGCCAACCTTTAGAAGAACATCCGCATTCGAATATGTTAAAAAAAGTAAGCACCGAATGTACCGCCGCCTCACAGCCACCTTTATTGCCAAAGCCTAGTATTAATAAATTTTGTCTTAAGGTTAGAGATTTTGTGACTGCAAGCTAATTTTGAAGTTAAGCGTCGAAATGTGGAACCATCAGCTATAGAACGGATGCCGAATTCTCCTTTTTTTTTTTGAAGGCACACAATTTTGCCCCATATAAGTAGGGAATGAAATTTGATTTAACATTACCAGAAAGCATAAAATTACATAATTTTGTAATGTCATTAAGAAGTACCGATGTCACCGGTAGACGTGCTTACAAGATCTTTGAGATAATGAGTCGTAATCCCGTCAATGACGCCGGCAGAACCATTCGAAAATGACAAGATTGCGCCTAAAATGATTTTTTCAGAAAATTGTAAAGGTTGCGTAGAAGTATTAGGTGGCAGCGCTAAATTCTGAGTGCGATTGACCGAAGGATGCTTTTGACGAAGGCCTTCAAGAGTTTCAACATTACGAGAAGCCAGGATGTCGTCTGAGAATAGAATCCGGAATGCATTTTTAAGTCATCATCCATTACTTTCAATTTGACTACTTTTTAAATCAAATTTAGGATAATGTCGAGATAAATGAGTAAGTAGTTACGTTGTACCAATTCTGGCTCACTGAGTCAGAAGTGGTACAACGTTCGTCAAATCATGATCCTAAATGTAATAAAAAGGTTTTGGCATGCTCTGATCACGAATCTCCGTTTTTGCGTAGGATGCACGGTTCCGGAGATGTGCAGATCAATTAACCAATATCTAATTGACATCCGGTGAGGGCCTCCACCGTTATTAGCGTTCCATTGTTCTTATCTATTGTCATTGTCTGTTCTTCCTCGGCGTGTGCGTCGACTTATTAGTGCTATTGTATTATACTTCTTTGTTCCTAACTACAACGCTAGTCTGTATCATCAATAAAACACATTACCTAATTTTGTTACAATTTTTATTTACAAAATACAAAATCTTATTACTTATTATATATAAAATAGGAGCGAAACATCTCATTAACTAAAATATCGTTGTACAATGGGTTTCCTGTAAATATACTCGTAAAACTATGCATTGAACATCCCTGAAACTTATATAGCAAATACATTAAGCAATATTCGCCACAAACTGAAGTCCACTCATTCTAAATCCTATCAACATTCCAGTTCCATCTTTTACAATTCCTTTTTAAAAACTCTAGATGATATCGTACAGGTGATCGTCCATATGAATCAAAATATTGACCGATGTCATTCGTATCGATATATAAAGCTACCTAATGTGACCCTGGTTTATCATCTGTATCCAAATTGCATATTGTATACGTTGGTACGTGGGTATACATGGGCAGTCTATTAGCAGCATAAACATTATTTTCTAGACTGGGGTGAATCTTTTTCAGATGTTGTTGTACATCTAGTGTATCCATGATATTACTGCTATTAGTAGATTATTACAGTACCAATCTACTCAATAACTAACATAGGAATGATCAATTATAGTGATTTCTAAATATTAAATCGCATTTATTTTGTGATATACAAATCGTATTTGAGTCATCGATACATCGAACAAGACGCAACACGAAGGAATGTTGAGATATGCAACAGAATGTGAGATAAGCTTGTTGACGCATAAAGTTACTATCAGTTTCACTGCAGAAATTCTTTAGATTAGAATTATTACTTACTGTTGCTATATAAGACCGAGCAGCTACAGTCATGGAGTTAGAGTATGGTCGTTTGACCGCAGTGGATTTATCAATACTACATTTGTGTTACTTCAACGCATCAAAGGCCATGGATGTAAGTGTTTATTCTATTGACAAACTTACTTTTCTTTCTGTTTTTAATACTATAATTAATATAATTTTCTTACGTGGGTATGATTTAGTATTAACAAACTATTGTGTGTGTATATGATTAAGCCGTGGTAGCTCAGATGGTTAGCGCAAGCTGTAAATTTCACAGTACGCGACCCGGGTTCGATCCCCGCCGGCACCAATTAAATTGTTAATTGCAATTTTAAGTGCTGAATTACCACGTGCACGGCGGTGAAGGAGAACATCGTGAGGAAACCTGCATGTCTGAGAAAATTTCGAAGGCATGTCAAGTTCTCCATCACGCTTTGAGGCAGCGCGGCGGACATTTCCTAGCCCTAAATACAAAGACAATAGCAGAAAGTGAAAAAGTTAAAAAATACTTTTTTAACAATGACAGTCATTAGCTGATCATTAGTGAATGTGATTCTGTTTACTTAAATTACAGGAAGACAAGAGCAGAAGGAAGAGATGGGATGATGGGAAATAATGAAGCATTGTTATGTGAAGTTTGTTGGAACAAACACATTTTTAGTCACGTGTAAATACTTTTAAAATTTTGATTCAAAATGACACAAAATCTCTAAAATATTAGATACAACATCGACATGGACGGATTTTACATTACATATCCTCATAAACATTTTCAATGTATAGAAATGGCTATTCTAGACGTAAAACTATCTAATAAAAATTATGCGTTTATCGATCATTATTTGTTTCGGCCAAGTTATCCTTTCAATTATTTGTCACCAAAAATCAAAAAAACTGTTCGTTATTGCGAAACACACGTGCACGGCATTCCATATTTTGACGTGACCGAAGAATTAAAATGTGCCTACAAACAAGAGAACATCACTCCCATATTAAATTGGTACATTAGAAATTTGTGCAAAGACGAAGTGATCGCATACAAAGGTGGTTCAGCAGAAAAACAATTTTTAAAAATGTTGACAACGAATGATAGAATTTTTAATATTGAAGAATACAAATGTCCAAAATACAATGATTTGGTAAATGTCATAAATTTAAACAAACGTTATGTGTGTAATAATCATTTATTTGCAAAAAATAATAACAAAATTTTACTTTGTTCTTGTGATGAAGTGTGGGTTTTTTACAAGTGGTTATTGCTTGAAAATAAAATTTTAAATTAATTATATATTTTGTTAGATTTCCCAAAATAAAAACGTTTAAAACATCGCGTGACGTATAGTGCTACGTCCTGTGACGTATTATGAAATAAACGTTGTTGCCTGGAAAGGACGACATTTCACAGTACGCGACCTGGGTTCGATCCCCGCCGGCACCAATTAAATTGTTAATTGCAATTTTAAGTGTTGATTTACCACGTGCTCGGTGGTGAAGGAAAACATCTCTCGTCTGAACGTCTGAGAAAATTTTGAAGACACGTGAAGTTCGCCAACACGCATTAAGGCAGCGCGGCGGACATTTCCTAGCCCTAAATACAAAGTCAATAGCAAAATGTGAAAGAGTTAAAAAATACATTTTTAACAATGACAGTCATTAGCTGATCATTAGTGAATGTGATTCTGTTTACTTAATACTACTAAAAGTATACTTACTAATACCTACTTAAATTACAGGAAGACAAAAGCAGAAGAAAGAGATGAGTGTGGCATACGTGTACAGAACACATCATTGAATAACAAAACAACACTGAGTGGAGAAGAAAACGAGAAGAATATGCAGTACTCAAGAGCTGAATATCCATTCTTCAGTTCAAAATCTAGCCGGTTCCTCAGTTTCGAAAACTGGCTTCTCTTTATGCGACAGAAACCTGAAGATCTTGCAGAAGCCGGTTTCTATTATACTGGCCATGCAGACAGGACCAAGTGTTTCCATTGTGGTGGTAGTTTAAAAGATTGGGAAGATGATGATGATCCTTGGCAGCAGCATGTTCAGTTGTTTAGTCAGTGTGCTTATGTAAAATTTAAACTCGACCAGTGTTTTGTATTAGATTAAATAGAAAATTTATAAAGAAATAAAAAATAATATATTGCATACAATTTGTTTTATTTAATTTTATAACGTTTCACATAGTTACATACACACAAAATGCATTACACATAACACATAAAATCTAACACACAACACATATTATAACCTTAACTACTATAGTCTACAGTAACATTTCTGATTTTATCTATCTCAATAATATTATGAAACTCAGCATAAACTATACAGTTAATTGTTTGTATTATAGTTCATAAAAGATAGCTTGATCTCTGCGACAGCTGTCAGTAAAATCACGCCTACGAAGTCTTGAATTTCTTAGCAGTACAGACAGTACCTGTCAATGTCGTACTTTATGGGCATGCCGACCTAATTAGTGCATGCCCATAAAGTATGACATTGACAGGTACTGTCTGTACTTTGACTACAGAAGAAGTAATACACTTGGATTAATTCGTGCTCGTCGAACAATAAGAGTTGCATCCGTAATGCAAACTTTAAACTTTACATCGTTTGACCCAGCAATTAAATTAAAACTCTCTCTTGATCGAACCAATTTAACACTCATTTCAACACCATTAATTAAAAATTTATCTTGTTTGAAAATATCACCGTGAAGATGACATTCATTTCATCATTTCTATTTCCTTACTTTCACTAATCAATTCCTGTCTTTTAACAAATCCTATGTTTTTACCATCTGTAGAATCCATTTTTCCTGCTGTATCCTCATACCAAAGACTACAAGTAAGATGAGATTGTTTAGCAGCAGGAGCATAGTTTAAAAGGGTTTCCATGTATGCTCGATATGCATAGGTATTATTAGGTGGTGATACAAGTTTTTGGTTTAAATAAATATCAAGTCTGTTAAAAAGTGAATGCAGCCAATTATTTACAAGTGCTGCTATTGTAGTAGATATCAAGTTAATTGAATCCTGATTCAATACTTTTGCCTTTATGTGGAGTAATGTATGAGACAAATCTATGTAGTCATCGCCTGTCCCAGGAACTTGAAACTCGATAGGTCCATCATCACCAAGAGATGAAATTGGTTTATAATGAATCCACAATCCATTTTCAGTGCTAGTTTGTGTAGACGGTAGTGCAAACAAATCCAATTCTGACTTAACGCACTCGCAAGAATGATTATCAAGGAAAGACATATTTAATTTGAAAATGAATCTTTGATATTTTTTGGTTTAAGACTAAGTTTTTTCACAGCTTTCACTTTAGCAGTTAATGGTGGAATGAACGAGGTCAATCGTTTTATTTTAGTTTTATACCCAGATCTTGTCATGTTAAATTGATCAATTTTCTCATCAGCTTTTCGTTTTAAATTTATACTAACTTGCTTTTGACGATCTTTTATTGAGGCTTCCATAGGACGCGCTTGAACCATATCCGATAAAAGTCCTACTCCAGCGCTTAATGCCTCCTTACCAATCACTCGAGCACCACTTGAAAGTAAAGGTAAAACTGATCTAAATAACCCCTAAGAAGCTCCCAATACCATGACCGCGTTGGTATGGTGAACCCTTATAAATTACTCCAATTCCTGACCCAGCTCGATGTGTATAATAATTTTCATATGGACATTTATGATGATCACGAAGAGAATTCATTGTTATAATTTTCGGAAATGTAGTTTAATACACACGGTTCCGAACTGGAATGGTATTTTTTGTCCTGTGCTCGATCTTATAACTATTTTCAGCGTATCGAACTCTCTTCGCATAACAGGTACGTAGTGAGGTTGAGAGAAAACGTGCATTTTATTTGCACCATAAATGTATTTTGTAGGATCTAATGAAATGACTGTTAGTAAAGGAGTCATAACATCACCCACAATCTGAGGATCGATAATGTTGCAATATAGAAATAGTTGAGATGGTAACCCTAAGTGTAAATTAGGACACTTTCCAAAATTTCTCTCTAGGAGATTTTTATATGGTTCATAACCTAGTTGTAAACTTAATTTGGTTGATAATGTTACGGATGTTATATTTTTATCCAAAACAGAAATAGACACAAATTTTGTTATTTCATCATAGCGAAATTTCAAGTTCTCTCCGATACAATTTAACACTCTTAAAATATGCTCAACGTTATCATAGTTGGTAGCTGGAATATGTTTTTTGTAGTACACTATGGATTGCTTTATATTTTCATTAGGCATTAACTTAGATTTTGTAATGTATATGACATTTTCATGATCTTGAAACTGTAAACATGGAACATGGATATTGAAACTAGAAAACTCCAACAGACCATTCACCTTCTAATTTAATAGCTTTTGGTAATTTCGTTGAAAAATTTGTGGTCTTGTTATCAGGAAAGTATTCCATTGAACTATTGCTGAGCAAAGTTATGTAAAAACTTTCTTTATTCATATTTCTTTTAAACTAGAAGCTAAAATCCAACTGCTAAGTTTATCTGGATAACCTTTCCACTTCACTAATACTTCTTTTCTATTACCTGAATAACGAGTGTCAATTATTTTATCTATTTTATATTGTGAGGTGGGGTTGTAAGTGATTTTCTGTAATTCTCTTTCATAAAAAGTACCAACTATTGGTTCATTTTGCACTCCAATTTGATTCGTATCCTTTTTGGAAAACATGTTTATATTTAGTTATTCGAATATAATCACCCACATTGAAATTTGGTTTAGGATTTTCTAAAGAAAGTTTGTTTGACCGTCTGTCGTAAAGATTAGTCCAAACTGTCATAATATTGTTGGAATTTACATCACATGGGCACATCTTAATACTAGAGTGAAAGCTGTGATTATAAGAGTATAATAAATCTTGTATAACATCTATATATCTATAAGTATTATTATGAGTGAAATAACGCCACATTTTCATTTTTAGTGTTCTTTGAAATCGTTCAACAATACTGGCCTTAATGTCCGGATTGTTAGTGGTATAGTAATTAATCTTTTTGGATTTAAAGTATTTTTGCACATCTTTTGAAACAAATTCTGTACCTTTATCAGATTGTATATGAGTAGGTGTTAAATTACTTTCAGTAAATATACTTTCAAAACATTCTTTAGTTGTTTCTGAGTTTATGTTTTTCATTGGTCTTGCAAAAGCATATTTACTAAAACATCAATAACACAAAGTATATACTTGAAACCATCATTATATTGAGAATAAGTTTGCATATCACTTAAATCAGCTTGCCACAATTCATTAATATTTGATAGAATGAACCGAATCGAATGGGTTTATGTAATGTATATGTTTCTTGTGATTTTTAACCATTCCTTTACTTGATTTTTATTCATTTTAGCGTTCATGGCTTTTGATAATTTATCAATACTACCAAAACCAGCGGGATTAGATGGATCATAATAAATCCTGTTAATTTCTTCTAGTACTGGGTCCATTTTTCCCACTCAAGCCTTTTGCGTATTTTAGTTGTAGACTTTGTATCTCTACTGCTCGGTGTAGAAAACCCTATTTTAGTTATAGATTTTGTATCTCCTCTACTAGGTGTAAAAAACTCTTAAACTTCAATCTCAGAGGGTTTGTTCAGATCTTTTGCTTGAATTTGGTTAATAAACTCACATTTCTTTGGATTTCCAATATAAGTAAGTAACTTTATTATCTTTTAATGTTTTAGCAAATCTATCTCACCCTACTGGATCACTTCTTTTTAAGGGTCTTAGTGAATCATTTATTAAATCAACAATATTACTTCCAGGAATTTTTTCATTATCAATTATGACTGTACATTCATTATCCCAATGTATTTTACTTTTACTTGTTTCAACTAAGTTTAATAATAACTGTCCTTTTTTATTATAAGTGTTTGGTATTAAATTGAGTATTTTAGCTGGTGTGTAAAGTGGATTTTCATCATTTTATTTACTTTTAATGGATCGATTCTCCTCCAACAAAGATTCAGCATCAACTGAAGTTTTTAGATCTCTATCTTTATTTTTAAATAATCTTCATTAGATGTATCAGAATAAATTGGTAATCTGAGTGGTTGACGATCCTCTTCGGTAAAATGAAGGTATCTTTGCAGTGTTTGCAAATATAACATCCATTTCTTTCGGTCTTCCGTCTTACTATTCATAATATTTTGCATTTCAATATCTAATCGAGATAAATTACTATTAACCTTATTTTCTTGTTTTAATTTTTCAATCAATCCAGGTTCGTTAAGTATCATTTTATTTGTATTTTCCATGTTAACTGGCTAGTCCACTCACTAATCCACTCAATATTGCACCTAATATTATAGCCCCTCCATTTTGTATAATAAAATTTTTTCTTAGTTTATGTTTACGCTTACGCACTAGTCTACGGAGTATATTTTTGTGTTTATTAAATTTTTGTTTATCTTGATCTTTAAGAGGTACTTTTCCTTGTAAAAGGTTGTGAATACACTCACAAATACAGTTAATTTCTTCTTCATCACACGGTTTAAGTAATGCTCTTTGATATTTTGGTTTAAGCGTATGCAAAGCGTTCAGCAAATGTTTATGCGTTGTGAGTCGACGGTGCATCATTTAGCAATGATTTGAATTGTTTGATTCTTGGTGTATTTACACTCTTGTGTGGGGACGTAGACTGTACAGAAACTGTTAAATGGGAAGACATTTGTCTTGATACGACAAAAATCATTGGTATTCCGGTTTTTTTGCGCCCGAAGCAAGTATGGGCAACCCTCCGGAAAGCGGGGGAGGGAGGTTGAGAATGCTCATAGCATACCACGCAGCCGGCTGCGTGGTTATGTGGTGACTTTTACCCACTAAACTCAACCTTTTAGGAAGTGGCTTAACGATCTGACTAGAGATCTCTAAGCCGTATACGAACGCGACCCTCCTTGGCAGAAAGGAGGGCGCTAGCGGCGAAAAGCCGCTTAGAAGAGTGCCGAACTAGACGATTGCAGATTAAGGGATTTGTTATATAGGCTCGGCCTGAGCCGCCAGGAGGCAGTTCAGGTCAGCCGAAAGCTTGTTGGGTGGGTCCGAGAGAGAGTTTCTCGGTCTGCGCATACTATAGCGAGTGTGGATAGGGGCTGCATAGGCAGCTGTCTCACGAATGAGATGATTTGGGTGGGACTCTGAGGCTTTGAAAAATCTCTCAGAGAGTGATTTGAGGAACTGCTGGATTGTTGGGAGCTCTAAGTCTCGATGTAGGTCGGCATTACGGACATAATAGGGCGAGTTAGTGGCCCTACGACAGAATAGATTTTGGACTATTTGAAGTTCATTCATAGCTTTGGGCTTAGCATGTGTGAAAATGGGGGCCGCGTAGGTCATGACAGGTCGTATGCAGACTTTATAAAGGGTTCGCTTGTTGCGGAGGGACATTTTACTGTGTCTGCCCAACATGCTGTTGAGCCTACCCATGTAAAAACGTGTGGTGCGAGTAACCTTCTTGATATGGGGCTCGAAAGTGAGCCTTGCATCAAGGGTGACGCCTAAGTATTTGGCTTTAGTTTGCCATGGGACAGGGGTTCCTAACATCCTGATTGGCGGAGTGGTGGTGAGACGACGTCGTTTATATTCGAAGCAAACGGCGGAGCTTTTCTCCGGGTTTACGTCGATACGCCATTTTTGGAACCAAGCTCCTAAGTCGCTTACTGACTTTTGGATCTTGTTCCGAATCTGTGGTAGTGAGTTGCCTTTAGAGGAAAGGGCTGTGTCATCTGCAAAGAGGGCTAGTTTAACACCATTCGATGGGATAGGGATGTCGTTGGTGAATATTATGTATAGGAGGGGAGCAAGCACAGAGCCTTGAGGGACTCCGGCTTTTATTTGACGAGTAGAGGATAGCGTGCCTTCGTGTCTAAAGCGAAAGGTACGATTCTTCAGATAGGAGGCTACAAGGCGAACGAGACGGTCCGGGAAGCCTAAGTCATACAGTTTGTAGATAAGGCCCTCGTGCCAGACTCTGTCGAATGCCTTGGCAATGTCAAAGAAGACCGCGATGGTTTTTTGACGGCGAGGATAAAAACCGCTGAGGATGTATTCCACAATGCGGTGAACTTGCTGGGGGCACGAGTGTTTGGCTCGAAACCCGAATTGTTGTGGGATGACAAGAGGGTCACCGTCTGTGGGAAACAAATGGCGCCTCAAGCGCACGAGGATAACTCGTTCGAAAAGTTTGCCCATGGCCTTGAGGAGGCTGATGGGACGGTGATGTCTGGTGGAGGGGAGGTGGTGAGGTTTGCCTGGCTTGGGAATGCCAATGACAGTTGCCTCTTTCCAAGAGGTGGGAAAGTAACTGAATTCGAAGCAGGCGTTAAAGATAATGGCCAGTAAGGCGATTACCTGCTCCGGGAAGTGTTTGAGGGCTTGGTTGGAGATACCATCCGCACCCGGTGCTTTTTTGGGCTTAACTCCTTTGATGGTAGATGAAATCTCATCTTTGGACACAGTGATAGGGTCAGAGGCGGTAGGGGGCGAGTTCCTGCGGCGGACCTCGTCCTCCACTAGTTGGATGTGTAAGGGGTCAGTGGGTTGTGAGCTAGGAGAGCATTGAGCGGCGACGCTGTCTGCGAAGCACTCAGCCTTTTCTTCGTCCTCGAAGGCAATGGAGCCGTCGGGACGAGACAGAGGGGGAGTATGCGTTATAGCGTCTATCCGGTGGGCTCTCGCCATCCGGTAGTACGCTGTATGGGAGGGAGAGATTTTCTCCATGAGATTGCCCTTTTCGTGGTCTCTGTAATCTTGAAGGCGGTAACGCAGTTTGCGTTGAAGGCGGTGGGCCGCGAGTCTATATTCGGGGGAGTGGGGTAGCGTGCAGCTCTACGTAGGGCAGCTTTTTGGGCTTTTAGCAGGTTGCTAATATCTAGGGGAAGACTAGTTTTAGCAACCGGGACAACTTTTTCATTCTCTTTAAGAGAGGATGTTATAAGTGAGGTGAGATTTTCGACCGCGGTGTCTATTTTCCCCGTACTGTCGAGGGCGTCGGAAGAAAGGGTTATGGGAGGGTCCGGAGAGTCTATAGCCGAGGCTAGAGACTTCTTGAAGCCCTTCCAGTTGGTGTAGGTTTTGGAAGTGGGAGTTGGAGATGGCTGATGGCCAAGAAGGAGGGATACAGGACGGTGGTCGGATCCTAGATCATCGAGAGACTCGATTGCTCTAAGGTTAAGGGAGACTCCTTTAACTAGAGCAAAATCTAGCACATCAGGAGCGTAGTTAACAATGTCGGGATAGTGGGTGGCAGTGAGGGGGGCTGTAGACAGTCAGGTCGAGAGACTGAGTGATATTGAGCAGCCCCTGCCACTACTTGTAGTAGTGCGGCAGGTCCATTCAGTATGCTTAGAGTTAAAGTCTCCAAACATAATGACTGCTTCAACATGATGGCTTCGAAATCACTCTTAACGGGGAGGGTTCCGCTAGGGATATAGCAAGAGGCTATAATGATTGACTGGTGTCCAGTCATAGCTAATCTAGTGATAGTGGCTTCCATACTGGTAAGCGACGGAGTAGATATGTGGGAGCAATGAAGGGACTTTTTGTAATAGATGGCAGTACCGCCGCCTTTACGGTCGGGTCTATCGTTACGTAGAAGTGAATAATTTTTAGTCGAAGGCCTTTAGAGACCTTGGGGTTGAGATGGGTCTCCTGTAGGAGGAGGAGATCGGCTT
Organism: Parnassius apollo; assembly: GCA_907164705.1. Taxonomy (NCBI): domain Eukaryota; kingdom Metazoa; phylum Arthropoda; class Insecta; order Lepidoptera; family Papilionidae; genus Parnassius; species Parnassius apollo. The sequence continues at coordinate 45,191 of CAJQZP010001337.1, forward strand.
CGCGATCTCGAAGAAATGGTATTCCTTTTTAAATCTACCATTAAATACCCATGCGCCTCTAGAGTTGCATCCCTGTAGGCATCTTCAATGAATTTTCTAATGATCAGCTAATGACTGTCATTGTTTAGCAAAATACAACACACACGCACACACACACATACACACACGCACACACACACATACACACAGACACACACACACACACACACACACGCACACACATACACACAGACACACACACTCACACACACACACACACACACACACACACACACACACCCACACAATATTGTTTTATGTTTTTGTTTTTCTATTTGGTATATATTTAAATGGGGAGCGCTTAGCAGCTGTAACTCAGTTGCTAAAGATAATATTGTATTAAGTTAGATTACGTCTTGTCAATGTAATTTTATAAGTTTTTTGTTTCTATATAAAGTATGTTTGGATTCAATAAATATTATTATTATAATTGGGGTATCTATATAATTTTCTCATCTGGTTGGTTTCTATAAATATATAATTATAAATTAAAATGAAAAGATAAATATACATAAATATCAATTAAATAAAATAAATACAAAAAATACACGAATAACCAGATTGAAGCCCTCGGCAGGGGAGACCAAATGGCCGAGGGTTAGGAGGAAAGGGAAAGAAACCGGCGGACGATGCGGGCGGTATCGAGGAGCACCGCCTTCTGCATTTGAGCCCGGAGCGGTCCGTCACGGAGTCTCAGTCGCCTCAGATGACCGGAGAGGCTGACTGGGATTAGCCCATTCGCAGAGACGATTACAGGAATAATTTCGGCCGGCATACCACCCCACATGCCAGTCACCTCGTGAGCCAGGATATTTTGATCGTTTATCTGTTTCGGCTTTCACGAGGTTCTCGTCATACGGAATGGTAATGTCGACCAAAAATATCCTTGACTGTGCCCGGTGCATCAGCACAATATCAGGCTTATTCGCAAGAATAGTCCTGTCCGTGATGATGGCCCGGTCCCAGTAGAGCCTGGCGCGGTCATGTTCGATCACGGCTTCCGGCTAGTACTTATAATACGGCAATTTCCGGTCCACGAGACCGTATTTCAGAGCGATCTCCTGGTGTAGAATTCTGGCTACTAGGTTGTGCCTGTGCAAGTACTCAGAGTTAGAAAGCGCCGAACAACCGGAGATGACATGCCTAAGTGACTCCCCGGAATGGCGACAATCTCGACAGACGTCGACAGTGCCATCCTTTAGGATGTATCTCCGATAGTTGTTGGTCTTAATAACCTGATCCTGTATTGCACAGACAAAACCCTCGGTTTCCCCGGAGAGATCACCAAAGCGTAGCCAGTGGAGGGAGGCTACTGTGTCTACGAAAGGCTCATATAGAGCCTTGTAGAACCTCACGTGGAGCTCCTTCTCCTTTCATACGGTCTCCCGGTCGGAAATGCTCTGCACTGCCGGGTCTTGCTATTGCTCGTTGGCTAAGGATAGAGGGGTAAGTCCTTTATCACAAGAAATGACGTCCTTATAGAATGGATCATCCGATCTCGCCAGAAAGTAATCACGGAGGCTGCACACTTCGCGATTATGCATGGTGAGCGCGCTCAAGAAGCCACGCCCACCATGCCTTCGCGGCAAGTACAGCCTCATTACCGACGATCTCGGATGATGCATCCTATGGGACGTTATTGTAGTGCGGACTTTTCTATCCAGGGCGTTAAGTTCAGTCTGACTCCACCTGAGTATGTCAAAGGTATACATGACAACAGGCGTGACCCAACCGTTATATGCGTGTGTGTTATTCACACCGGACAAAAGACTCTTAAGCACTTTGATCAAGCGTGCATAAAACACGTCGCAAACTGACTGTTTCATACCAGCCTCATCGATACCGATGTTCTGTGACATACCCAGGTATCGGTATGTTTCAGCCTCGGAAAGGGTCCTTAAGTTGACGGGCATAGATAAGTCTATGCCCTTCGAGTTAGCAACCCTTCCCCTTTCAACATGGAGGATCGCACACTTATCCGTCCCCAGCTCCATTCTAATAGAATTGCTAAATTCACAAGTGATGTTTAGCAATTCCATAAGATGGAAGCGACTGGAAGCGAATAATTTGAGGTCATCCATATAGAAAAAGTGGGTCATTTTTGTACCTCCTTTCCGAAGCTGAAATCCCCTCCCAGAGCCCTCCAGTAAAGTACTGAGAGGGTTCAATGAGAGGCAGAACCAGATTGGACTCAGACAGTCGCCCTGGAATATACCCCTTCTTATCCTTATGCGGCTTTCCGCAGCCGACAGATGACAGAGGATCGTACTCCACTGCCCCATACATTGCTCGAGGAAGTCTCGAACTGTACAGTCAATCTTGTACAGCTCGAGGACCCTTTTTAGCCATGTATGGGACTCCGAGTCAAATGCCTTTCTGTAATCTATCCAGGCGGCCGAGAAGTCCGACGGTTGCGTTTCACCACTTTGCCAATGACCGCGTCAATGAGGAGTGGTTCCTTGGTTCCACGACCGCCGCCCCGACATCCAGCGCAAAATTTTGAGGGCGCGACATCACCTGATTTGAGTCCAGGTGACGAGTGATTCTCGCGCTCAAAATGGATGTTAGTGTCTTGTATATGGTCGGTAGACACGTGATGCGGCGGCGGGGCGGTATTTCCTCGGGTCTGTGGTACCCTGATATTTAGGAACCAAATGAGTGATCCCAGTAGTGAAGAGGCTCGGGAGCGACTTCTGGTTGAGAGCCTCTTGAAACTGTCGAGCGAGCACAGCATGACACACCATGCACCCCTTCAGCCAGTAGTGATGCACCGCCTCAGCTACGTCATGGGCGGTCCATGGGCGTAATACTACTGTCTTTGTATTAAGGGCTAAGAAATGTCCGCCGCGCTGCCTCATTGCGTGTTGGCGAATTTCACATGCCTTCGAAATTTTCTCAGACATGCAGGTTTCCTCACGATGTTTTCCTTCACCGCCGAGCACGTGGTAAGTCAGCACTTAAAATTGCAATTAACAATTTAATTGGTGCCGACGGGGATTGAACCCGGGTCGCGTACTGTGAAATTTACAGCTTGCGCTAACCATCTGAGCTACCACGGCTTAATCATATACACACACAATAATTTGTTAACACTAAATCATACACACGTAAGAAAATAACAGAAAGAAAAGTAAGTTTGTCAATAGAATAAACACTTACATTCATGGATGCGTTGAAGTAACACAAATGTAGTATTGATAGATCCACTGCGGTCAAACGACCATACACTAACTCCATGACTGTAGCTGCTCGGTCTTATATAGCACCAGTAAGTAATAATTCTAATCTAAAGAATTTCTGTAGTGAAACTGATAGTAACTTTATGCGTCAACAAGCTTATCTCACATTCATACACACACACACACACACACACACACACACACACACACACACACACACACACATATATATATATATATATATATATATATATATATATATATATATATAACAATACTTATTGAAAGTCACTTTTTTCAGTTACCACGATGACACAACGACGAGTAATTTAGTCTTATAATATCATCATCATCATCATCATTACAGCCCTTCACAAGTCCACTCTCATAGGCCTCACCCAAGTAACGCCACAAAGCACGGTCCTGAGCCACCTGCAACCATCGACTTCCTGCATGTCTTACCAGGTCGTCACTCCATCTAGTGGGGGGTCGCCCTACACTACGCCTACCGGTACGAGGCTGCCACTCGAGAACCTTTCTTCTCCATCGGCTATCGGTTCTTCGAGCTATATGGCCGGCCCATTGCCACTTCAGCTTACTAATCCGTTGGGCTATGTCGATCACTCTGGTTTTACTGCGAATATCCTCATTTCTGAGTCTATCACGCAAAGAAAGTCCGAGCATAGCCCTCTCCATAGCTCGCTGAGCGACCTTGAGCGTCCTCATACGGCCAGCAGTGAAGGACCACGTCTCAGAACCGTAAGTCAACACGCACTGGTTATACACCTTAGTTTTCAGAGATTGAGGTATACCTGACGAGAAGATGTGTCGTAATTTCCCGAACGCTGCCCAGCCGAGTTGAATCCGTTGATTGACCTCTCGGTCGAAGTTGGACTTACCTAGTCGGACTATTTGTCCCAGGTAAACGTACTCGTCAACAACTTCGAGCATAGTGCTCCCAACAACTAGCGGCGTAGGTGTGACATGGACATTAAACATGATCTTTGTTTTGTGCATGTTCATCTTAAGACCTATCCGTTGGGAGACACCATTGAGGTCATTGAGCATAGTGCTTAGGTCCTCCAGCGCAGCGATTCTTCCATAAGGACTATATCGTCGGCAAATCGAAGGTGAGTGATGTACTCGCCATTGATGTTAATACCGTATCCTTTCCAGTCCAGTAGCTTGAAAACGTCTTCCAACGCAGCGGTGAAGAGTTTCGGGGATATAACATCACCCTGTCTTACACCTCTCTGCAGTTGGATAGGTTTTGAACTCTGGTTCTGTACTCGGATAGCCACCGTAGCCCTACTGTACAAACACTTCAGCACTTCGATATACGGACAGTCAACTTGGCACCGCTGAAGGGACTGTAGCACCGCCCAAATTTCGACGGAATCAAAGGCTTTCTCATAGTCCAACATATGCCAGGCAAAGTGGCAGATTGTACTCTTCGGTCTTCTGTACAATCTGCCGCAGGGAATGTATGTGGCCTATGGTACTGAAGCCTTTTCGGAAACCGGCTTCTTAGGGAGGCTGGAAGTAGTCGAGTCTGCGTGCGAGACGATTCGTAATGACTCTCGGAAACAGCACGTAGACGCGGCTCAGAAGGGAAATCGGTCTGTAGTTCTTCAAGAGAACGTTGACGCCTTTCTTAAAGAACAAGACCACCGCACTTCTGCTCCACGCCTCTGGAGTAGTGCCATCATGGAGGACGAAATTGAAGAGCTTCTGAAGGACTTCAAGTACCGGTGTTCCACCCGCTTTCAGTAGCTCCGCTGTAATTCCATCCTTCGCCTGGGGCCCTGCCGTTTTTAAGGTGCTGGAGAGCCATTCTAATCTCGCTTAGACTGACGTCCGGGATATCATCGGAATAGTGTCGGATAAGACTTACTCTTGGATCGTTACTCACACTCGCGTGTGGCTCCAACGATGATGCTACAGCTGCCCATAGAACCTCTCAATCTCACTCAGAATCTCAGATGTCCCGGAAACGATGCTGCCACACTCAGTCTTCAGCTTTGACAGTTGGCTCTTTTTGGCAGACAGATTTCTGGCAAAAACTTTGGAGCCCTGGTTCCGCTCGATCGCTTCTTTAATACGAGCAGTATTAAAGTTGCGTAAGTCTCGCCGCATGCATTTGGAGATCTGTCTGTTCAGTTGCCTGGATGCTGTCAAATCTGTTGACGATTGCAGCCTCATCTCCCGTCTAACAGCCATGAGATTAAGAGTGTGATCGGAGAGTTTTTGTGTTCTTCTGCGGCGGGTCTTGCAGAAGTTAGCTCAGACCGCATGGAGAGTTTCCACGAGCTTGTCATTCATATCGTCCACTGCATTGCAATCTTCTAGGCAGTGAAAGCGGTTACGTAACTCCAACTGAAAGGTTTTGGGATTCTGGATTAGAGCACGAGGGGGACGGAGCGTTGACTTCATCAGACGAGACCTCTCCAACTTAACGTTTAGGTTCAGTGTGCCTCTAACCATTCGGTGATCGCTGCCAGTTTTCACCCTTGCGATCACTGAGACATCAATGAACAGTTGGCGTCTGGTCGTCATAATGAAGTCAATCTCATTTTTTGTCGAACCATCGCGGCTCGACCAGGTCCACTTCCTGTGGGGCCGCTTCTGGAAGAAAGAGTTCATCAAGAAAGAGTCCCTCTTTCTCCATAAAGTCGGCCAGCTGCTGGCCCCTTCGGTTCCGTTGCCCTACTCCAAATTTCCCTACCTTCAGCTCACCGCTTTCTCTTGTGCCTAGTTTTGCGTTGAAGTCTCCCATCAACACCGTGTAGTGGGTTTTAAAGGACTGCATGGCTCTGGAAATATCCTCATACATTTGCTCCACCTCCTCATCGGGATGTGCCGAGGTTGGTGCGTAAATCTGTATGACCTTCAGCGAATATCGTTTGGTGATTCTGAGTATCAGGTAAAAGACCCTCGTCGACACACTCCCAATCTTTACAACGTTGTTGACGAGAGTCTTGTGGACGACAAATCCTAAACCTCCTTGGGACAGATGGTCGCCATCCCGGAGATAGAACAAGTTGCCGGACTCGAGGATTGCCGTGTCCTCCCCCTCACTTCGGACTTCGGATAATTCAATAATAGGCCAGCGCAACTTGTCTACCTCTTCTTCCAGCTCCAGTATCTTCTCGTCAGTCCTCAGTGTGCGTGCGTTATATGTTGCCAAGTCGAGTCGTCGTAGGTGGCAACCGAACCTCCACCGGAGGTTCTTAGCACCCCCTGCCCCGCCGTTACCATGGTAGCCACCGTATCAAGGAATAGCAGGGCCGCCAGGGACTGAGGGCCGTTTGTTTGCGTCGTTACTCAATGGGGGGTATTTGCCATAGTTGCCACGCTTGGCGAGCGGGTTGGCAACCGCAGTTTTTTATTATGTCACAGTTGTTATCAGGAAGATGCTGCTGCCCATCTCTTCCTGTCTCCCTCTGTCGCCTCTTACGACACCCACGGGAAGATATGGGGTAGTGGATATTCTCAACCGCCACTACACTTATAAGTATACAAAATTTCTATTTGAATCTATGAACAATCAAATTCAAGTTGCACCCTGATTTTTTTTGACAACCATGGGATGATATTGGGGTAGGTAGTAAATATTCTTACACCGCACCGCTACTTTGAAAAACCTTTTAACCAACAAAAAAAAGCAACAGTAAAAATTAATTTAATAAATGCTATTTAAAACTAAAAGCTGAAGTCTGGTACGTCAGCGGCCCGTGTTGCTTTATGGCTGATATTGATTAAAATCCTATACTTTTTCAGTTTTTAACTGACGTTTATTCTGCAACTGGCCAATATAATTAAGCAGTATAAATAATAATTTAAAAATATTTTAAATGTGGAATGAAATAAATGACAAATCATTTTTCATTTCTACTGAGCCACGTGAAACATCATTGGTATTATGTAGTATTTTTCAGTATCGTTTCTCAGTATAGTTAAATGTTTTAATTAATTCGCTTCTAATACACTAAATAGTTTTAAAAATTGTTAATTAGTGTCATAATGGGTAGTACAGATTTTAGAAAGGAAGTGACTATGCCCGTGCGGCCTAGGAGTGTTTATACAGCTCATTCTTACAATCAGGTTATGACAGTACATTTTTATTGTAAATATTAAAATATGTATATACATACTTAAATTCAATAATAAAAAACAGCCTGTGTAGTGACGGCGTGAGAGAGAATGAAACGTCACGCCATATTGTCCCGTGGCGTAAAAAGTGGCTATGGAAAGTACAAGAAAAATGTTATTTCTTATAAATGGCTTTCGATAAATTGCTATGTATGTATTAACTTTTCAGACGGAATAATCCAAAGAAATTAAATTATAGGTTAATTTTAGAGTAATATAATTAAACAGCAATACGGAAATCTATAGGACCCTCTTGTGGTGTGTATATATCCTAAATATTAATTTGTAAGCAGTTTAAATATTTGTTATTTAAGGAAATCGCACCCGGGTTCGAACCCCGCCGGCACCAAAGAAATTATTAAATAAAAATTAAGTACTGATTTACCACGGTATCTACGGCCGAAGAAAACGTAAGGAAATCTGCATGTTTTAGAAACTAAAAAGACATATTTCAAAGACATGTGAAGGCCACCAACACTGATTGCAATAGCGCGGCGGACTTTTCCTTGCTATATGAGAAAAGCTCGCTGCCTAGGAGTAGGATATGGTATGCTGTAGCTTTTATAATATGATCAAAAGCTTTTAATCACGGGACAGTCTATGTTCACAAGTAATGTACCCGACTTTACTTGTGAATATAGCCTTTTTATTCTATTTATCGATGTTTGTGAAGAATTCAGATTGCCTGAAAAGAAAGTAAGCGGTTGTCAAAAAATTTGAATCGCGCTTCTGTTAAAAACTGAGTTTCACGACTTCTGAATGTGTAATACATAGTGTAATTGAAAATGAAAAGTCAGTTACGCAATTATTACATACAAATAATGCCTTGACGTTGAATAAACGGTATGATAATATGGTTGGAGATAAGAGCATATACACCATATAAGTAGTACTTTATTCGGTTAATACATGGTGAAGGTTGGTCCGATGTTTTGCTTCTGATCTTACATCGAGAATTATTTTGAAGAAACTATAGCAGTAATACGGTCTTCTAGATATAGCATCTATATATAAAGATCAGTTAGTTCTTATATGTCCAATGATGAAGAAGTAGTAAGCTTTACTACTAGTTTATATATTTATCAGTTTATAGACTATTTTAATGAGATGATTAATATTTTTTTTTATTGTAGGAAGAATCGAACTTGACCGCTTTTCAAGACTACAGCAAATTTCTGGAAGGAGGCTTGGGGCAAGCCGAGCTTGTGGGTGCGGCTGCATGGCAGCCGCCGTGGCGGGCACCTCTTCAACGCAAAGCTCCGTTCTATCCCGGCGATGACATCTACCATGCTGACACTTGGAGGGATTTAGAGGTATGTAATAACACATTCAGCAATAATTTTCATTAAGCCGGATAAACCAGCTCAACCAGCTCACCTGTAAAATATGTAATTTTGCAGGTAAGCTGGTTTAGCCGGCTACAATGGGGTGCAACCCATTGCAGTTGGTTAACTTAGGTGTTACTTAAGTAAGGTAACACCACTTCAAGAACATCTCGCTTGAAAATATTTCAGACCATCCGACACTTTTGTGTATGTTTGTCACTATATGGACAATTCATAGGTGAATGTAGCGTATAAGGTGTTTAAAATTATTTTTTACTAGAAAAGAAAGAACATTTTTACAGTTTTAGGCATTTATCTCACCGTCGATGAGAAAGCGATTAGCTATCGACTATTTTGATCTATTATATTCTCGCTCAAGTAAAGAATAATACATATAGATCCCGTGTTAATAAAGGAGATGCATATCATGCATGATGCATGTATATTAAAAGTTGATTGTTGGCTGTTCACACTACCGGCGAGAACTTTCCACTAGTTTGTCACAGCGACAAAAGCCATAAAAGGTAAAACTCGTTTAACGATACTCGCTTGGCTGTCAGAACTTACGCCGAGAGACCCATCAGCGGTGATTTTACTCTACAATCAGTCCGGTAACAAACCATCGGAGCTACACATTCGCTTCTAGCTGCTTGCCAAATTGTTATCTAGTTTCTATCTGTATTCGCTTCTCGGTCATCACTGGCGGTGGGACTAGTGTCTTATGCTTTTGCCATAAACCTAGAATTATGAAAGGACATTTCGTACAAAATATGGAATTGAAAATGAAAACGCTCGAACCAATTTAATTTCTAGTCCGCCTGTGTTTAATCAATATCTAAATGAATTGTACCTGTGAAATAATAAGGATACAGTAGACAGTCATGAATTCAACAGTTATCGCCGGTTAATCCAGGCTTATGGATGGCGTTCGGTTTAATGCTATTATTAGTTTTCATAAGCAGTAAGAAGGCAAAAGCTCTTAAAGTTTAATACACTTTAGATTAAAAATAAGTTCTCAATTTGTTCTTATCATTAAAATGCAGTAAATCTTAGGATCTGTAGGCACTTTAAAAACGATACACATACGTAAATTGTGGTAGATTATGAAAATGAAGACTAATGACATAATATGTAGAAGTAAACAATAATTTCTGTTAGGCCAATGTCAGGTAAGCTACACAAGAATTGGAAGTGTTACCTTTATTTTATTTTACTTAGTTATGTATATCTAGTCAAATTATGTTTATAAATTATTAGAAGAATAAGACAGACACATAGATCATTGAGAGTTTTTGATGTTGTGGAATTGATAATGCGAATTTTTCGAATCCACGTTTTAGCAGTAGCTAAATACAAAAAGATGAAACTGGTTCTATTTGCAATACACAGACTTGTTTTAAAGAATTCAGTGCATTTTAAATACGTAACTACTGAAATATAAAACCTGTATTTTTATAGATAACACAATTGCAAAGTTGAAACAGAAACGAGAGCAGTAAAAAATTTACAAAGAGGCACAGGCGAATAGTCAGTCGATTTTCTTAGAAATTAATGTAGATGCAGGCAGCTGCACTCACAATTGCATTTGATTTATAGAAACATGGAGGAGACGGCACTATGCGAACGATCACGCCTCAACTCTTGTTTTTATGTAGGGTATTCTATTATCCTTCAGTACGTTAAAAACGGCAAGGCTCTAAGTTAAGAAAGAATCACAGCGAAACTTCTTTATTTTTATAGGATAAGGTGACAAATGAGCACACAGTCCACCTCATGCTAAGTGATTGCTGTGGCCGATAGACATATACATCCATCCTCAATTGCGAATCAAAATGTAGAAGTGTTGTCACCCGTGACGACTAAGATGGAATGCCTCGTTTCCAGTAGGTCTTCGGTTCTCTACACTCACCATACACACACACAGCAGCAGCTACTATTTTACGCTGGTATTCTGTGAGAGCGTGGGCCTTCCCCGGTCGAGCCGACCCATTCGTGTTACAACTATACTACTAATATAACTGCTGCATGGCTCTACCACGTATAAAAACTTCTAAAAACAATTGGAGAACAGATGCTTAACGTCTTTCTGAAGTCGTTTGATTTCATCCTTAATGGTGGCCTTACTTCCCACGTGGTGGTATTGTTCTTCAAAAAAGGCGACAAAACATTCTACTGAAGAACTATAGACATTTTTCCCTTCCGAGTCACGTCTACGAACAAGCCAGTTTCCGAAAAGGCTTTGGTATCATACTTACATATCATATGTACATATCTTTCGGCAAATTACTACAGAAGACCTGACATTACAATGTCTCTTTCTCTTGTTATATTAATCATAAGAAAACATTTCGATCTCTATATTTTAGTTATACTTAAACTTAGAAACCACTGCTTTACATGTTAAAATGGACTAGTACTCAAAATTTGACCGTAATTCATTAAATTTTAAGATTTGTATAATATGTAAGATGTAGGTGATTATAAATTGCACATTGGTAAATATAACACATATACCTAATATAAAAATTATAGAATAAACGCATTCATATACACTCGAAAGAATAAGAAGGGAACAATTGAAATCACACAATATTTGCAGCTTACTTAAAAACTGTCAGTAATTATTTGTTGGCAACATTTTAAAATCCTTTGGCGACGATCTCTGTCATGTATGCCACCCATTTTTTTAATAAGTAACTTATTAAAAAACTAATTGTTTAACCACTGACTAATTGTTTGACATTGGTTTTAGAATAATAACATAAAAAATAATGCTTGTAGTACGATCGTATAAATTTAAATTATTTGTTACAAATCACATCATCGTTCTGATGTGTATTTATAACAAATATTATACTTAAATTTTAGCTTTCAGCAATTCTCCACATAAATTTAGACTATGCCAAATCTCACACTTCTCTGTGCGCGCTATATCCTTAAATATGGGTAGAAAGTTATTCTTTTACGTATTAATATATTAATATTTGCTATTATTCGGTCTATAATATAGACTGAATAATAGCAAATTAAGGTCAGCTCAATAAGTACATATTATAATTACTATTTGGGAAGTCATAGTATATTTACTTGCCTGTTTTTAAGTGACTTCCATTTAAAAAAAACTTGGTAAATCCAAATGTGCATGCCTTAAACGCTCATGTTATACGTCAAATTTTTAAAATATTTTAAATACGCACAAGTTTTCACAGATAACCTTATTAGCTATAACTTCTATTTTTCCCATTGATGTAGTATGTACTTACGTACTAGAACAGCTAATTCAAACAAAAAATGTGCGCTACTCTGTGTTCGCGCGGTTTGTTTTCTTATCATAGAATAAACATAGGTAGAATGATCTGTAGGTAATAAAAGATTGTACTGTTAAATAGGTAAATTATATCGAGATTTTTTTTAAATTTTGTCATTTATTTTGTATATTATATTTGCTTATTTAATATAATGTTACATAATATTATATCACAATTACACTTTAATGATATTTTTATCTCAATATTTTAAAAGGTCTATCTCAAATATAAAAAAACATACTAAATGTATGTTTAATAAAACTTGTTAATATAACATTTAAATTACATATTCTAATATATTTATTTAAATTAAAATAAGAGCCGTTCATAAATACTGGGCACGCGAGAGTTAAAAATTGACGAATTTATTCTACTTTGACTTTGATGTGGAAACCTAAAAATAAAATATAAGAAAAATGAGCAGATTTAAATATAAAATTTTTTGCCTAATTAAAACTTATATGTTTCTACAAAAAAAGGTGTATATTAATATAATTAGTCCTATACTTAAGTACCCACAGAAATGTCGCATCTGAACAAATTAATTTCATAATCTATATTACGTGACACGAGATGGCGTCTTAAGAATAATTTGTTTTATAACTAATTTATAATACTTTTTTATTGATTAAGTATCTTTTTAACCGATGAAAAGTAATTCCTTGGTTTTTACTGACATTTCTTGAATTATTTGTGCAATATCTAAGTACGCACGACGGCATATTTTTATCAAGAGATTTTTTTTAAATCAACACAACACGTGTCAACTCTACAAGCGCCTAGCGAGTGACTGATTAAAGTGCGGTGTATGGACCGCAGTTGAATGGAACATAGTAGCTGAAAGCAGTGTCGCCTCTAGTACGTAGTACATATTAGCTCAATGATTTTTCCGATAATTTTATGTCAAACATCAATAAAAACTGTTTGGAAAATTCAAAAGTACACGAATCATAATCCTCATATGATCATGAAAAAATGTAGAAAAATATTCTCTATCAACAATAGAAAATATTTAAAAAAATTGTGATGTTATTATTATTGATGTTCCAAAAACTTTTTATTTAAGTATTGTTAATTGAAAAAAACTTTTAAAAGAATTATCCTAAAACGATCAGAAATCAACTTTTAATATAGAAATTTTTTACGTATTTCTACTCAAGCATTATCGTAAAAACTAGTCTTTTTTACTAGACTGCACTTAAAAGTATCGGGAATGGAATATTTCCACTATTCCTGTCGTATTAAAATCTTCTTAATTGAAAACTCCTTGGTTTTAAAAATCGAATACCATTTATTTATTTAAAAAAAAGATTCTCGGTCTTGTTACAAGGTTTTGTCAAACTTGTTTAGTCGTTGAGAAAATGGAATTGACTCGAGAAAATTCAAGAGCGATGATTTATTATGACTTTCGAAGTGGTTTAACACAAAAACAGTGTGTTGACCGGATGATTCTCATTGATGAAGCCCCATCCAAAACCACAATTTATCGCTGGTTTGCTGAATTTCAACGTGGACGTGTCAAGCTCAGTGATGATCCCCGCCAAGGTCGTCCAAAAACTGCAGTCACCCAAGAAAACGTTGATGCTGTGCGTAAGCTGATTGAAGAAGATCGACATGTGATATACCGCGAAATTCAGGCAACTTTAGACATTGGCATGAGTTAAATATAAATAATGTTGCATGAACAATTAGGTGTAAAAAAAGTTGTTTTTCCGATGGATACCGCATTCGCTCTGTGAAGAGCAAAAAGCGGCTCGCGTTACTTGGTGCGTCAGAACTCTCGAAAGATTCCACGCAGGATCCTCAAATGCTGTATACAACATTGTATCAGGTGACGATTCCTGGATATACGCGTACGAACCCGAAACAAAAAACCAGTCACGAGTTTGGGTGTTCGAAAATGAGTTAAATCCAACAAAAATTGTTCGTTCACGAAGTGTTGCAAAAGAAATGGTGGCCACGTTTCTCTCCAAAACCGGCAATGTTACGACTATTCCTCTTGAGGGACAAAGAACGGTTAATGCAGAATGGTATGCTAGCATTTGTTTGCCATAGGTGTTTCTGAGCTCCGTAAAGGGAACTGCAACCGCCACATTATCCTCCATCACGACAATGCTAGTTCTCACACCGCACACAGAACCAAAGAGTTTTTAGAGCAAGAAAACATAGAATTATTAGACCATCCGCCGTACAGCCCCGACCTAAGCCCTAATGATTTCTATACTTTCCCTAAAATAAAGAATAAATTTCTATACTTTCATCACCTGAAGAAGCTGTGGATGCCTACAAAACGGCCATTTTGGAGAACCCAACTTCCGAATGGAATGGTTGCTTCAATTATTGGTTCCATCGTATGGAAAAATGTGTCAAATTTCGCGGAAAATAATTCGAAAAGCAATAAATACCTTTTTAAATAGTAATGTTGTGTCACTTCCTTGATTCCCGAAATTTTCAGTGCCGCCCTCGTACCTGACTTGTTAAATTTTTTTCTCATCAACTTCTCAGTTTTCAAAAAGTTTTTCATCTAGTCATAACCAGTATTTTAATTTAGCATTCACCAAAGTACACCATCAGGTTACTCTATCAAGTTCGAAGGTAAGATCTCATCATAACTAACCAAACGAAGCCAAACTCGGCACACCTTGTTCTACTTTTCGAGGAGCTCCAGTATCAGATACTGAAGTACACCTTCAGGTCACTCCATAAAGTCTAAGACGTATAAGTATATTTAGTCCTACGTACTTTTAGCGTAACAATATACTGTAATGAAAATCTGCGATTTTAAAAATAATAATAATATCTTATTTGTTCAAGAATGTATTAAATTTGGTTTTTGGAATATTTTGTGTTTCTACAGCGATCGATATTTTGCATCACGAGTCGCTGTAAATAAACGACACCCGGAGTGTGTGAGAAGTATATCTTTATTTGTAAAATACATTATTACAAGGCTGCTCAAACACCGAAAATTTCGGAATTTCTCAGCCGAAAAAAATTATTATAACTAATTAAAACAAAATCAAACAGTTATTTACATTCCATGACTTACCACGTGATAGATGAAAAGATTAAAAAATAGATTGAGTTGAACAATTGATATCTTCAAAAATTATCGAATTTACCCCTCCATACGGACTTAATAAATCTAATATAATGTAAATCTAATATAATCTAATAATATGGTGTCATAAGCCACTTAAACCACTGTATCAATGTAAAACTAGCAATTAATCGATTTAAAAAAATAATAACGTGGTAAATCAGCACTTAATTGCAATTAACAATTTCATTGGTGCCGGCGGGGATCGAACCCAGATTGCTCGCGTACTGTATATTTATAGTAAGCACCATCTGAGCTACTACTACGTCTTCTTGCCTGTGGTATGGATGGTACTAGTAAGTACATAATGAGAACATATTTCTAAATATATTTAAACCCTTTTTACATTGGTATTTACCTATGAAATTGCTGTATTTTGTGAAATAAGTTAACGTAACTTTTTTTCTCTATTTATGTTTCTTTTTATCAAAGTAATCGCCCATGCAATCGATATATCTTTGCTAACGCTGTTGCAGTTTATTGATGCCTTTCTTGAATAAATCAACCGGACGGGAAGCAACACATACTTCAAAGGCTATTTTGACTCTCGGGTATTTAATTTTTTTTTCCCGCTAAAAAGTTATCGAAGTTGTGGAAAAAATAGAAATCTGTAGGCGTAAGGTCTAGTGAGTGCGACGGATGACGGAGAGCTTCCAACACTAGTTTTTGTAACTTGGCGTCGGTCTGTTGTGCAGTATAAGGACGCGCGTTGTCGTGTAGGAGCAGCGGGGACAAGCGATTGACTACCAAATAGTGACCATCACTTTTCTATGGGTAAGTTTTCCTTTAGGGCATTGTTTAGGTGCTGAACCAGTATCCAACCAATGCTAAATGCTTGCGATTGTCAAGCAGAATCCATTTTTCGTCGCAGCTAACAATGCGGTTCAAAATTCCTTCGTTTGTGTGCTTGTTGAGTATTGCAGGTAGTGCAAGGCGCGTACTTCGCGCTGGTGGTTTTTTAGATTGGCTCGTAAACTTGCAATCCGTTCACCAGGAAAGATAATTCTCGATATTGAAATCAAATTAAAGAAGTTTCTCCCTCCAAAATTGACATAGTCGAAATGGTCTAGAAGGAGTTATCAATAGTAACATTTCATAAAGGTTAGTTGATATTTCACACAAGCTGGTTGTCATTTAATTTACCTCTTATAAAAAACTAAATAAAAACAACGAAAAATCCACATTGCACTAGTTTTATTTAAAAAAAGATGACTTTTTAAGAACAGGCGTTGATGATATGATTAGTTCAAAAAACAAAAGTACCTTCACCATCTTTGAGCATCTGTTTACCATGTGTGTTTTTATTTCGATTAAGCACATTAGCTATTATGTAGTTAATAAATTTTTAATGTGCTTAGTTTACTCCTACCAATTCACCATTTAATTTGTAATTTGACCATAAGTAGCACATAAACAACAAATTAAGCCATACATTTTATTCACCTGCTTACAATCTTCTCATTAAATGTACATACCACACAGGTGACGGATGCAGTAGGCGGCGCTCGTTATAACGCTTCAGTGACCCCGCACGGCACGGTCTGTCTGAGGCTGAGAGACCGCGTGAAGTAAGTATTGAAATCTGACTTTATACTATAAACTGTCGGCGTAGATTATTTTTAGAGCTTATGCTCCTTATAAACGGGGTCCAGCAAACTCCATTCGTATACTAATAATCCTAATATTTGTATTTGGTTTTCATAAAACTTTTTACTAAAAACAAATGAAAACCTCTTTTACGCGTTAAAAGTTAACTAATTTAAGTTGGAAATGAAGATATTAATCTTACATAAAATAGATCTCATCTTTTAACTCGTAGTTTTGTGGTAAAATAGTGTTCAAGAAATAAAAATGTAAAAAATTTATTGTATATGAAAACTTAAAACATATACACATAAAGTGTCGAAAAGTTTTGTTTGAAACATTAATATATCTTATAGTTTGTGAAATATAGAATGGAACTTTTTATTCCGTCCTCTGTGGTGCCCATCGGAGGCAGATCTCAGCCATGGTTTGGTCGCTCCTGTAAAATAGCATCACGCTATAAGCAGGAGTGCTACCGGGCCTGGGCTGATGCATTAACGCCTCGGGATGTAAGCATCATCGCTCTTAAAAAGAAGTATAATTCCGCCTCCAGGTCTTTCAAAAGAGTCATTGCGAAGGCAAGGTCTAAGCACATCGGCAGAATTGGCGAGAAGCTAGTTCGCCTTTCTCCGGGAACCAGTGCATTCTGGTCTCTCGCCAAGGCTGTCCAAGGGAACTTCTATCAGCCATCTCTTTCATCTATGCAAAGAGAAGACGACTTACTGGCCTATGCCGCATAGGAGAAAGCCGATCTGTTAGGCTCTCTCTTTGCGTCCAACTCGACTCTCGATGAGGAGGGAATATCACCGATCATCCCGCAGTGTGAGTGCTCCATTCCGGATGTGCGACTTACACAGCGCTCGATTCACAAAGCACTTCTCTCCCTGGACGTCAGCAAGTCGAGTGTGCTTGATGGAATCCCTCCCATCGTGCTGAAGACGTGTGCTGCGGAATTGGCACCGGTTTTAACGCGTCTTTTCATGACTCCTACTCCCAAGGCATAGTCCCAATTCTCCAATTTTTTTCCAATTCTTGGAAAACAGCTTTGGTCCACCCGATCCCTAAAAAAGGTAACCACTCATAGCTGTCCAATTACAGGCCTATTGCCATCACCTCATTGTTCTCCAAAATAATGGCGTCGATTGCAAACTGCCAGCTCATGATATACCTTGAGGTTCACCAGCTGATCGGTAACTACGAACGGTTTCCGTCGTGGTCGATCACCTGGTGATCTTCTGGTATACCTTATTCATAGATGGGCGGAAGCAGTAGCGTCCAAGGGGGGGAGGCATTGGCCGTTAGTTTGGACATAGCGAAGGCCTTCGATCGGGTCTGACATAGAGCGTTTCTTTCGAAGCTCTCTTCCTATGGGCTTCCCGAGAAATTGTGCGAATGGATCACTAGCTTTCTTGCTAATTGGAGCATCAAGGTCGTAGTAGACGGTGCATGCTCTGACTACAAGCCTATTAACGCTGGTTTTACACAAGGCTGCGTGCTATTACCAACGCTGTTTCTTCTGCAAGTCAATGATATGTTGCAAACTGGTAACATTCATTGCTATGCAGACGACGGCACTGGTTGGTGATGCCTTATACATCGGCCGTGCCAATATTTCTCTGGAAATCGTCACCGAGTACCGACGTATCGAATACTGTGCAGTTTCGTGGTCACTTGGTGGGGAAGGTCAAATTAGCCTCTAAAAAACTTGGTGTGCTCAGCAGAGCGAGACAGTACTTCATGCCGGCACATCGCTTACAACTTTACAAAGTGCAAGTTCGGCCTCACATGGAATACTGTTCTCATCTTAGGGCCGGGACACCCCAGTGCCAGCTCCTTCCACTTGACTGCATCCAGCGCAGAGCGATTCAAATTGTCGACGACCAAGTTTATTCTGATCGACTCAATTCACTGGTGCTGCGTAGGGATGTTGCATCCCTTTGCGTTTTCTATCGTATCTACTATGGGTGTTCTGAGGAATTGTTCGGATTAGTTCCAGCCGCCAATTTCACAAACGCACATCGCGTCAAAATTCGCGATACCATCCTCACTATCTGGATGCTTGGCGACCCACCACTGTGCATTTCGTAGAAGTTTTCTCCTCGTACAACTTCTCTGTGGAATTGTTTATCACCGGCGACTTTTCGGGACCAATATAACTTAGGGACCTTCAAGAAAAGAGCTTACTCCTTTATAAAAGGCCGGTAACACACCTGCGGTTCCTCTGGTGTTGCGGTTGTTCATGGGCGGCGATAGTCACTTACCATCAGGTAAGCCGCATGCTCGTTTGCCCTCCCTTTTATAAAAAAGCCGTATATTTTATCAGATTTCGATTTCTCAAAAATTCTTCGTGTTTTTGTATAAAATATAGCCTAGATCACTCTTGCTCTCTCCCATATTTCCATAGTGTTTTTTTTTATAGAATGAAGGTGACAAACGGGCATATAATTCACCTAATGGTTAGTGGATGCTGTGGCTCATAGACATCTACATTTATCGTCGATTAAGAATCTAAACGCAGATGCGTTGTCACCCCTGAGGACTAAGACAAAATAACAAAATGCCAGTCAAAAAGGGTTTCAGACACTCACCATATGAAACACAGCAGTATTGAGCTGCTATTTTTGGCTGGTATTCTGTGAGAGCGTAGTCCTTCCCCGGTCGAGCCAACCCGTTAGTGCTACAACCTAATATAGCTGCAGCGTGGCTCTACTACGCACACCATAATATAGCTGCAGCGTGGCTCTACCACGTACACCATAATATAGCTGCAGCGTGGCTCTATCACGCACGCCATAATATAGCTGCAGCGTGGCTCTACCACGTACACCAGATTATAGCTGCAGCGTAGCTCTACCACGCACGCCATAATATAGCTGCAGCGTGGCTCTACCACGTACACCAGATTATAGCTGCAGCGTAGCTCTACCACGCACGCCATAATATAGCTGCAGCGTGGCTCTACCACGTACACCAGATTATAGCTGCAGCGTAGCTCTACCACGCACGCCATAATATAGCTGCAGCTCGGCTCTACCACGTACACCAGATTATAGCCGCAGCGTAGCTCTACCACGCACGCCATAATATAGCTGCAGCGTGGCTCTACCACGTACACCAGATTATAGCTGCAGCGTAGCTCTACCACGCACGCCATAATATAGCTGCAGCGTGGCTCTACCACGTACACCAGATTATAGCTGCAGCGTAGCTCTACCACGCACGCCATAATATAGCTGCAGACGTAGGCTCTACCACGATCGTCTACCTACACCAGATTATAGCTGCAGCGTAGCTCTACCACGTACACCATAATATAGCTGCAGCGCGGCTCTACCACGTACACCAGATTATAGCTGCAGCGTAGCTCTACCACGTACTCCATAATATAGCTGCAGCGTGGCTCTACCACGTACACCAGATTATAGCTGCAGCGTAGCTCTACCACGCACGCCATAATATAGCTGCAGCTCGGCTCTACCACGTACACCAGATTATAGCTGCAGCGTAGCTCTACCACGCACACCATAATATAGCTGCAGCGTAGCTCTACCACGTACACCATAATGTAGCTGCAGCGTGGCTCTGCCACGTACACCATAATATAGCTGCAGCGTTGCTCTTCCTCGTACACCATAATATAGCTGCAGCGTGCCTCTACCACGTACACCATAATATAGCTGCAGCGTAGCTCTACCACGCATCGAAAGTACGGTACCGCACCACGTATCGTTCAAGCCGAGCTTCACCTCTCCCAACGTACATCATTTTTAGGTATTTATGTATATTTAATAATACCTAACGATGAAGTTCATCCACGTACCACGTACACCAGATTATAGCTGCAGCGTAGCTCTACCACGCACGCCATAATATAGCTGCAGCTCGGCTCTACCACGTACACCAGATTATAGCTGCAGCGTAGCTCTACCACGCACGCCATAATATAGCTGCAGCGTGGCTCTACCACGTACACCAGATTATAGCTGCAGCGTAGCTCTACCACGCACGCCATAATATAGCTGCAGCTCGGCTCTACCACGTACACCAGGATTATAGCTGCAGCGTAGCTCTACCACGCACGCCATAATATAGCTGCGCCTCTACCACGCACGCCATAATATAGCTGCAGCGTGGCTCTACCACGTACACCAGATTATAGCTGCAGCGTAGCTCTACCACGCACGCCATAATATAGCTGCAGCGTGGCTCTACCACGCACGCCATAAACGCAGCGCGGCTCACACGTACACCAGATTATAGCTGCAGCGTAGCTCTACCACGCACGCCATAATATAGCTGCAGCGTGGCTCTACCACGTACACCAGATTATAGCTGCAGCGTAGCTCTACCACGTACACCATAATATAGCTGCAGCGCGGCTCTACCACGTACACCAGATTATAGCTGCAGCGTAGCTCTACCACGCACGCCATAATATAGCTGCAGCGTGGCTCTACCACGTACACCATAATATAGCTGCAGCGTAGCTCTACCACGCACACCATAATATAGCTGCAGCGTGGCTCTACCACGTACACCAGATTATAGCTGCAGCGTAGCTCTACCACGCACGCCATAATATAGCTGCAGCTCGGCTCTACCACGTACACCAGATTATAGCTGCAGCGTAGCTCTACCACGCACGCCATAATATAGCTGCAGCTCGTAGCTCTACCACGTACACCATATTATAGCTGCAGTCGTAGCTCTACCACGCACGCCATAATATAGCTGCAGCTCGTAGCTCTACCACGTACACCAGATTATAGCTGCAGCGTAGCTCTACCACGTACACCATAATATAGCTGCAGCGTAGCTCTACCACGTACACCACAATATAGCTGCAGCGTGGCTCTGCCACGTACACCATAATATAGCTGCAGCGTGGCTCTACCACGTACACCATAATATAGCTGCAGCGTAGCTCTACCACGCATCGAAAGTACGGTACCGCACCACGTATCGTTCAAGCCGAGCTTCACCTCTCCCCCAACGTACATCATTTTTAGGTATTTATGTATATTTAATAATACCTAACGATGAAGTTCATCAACTAGCACTGGAGCAGCGTGGTGGTGGTGTAGACACTTCATGTTCTTATACCCTCTTAAGAAGAGTTTACGCAAGTTTACGCAATTTTTTATAGAATAAGGGCGACAAGCGAGCTCACAGTCCACCTGATGGTAATTGGAAACAGAGATTCAAATAACAATCAAAATGTAAATGTATCTGGTTGGGGTGTCGTATGGTGAATTTTACTTCTTGATAATTATTTTTTCTATGGTTTTGCTCATTTAGTATAAAACTCACCATACGAAACAAATCAGCTTCTGCAATTTTACGCTAGTATTCTGTAATAGCGTAGTTCTTTTTACATGGCTTAGGCGACCCATTCGTACTACAACTATAATATCAAAGGGCTCAATTAAAAGCGTTATCCACGTAGCACTTGTAGAAATGGAAAAGTTATGAATTCGTTATTCATGTACTATTTAAACCATTACCTAATCATAAAAAACATGTTTTATATTGAAGAGTGGACATGACGGTAGACGGCGCCGTTCGTGTAACTAACGCTAAGTACAACATTGTACTAGCGCTCTCGCAATCGGGGGCTGCCGCCGCGTTGATCCACCCCAATGGGAGAGTGTACAACTATCGTTCCCGAGTTGAGATCCAAGCTCACCACCAGCAAGGCAATAATAAGTAAGTATAAGAACTGAATGTTGACACTGATCGAGCTTGCAACGGGGTGTTTCGCGTGCAAGATAAACAAGATTTGTGTAATTTTTTTAATAGAAGAGGGAGCAAACGAGCCTAAGATTCACCTGATTGTACGTGTCAACCGTTATCCATGAACAAGTGCAACACCAGTGGAATTGTTATAGTCTTAATGATCGTACTATTTGTTTACCGCATGCACTCTTACACCGCACGTAGCCCAGGTTTGCACTAAAGAATAGCTTAAATGATTAAAACACAGTATGCCAATAAATAAGAAGAACTCTATGAGATATAGAGTTCTACTCATTTTATAACCACTTACCTGAGAAAACTATGTGTGTGAGCACGTAGGGACCAAGTGAATTAGTGAAATGAATTGCTAAGGATTTATTAGTAGCCTTAAAATAATTGTAGAACCACTGACTTATATATTACTAGCGTAAGGACCTGGCCGACCGAACAACTAAAACGGACCAATGCTAAACTGTAATTTTAGGGCCAACGCGAATCGGTCGGCAGTGGTGCGCGCGCAGGACAGATTTGCCTGTCACAAATATGTCTAGTTCCGTAGTAAAAGAATGCAAAAATTACGATACAAAGATAAAAAAACATGGGATATCGTATATCGGTAAATAATCTATATTAATTTTGTTACAATTAAATTATTATATAAACGCATTTTTAAAGTTTTATTTTACAGTTAGTTTAGTAACGTTACCAAGATTAGGCCAGGGTTGGATTCAGACCCTCAAAAATATTGTACATGGAAAATAAAATTATAATATTTAAAAAAAATTATATCACGTATGACGTTTCACGTTTCTTTTTTCCCATATGCCGGGATTTTGGCGTCACGCGTCTAGTTTGTCTATACGTTTAGTTTTTTGACGCTTTTATTTTTATTTCTGTTTAATTTTTGTCTAAAGAACTTAGTGTAAGTTAAATTTTGAACAGTGGTAGGTACCTAATATATTTTATATTCAATAAGGGTAAAACGAAATGAGTACAAAAGAAAAGGATCGATCGAGCATCGATTGACCAGAAAGGGAGCTAATTCTAATTTTATTAAAAAAAAAAAAAACGCGGTACTCATGTACAATACAGAAATTCTCGACATCGTAGGGTTAATAATAAAATGTAAAAGGACCCAATAATAAAACAAGTTGACCTTTAGCCTACTGTACTAAAGGATGGAGCATGTTCCTCAGGGCCTTAGAATATTTATAAGTAAGTTATTTCAAAAAAGGGCTCAATTCTCGGCCTATTTCAATTTCTAGACTATATTAATAACTTACCTTCCTTGTGGGATAATTATGATAAAGCATTATTTTGAGTGAATAATGCTATATCAAACATAACTTTGGCTTCTAAGTATATTAACAAAAAAATTAAATATGTCCAAAAAACTAAACCAATGTAGTTAAAAACTAATTTAGTTGTGATATCCACTACAAAACCAGAAATAAATATGAGCTAGTGACATCAATTCCTTGACTCCATAGAGTCAGTAATTTATTAATGGGGAAATATACACGCTATTACAAGAAAGCTCAGGAAAGATGCAAGGTCTCTAAAGGATCTCTATTAACATATTTAAATATTTTATTATACAAGAACTATAAAAAAAGGTTATTATAATATAAATGAATATAGGGTTAATAATAACCCAAAGGGCTGTTACTCAAATACATTTTGTAAGTATTCTGTACCAACAACCTGTGTTTTTATTGTATAATTTTAGTTTAAAAAATCCACTGTTGGTTTTCCCTAAAAATGGCTTTCAATAAGAATTACTTGCAATATAATATTGAATACAAATATTCTATTATATTCTATTCATATCTTACCTTCATTTCCACAGCTTGTTAATGTACAGGTTGCTGAAACGAGACTCCGGATGGACGTGTGAGCAGTGACAAACTATCTATTAATAATTGTAATAATTCTCCAACCAGAAAATCTTAAAGTGGTTCTAGTACTTCAATATGTTATGGTTGTAAGAAATATTCAGATCTTGCTACATTCCCAGTTCGTCAGTTCGAGAGGGTGTCTGTGTTTGATCGTTTGATTTTATACACGCATCTACTTAAAGAAAGTTGTTGACAGCTTTTTATTTCACCACAGGTATGCAAAAATGTGGTACAAGGGAGTTTCTTTTACGGCGGAGCAGTGTGCCCTTGTGTACCTCGTAGATGCAGCCGGAACTCGTACCACTACCGACACGTTTCTTGACATGAGCCAAGACTTCACGCTAAACGTCTTTTACAAGTAAGTCCTTTCAATACTTTATTCAATATCGAGCTATGAAGAAGGCTATGCTCGGAGTTTCTGTGTGTGAATGAGGATATCCACATTAGAACCAGAGTGACCAACATAACCCAACGTATCGGTATGCTGAAATGGTAATGAGCTGGCGTTATAGCTCGAAGAACCGATAACCGATGTGGAAAAAAGGTTCTCGAGTGGGGTAGCCTCGTACCGGTAGGCGAAATGTAGGGCGGCAGCCCACTGGATAGAGTGACGACCTGGTAAGACATGCAGGAAGTCGATGGATACAGGTTACTTGAGGACCGTGCTTTGTTTGTGGCATTCCGTGGGGGAGGCCTATGTTCAGTAGTGGACTTGTGAAGGGCTGTAATGATGATGATGATGAATAAACAACATGTATTTTCGGACCCGTACGTAGACTCCGTTTTGGATAATTATTTCAATGACGTTAAAAATACTGTTAAATGTACCTATGTATTAATATTAGTAACAATACATACGTAGCAGACCAAATGTCACCAGATATTTCATAGTTGGAATCAAATTCCGCAGTTAAAGACGGAACTCATATACAAATTTAGTCGCAGTGAAGAGCAGTCACGAAGTTTTTCAGAAAACAAAACTATAACAATTTACATTACATTGTTTCATTTACTACTATCATAGCAAAGTTTAGGGCAGGATGACTTTGTATGATTATATATTTGATGTCGAATCAGTTCTAAAACTGAATCAGCATGCCCCGATTCCACGTAGTTTTGTCTGCCTAGTGTTTTTGTAAAGCCCTAGGCGCGGGCGGAGAGCAGCCCCGGCCCGCCGTAGCAAATTACAGTCACCCCTGCGAGCCGTAGTGGCTGAGGCTGGTCGCTGAATACGACCTATAAGCCAAAGCTGCAGAGTGAAATTTTTCATAAATTGTAATTAGGTATACGGTAAGACTGAGGTAATATTCCCATAAATATAACCGAATGAACGTCTGTTTCTTTCTCGCTCAGGTGAACTCGAAGTTCTCGAATTACTTCGTGCACCTTACCTACAACCGTGACTTATTTAGTGTTCTGAAAAAGAGAACTTTTGCACTCAAGTTATCACATCACATTTTTTTTGTAGCGAGTCTGGTCACGGGCCATCGTACGTGAACAAAGCCATGTCACTGCTTCAAGCGATGCAGTACTGGCTTACCGATGATGGCATCGACAACTGGATCATCAACAACGTGCGCGTCAGCCAGACCGCTGACGGTCTTGTGCGGTGAGTCACCCGCTATAATGATAAATTGATATCTATTTACTCTAAATCTTAAAGACCTTAACGTTTAGGTTTTCAACATCTAATAACTCTTGAAGTCCTATTTATCTTAAGTCCTATTTTTTCAAAGGTTTTCTTTTTAAAAAATCACTGTTCTGTTTTAATAAAAGCACAGGGTTAAAATTAATTTCCAAGACTCAAACTATAATAAAATGCCAAAAAAGTTTTTAAAGGTAAAGTCGGTACAAACGACGTATAATACAACATAGTCTCTTCTACGAGTACATACAGATCTTTTACTCCTGACGAAGTTTATAGTGCAGCAAAGAATCCGCTATACTGCACCTTTGTAAATTGTCCTCAAAATAATTGTAATTTTATAGCCATGCAGGTTTTCACAAGACATAATGCCTCATTTTCGGGCATGTGGCATACCTTAGGATTGCGTTTATCGCATGTTTTAAAAATTGGTGCTATCATACATTTACTATAGTCATAGGTGGGCTAACCTTTTATGGTATAAATAAAACATCATCTGTAAATTTCCCACTTAGAGGTAAATTTTGAAAGTTTTTAGTGCGCGTGTATAGTTTGGGAAACTAAGTAAAACTACAATTCAGTTACATTGACAACGGTGGTCGTTCAAACCGAATTTCCTCACTCGATGGCATTGTACTTAGTTTGTTACTAACAGAGTTATAAAGCAAACGGGGGACGATGTAATTATTAAATGGATGTCCAAAAATAAAATTATAGTTAGAATTAACAGGAAACGCTCCTTAACCGACTTCAAACAGGAGGATGTTTAAATTTTACAATTATTGGACTGTTATGTTTTTTGTTTTGTGATATTTCTCAATTGTGCACCGATTTTAAAGTTTCTTTTTGTCAGTAGTTTAGCAGAGAGTTTAGCAGAGGTAATCTCATATAAATTTGGGAGAAAATCGTCGAAAAATAAGAAAAGGGTGAAAAAAACTTAAATATAAAAAACATTCAAAAAAACTTAAAATGTACTTTTTGGGTAACTTATAAAAATATTGTTAATAATTAAAACAGCGTATATGCATTTGCTCAGTCGTGCGTCCTATTAGGCTTTAATGTTTGTCTCTTTTTCTTACAATATTTTTCACAAAAAATTAAACCGCAAAAAAAAACTGAACTCAACTAATGTAAATGTACTTTAGTATATATTTTGGTAATTATTTTGAGTTTTTAATTAATCTTAATAACTAAGTTCCTAATGTAAGTATATCAAAGTAGTTTTGAGTCGGCGCCAAACAAGCAAATTAATTAATTACGTAAAACTTGATGCGCCGCACTACACGCCCCTTCGCCAGAAAATGCCGACCTTTCACGAAGCTAATGTCAGAGAGACAGCAACCCGAACGGGGGTACACACGTGAGAGCATACGTCGTTGTGAGCGTTCGTGTGGAGAGCGTATTTTTTGAAATGCTAATGTTTATCGCTGAAGATTTCATGTTGTATTGTTAATTTGATACGATGATATCTATAAATTTAATGTAATTTAGTGATCTTTGTTCATTGATTCTTTGGCGCCGACTCAAAATTACTTAGGTATACTTACATTAGTTTATGAACTTAGTTATTAAGGTTAATTCGTACATTTGCAATATATTTAAGAACTTAGAAGAAAAAGATTTATTATTTTTTGCTTTTTAGTTTTTTCAGCGGCTTAATTTTTTTTGAAAATTTTTTTATTTTATAATTATTTGTGGCTATTTTCTACTAATTACTACATGATTAATTTTTGATTACTTTAAAATAGCTACTTACCTTACTTTAGACTTAACTGTTTACAATCCTACTTAAACTATTGTTTAAAGCTGTAATCGACCTCGGAAAGAAAGTGTTTGCCAAAGGGCAGGCCTATGTGGCACTGAGTAGAGTAAAAACACTTGAGGGTATGGCTTTTCCTCACGACAAACGAGCTTTATCAGAAAAGCAGAAACTGAGAGGCTTACACACAAGAGACTGACAGGTCTAAAGCTCATTCATAGTGAGATTTTTTTTGTAATGTAATGTTGTAATACACAACTCTGCAAAAGCTCTGTAAAAAGTTATGCGTGGTTATACAAAAAAAATAGAATACGCGTCGACTTGAGTACCTCCTCCGTTTTTTCGTCGGTTAAAAAGGCAAACCTGACTGACTCATCTATCAACGCACAGCCGAAACTACTGAACGGATTTCGCTGAAATTTGGCATACAGACAGTTGTAATGACGTAGGCATCCGCTAAGAAAGGATTTTTGAAAATTCGCCCCCTAAGGGGGTGAAAAGGGGTTAAAAGTTTGTATGGGGAACCAACATTAGTTAAACTATTTTATTCGAAACTTCACAGGAGTACTCCTATCAATAAATGAGTAAACAAGTGTTTCAGTCTCTTTCATAATTCAATCCCTAAAAGGTGGTAAAGGGGTGACAAATTCTGAAAATCATAATGGGTATCTTTTTATGGTTTATCGAGTCGCTGATCACGAAAACAAAAATCCAATGTAGCAGACGGGAAATATCTACCATCATCTCCTGTAGGAGTGCGATATGGTTTAAATGTCAATATGGGTGTTACATAATTACGAAGATGTCATCAATTTTGGTTTGAAACCAACATGGATGAAAGGATGGATGGATGTATGTTCTTTTTTGTTTGTTCATGGATTATGTGACTTGGGTGACATTTTTAAGGTTTTTGGGTCATAAATAACGTAAATGATATTGATAAATATTTTAAATTAATTTAATTATAAAAATAGAATTAATTTATTAGAGTAGAATAGAATGGAATAAACTTTTGTTGCACAAAAACATAAAACAAAATAGACAAGACGGTTTGTACAAAAAATTAGCATCTAAACGAAAAAAGTTATTTAAAAATTAAAAAACTAATAAACAACCAAACCAAATATATTTTTTACTAAACCAAAAGAAATACCTTGGTACCTATCTATTTTATATTGATCTTCAAGTTTCAATCCCTACCAATAGATGGCGTTGGTATCGTTTTAGAACGTGGTAACGTTGTCTTTTTTTTTTTCGAACTAATATAAAGTGAATGGTGAATGAGCGCTTCAACATTGGTTCAAGTCGAGGTTCGTACCTCCTTCAGAGGGACCCTTGAATCACATCGAGCCCCCTCCTAGCTTGAGGAGCCTCACTCTTAAAGCAGGAGTCGGGGTGCCTCGGGCCTATTTGTTTCGTGCTCTTTCATGTTTAATGTACGGAACCCAAGAAAATGCGATGGTGGTGTGTTCACAAATTGTTAGGTTTGTGGTAAATGATTGACCTAAATTTTCAGTTATGACCCACGACAGAATTGGCGATAATTATTCAACAGCAAATGAATATTCAGCCGTTATGTTAAAAAATGAAATTTACGGTGGACTTTGTGAATTGGTAGCTGACGGTCTGCTATACACAGAGTCCGGAACAGAAATCTGTCTAGTAAGGCAATTACGATTTATCTAATGTACATTTTGACGCTTATCTGCCTATTGTTGCAAAGAAAATTACACAGCGTTGCATGGAGGTACCTGTCGAAGAGCGTGATCCTTTTTCAGAGCTTCACTATTTAACTGTTATATCTTTTGTTAACAGTGAAATATCATCTCCAACCAGGGGAACAGATCAATTGATTTACTATTTACACAAGAATATGTTTCCCTCTGTTGCCTATTACGACACCCACGGTATGTATGATATGGCGTAGTGAATATTCTTACATCCGCCACTACACCGCACTGTGGAGTGTACGTTAATGCAAAAAAGCGTTTTTTTTATATTTTGTATATAAGAACATCACCAAAAAAGCAAACTTATTACTATACGATTCAAATAACAATGGCACTAACTGTTATAGCTGTCAATTCGAACCATTTAGATGGGTGAACAAAACAGATATTTTTTCACAAATAAATGAACTATGAACGAAAAAGCATTAATTTGAATGAAGCATTTCTGTTTCGCTCATCTTTGCATCACTTTCTGAGTTGTTAGCATTTTCGTCATTATTATTGCAGCGTTCCCGTATAAAAACAAAACAGAGATTGTATGTAAAATGATGTATTTAAAATATTCCACAGACTAGTATCAATATTTTAAGCTAACTTATAAAAAAATGAGTTCAAGTACTGAAACTCAGTTAAATAAAGCGGTAAAACTTATTAATACGCAAATTAATTTTTATTGCAAGCCGTACTTTTCAAGTGACAGTTGACAGATCGTGATCATTCGAGGTCATGGGCCTAATCTTATATCTCATTCTTATTTCAATTGCATTTGAAACAACCTTGTGTTATAAGGGAAGTGGAAGGGAAGCAAACATTGAAAGTAATAAAATCACATTATCGCTTTAGCATTCATCGCTGCAGCCACAAGTACCAGTTGCGGACCAGTCCCAGTAACGGCTCTGCTTCCATTACCAGCCCATTTGTACATTGCACGGCATCGCTTGGACAGACACAACATCTGTTTGTTCGGTAAGTTTTTTATGTACTATTTTCTTTCATAAAAATTGTAGGTCTGATAACCACTGAAAGTTTTTGGAGCTTAGAAGTCTTCATAAAAATATTGTTATGAATAAACATATTTAGTTTCAATTCTAATATATAGTAAGATATATTCTTAAAGGAATGTTTAAAATAAAATAAAACATAATGATTTCTTATATTTACGCGAACACGATACATTGATTAAAACTACTTTTACGGATTTTATCGCGTTTTATTTATATTAATTTTAATACCCGACGTTTCGGGTGCCTTCCAGCACCCATGGTCACGGGGGACTGAGGTGACTGACGTCCCGATGTCAAAGTTAACCCGGAGTACCTTCAGCTTTTTAATTATTGTCTTTGGTCCGATCTACGCAGAATGAACTAACTGTATTTTGAAGTCTTGCAGTGGTATGCTTGGGTTTAGTTTTAATTTTATTAATTATAGGATCCCAAGCAGGTGGTAGTACCCAGCCTCCTTCTCTATTGAAATTAGGATGTTTTTTTAATTTCAATAGCCTCACGTATCATCCTTGGTAGGAATCGATGTTCTTTCGCGAGGATTTGTGGTCTATCAAATCTGATGTAATGATTGGGGCCATCTAGAATATGATCGCAAACTGCAGACTTCCCGGAACGTTGATGCTTCACGTCAGCTATGTGTTCTTTTACGCGGGTTCTAATTGATCTCTTTGTTTGCCCTATATATGAAAGACCACAATCACAATCAAGCTTGTACACTCCTGCATCTTGTAGAGGAATATGACACTTGACGGATGGTAAGAACTGACTAATCTTCTTCGACGGCTTGTAGAATGTTCTAATAGAAGCTCGCTTCAAGATGTAGCCAATCTTGTCTGTGACACCTCTGACATATGGTAGTATAGCAGGCACACGCTCGACTGTGGCCGGCTTCACTCGGTCACTGTGACGGAGGCGCGGGACCCGAAGCTTGTTGTAGTGCAGAACCTGCTTGACGTGCTGAAGCTCGGCGGCCAGGTGTTTGCTGTCACAGATCCCTCGTGCTCTCTGAAACAAAGATTTGCCCACGGTAGCTAACTGTGAAGGATGATGGTGAGATTCACCATTTAAGTATCGGTTTGTATGGGTCTTTTTTCTATACACAGTATGACCTATGGTGTTGTTAGGATTTCGGATGACTAACACATCTAGGAAAGCTAAGGAATTATTTGCCTCTAACTCCATAGTAAATTGAATTTTAGGGTTTATGGAATTAAGATGTTCTAAAAATGTAGTTACTTTGTCTGATGGTAAAATTGTGAAAGTATCGTCTACGTACCGCTTGTAGAACCTTGGGGTAACAGGTGCAGTAAGGAGGGCTTTCTCCTCAAAGTCTTCCATGAATATATCGGCGACAATGGGAGATACAGGTGAGCCCATCGCAACACCATCTACTTGCTTGTAAAACTCTTCCTTCCACAATAGATAGCCAGATGTAAGGCAATGTCTTAGTAGTACTGCATATTCTGGTGGCATGTTATTTTCATCTAGTTTCCTAGTTATAATTGAGATGCAGTCTTCAACAGGTAGGCATGTAAATAGAGACTGAACATCAAAACTGACCATGGTTTCATTGTCAGCAAGACGTAGGTCTTTTATATCACTGACAAAATGGTATGAATCCTTAGTATGTGCTTAGCACATTTTTGTGCATCCGTCAAGTGTCATATTCCTCTAAAAGATGCAGGAGTGTACAAGCTTGATTGTGATTGTGGTCTCTCATATATAGGGCAAACAAAGAGATCAATTAGAACCCGCGTAAAAGAACACATAGCTGACGTGAAGCATCAACGTTCCGGGAAGTCTGCAGTTTGCGATCATATTCTAGATGGCCCCAATCATTACATCAGATTTGATAGACCACAAATCCTCGCGAAAGAACATCGATTCCTACCAAGGATGATACGTGAGGCCATTGAAATTAAAAAACATCCTAATTTCAATAGAGAAGGAGGCTGGGTACTACCACCTGCTTGGGATCCTATAATTAATAAAATTAAAACTAAACCCAAGCATACCACTGCAAGACTTCAAAATACAGTTAGTTCATTCTGCGTAGATCGGACCAAAGACAATAATTAAAAAGCTGAAGGTACTCCGGGTTAACTTTGACATCGGGACGTCAGTCACCTCAGTCCCCCGTGACCATGGGTGCTGGAAAGCACCCGAAACGTCGGGTATTAAAATTAATATAAATAAAACGCGATAAAATCCGTAAAAGTAGTTTTAATCAATAACATAAAACTACAATAAAGCAGTAAATATGTAGGGGAGGCCAAACGGCTGAGAGTAAAAATAGGGAAAGGGAAAAAACCGGAGGAGCTGCCTTCTGCATTGAAGCCCTGAGCGGTCTGTCACAGAGATCCAACCGCCTTTGATAACCCGGGTAGCTAAGCGGGATTAACCCGTTCGTAGAAACAAATATAGGAATAATTTCAATCAGCATACCACCCCATATGTTGGTCGGGTTAGATCCAAATATTTTGTTATTTTATCTGTTACGGCTTTTAAGAGATTCCTGTCATAGAGAATTGTAAAGTCGACCAAAAATATCCTTGACTGTGTTTGGTCTATCAGCACAATATCAGTCTCAATAGAGCTTAGCGCGATCGTTTGCGGGTACGACTTCCAGTGAGATAATAGCGCAGTTTTAATACATGAGCCTTACCTTTTAAGTAAGCTCTTGATGTAAGATTTTGGCTACTAGATTGTTTCTGTGCACATACTTGATGTAAGAAAGCGCCGCATAACTAGAATTTACATGCCTCGACAGACTCTTTCTTTTCTTCCTTCTTAGACTTAAGACAGTAGTGAAAGATCTTTGTCCCACATAATGACGTCCTTGTGGAATGACTCATCTGATTTAATTAAGAAGTTATTACTAAGGATGCACACAACTATTATTCAAGATAAGGGTGCTCAAAAAGAAACGCCTACCATGCTTCCGCGGCAATTACAGTCTCATTATCGTCTGCCTCGCAGGATCTATTCCGTATGACTCATTAATTTTAGTCTGAGTATGCCAAATGTATATATGTATACATGAGGACAGGTACAAAAAAGGGTACCTAGGCCATTTTTCTAGGTAAGCCTATTTCTAGATCAGTGATGCACAGACTTATTAAGACTAGGGGCCACTCGAGCAAATTATGAACTGATGGCGGGCCGCCAGAAGTATAGGTAATTTGTGAGCTGGTGGTGGGCCGCCAGAAGTATAGGTAATTATGAACTGATGGCGGGCCGCCAGAAGTATAGGTAATTATGAACTGATGGCGGGCCGCCAGAAGTAGAGGTAATTAAAGACAATAAAGAATTGATAATAATGTATTAAAATTGAAAAAGAATTTATTCATTTGAAGCGTGGCACTGCATAGTGCTTACAATCTTTTTTATATTGGCTCAAATTTACTTGTAGCAACACGTAGAACTGCTTCCAAACTTTCATCTGCAAGGCGGTTTCGATTTTTTGTTTTATTATTATTTAGTATTGAAAAGGTTTGTTCACATATAAAGGTAGAACCAAATAAGCTGGCACATGTCAGAGCGTTTATGCGCAACTCTTTGTACGTATTTTTATCAATGCAGCGGCAAAAGTTCAGCAAGTCTCCTTCGTTGAATTTGTTGCGTAAATCTTGGTCGTTTTGAATGTCGATAATTTCTAACTACATTGACTCTGGCGCATTTTCAACTGAAATCGTGAGAGGATTGCTGAATATGTCCAACAGAGGTTTCACTTTTTAAACTCCGAAAATCTGTCTTGAAAAGATTGAATCAAAATATCTAGCTTTTCTACATAACTGAAATTAATCGCAGTTTTGTTGAATTTTCAGCCATTTTCTTATAATTTGGAAAATGATTGTAATTTCCAGAATACAATTGCGATCTAAAAAATGTCAGCTTGCATTTAAAGGATGATACATGAGCGTAGAGCTGGGATATCAGTTGATTTTTGCCTTGAAGCCGTGTGTTCAAGACATTCAAATGATTTGTAATATCAACTAAAAAGCGAAATCATACAACCAGTCAGGATTTTTAAGTTCCGGGACATCCCTTTGCTTTTCCGCCAGAAATATTCCAATTTCTTCTATTAAATTTAGAAATCGTTCCAGTGTCAATCCACGACTTAGCCACTTTACTTCTGTATAATACAGTAAATCTCCATACTCGCTTTCGATGTCATCAAGGAATTGTTTGAATTGACTGTGATTGAGTCCTTGTGATTTTATGAAATTTACAATCGAAACTACTTTCATGACATTTTGAAATTCATTTTTTTTAGAACAGAGGGCTTCTTGGTGTATAATGCAGTGAAACTGCATGAGATCTTCAGCGTTTATGTTTTTTCTTGCAGATGCTTTTTCAGCAAAGTAACTAGCCCAGAATTGACACCAATCATCGAAGGAGCACCGTCAGGCGCAACTCCCGATAATTTTGATAAGTATAAATCAGTTTTTGAACACTCATCCAAAAGTACATTGAGTATATCAACTCCTCTGGTTTGACCTTTCAATGAACACTTCTTAAGACTTCAAAATCTTGAGTACAGAAAAAACTGTGGAACTAATATCAGAGGATTCGTCGAGTGCTAATGAAAAAAATTCAATGATCTTAGTTTTTTCATTTAATTGTTCCGCAATATTATCTGACAAAGACATAATTCGTCTTTGGATAGTCATACGATTCAGTTGAATTTTCTCAAACTTTTTTGCTGCTTCTGGACACATTTTCTTAGCGGCAATTTTTATGCATTCTTTTACAAAATCCCCATCATTGAAGGGGCGACTTCGCTTTGCTAACTTCTGTAGCTGTTTCTGAATCTTGAATGGGTTTTGTAAACATAGCTTGCTTACCAATAAGCTCCCGTTTTAAAGACAACATTTTTTGCTTTCTTAATTCGCCTGTAAATTTGGTCAAAGTAGGATGCTGCGTTTCATAGTGCGTTTTTACATTATATCCTTTGCAATCTCAACAGAATTCTTGCAAATTAAACAAACGACTTTGTTATGCAACCATACAAAAAAGTATTTCTCAGTCCAAATTTCTTGAAACTGCCGATTTTCATCTTTAACCTTATGTTTTTTACTAGGTCCTGGCTTGTCCATGTTGCGTTCTAATCCTGGCTAGGATTAAACAGCACCTAAAAACAATTACAGTACCTAAAAGCAATTACAGTACCTACTTAAATTACCCACCCTTTTTTAAATTATTTATAATTATCAAAAACAATTGATTAAATAGGTAGGGAAACACTTATTAATAACAGAGTTTTACTTACGATTTCACAACACAATTATACACGGCACTTGATGGGAAATCTACGTTGAATGTGGATCAAAATATATGACACCGGCTAGTCGAGTTAAAATCTACACTAGAACTATTGACACTTCACTCAAATTAAAACCGAACTGTCGGTCGCTGCGGTTAGCGTGGCTTTTATAGCGCGCGTATAGAGTCGAAAACTGTCTGGAGAAATCACGAACCCGACTCGGAAAGCTTCGTGTATCTACCTACGCGAGCAATCGGGAATTCGGGACTATTGCTATCTCGCTTGCTCTAACAATATAACCCGTGGATAAGCCGCCACCGCGCTGCCGTCGTCGCCGCGCCGCCGGCCGCGGCGGTTCCTCAAGAAAACGAATTTAACCGAGATCAGCACGAACATTACCGACCGCTGTTACCGACGCATGATGCACGGCGCACCGATAAGCGCAAGAGCGCGCCTGCGAGTTTCAAATTACTTTTCGAACATATTTTATTTTGTTTTTATTCTGGAATATAATTTATCTATCTAGTAATATTATCTAACTATTATCTAATATATATATATATATATATATATATATATATATATATATATATATATATAGCTATTATCTAATATAATTTATCTGGAATATATTTATATTTTTCGAATGTACGAGTGTATTATTTTTGCTGTCGGCGGGCCACCAGTATTCAACCGGCGGGCCGCATGCCGCCCGCGGGTCACTGTCTGTGCATCTACGTTCTAGATCTTTCAAGTAATATACTAAGAGTATTTAGAGAGAGGTAGATCCAGATCTAACTCAAAAAATCACTCTGGAAGTTACGCCTACTTATCCTAATTAAATTTACGGCATCCGGCGATCGTTTTTATGGATGACAGGACAGACTAGGGTCTGATTGATTGTCAATTAGACCCTAGTTAGACTGAAGCTTAGGGCGCAAGATTCGAGGGAGAGCTGAGCTTGTCTTTGCAAGAACATCTTATGCACAGAATGAGATTTGGTAGTATATCCTCAATAAATAAAAGAGTAAGTACAGCAAGTATTTTGATTCTTCTATATTTTTTGTACAAACCTAATAAAATAGATTGTAAAAATAAGACTTTCGCCTTCGGACTCAATCAAAAACAGGCTTATCACCATCGCCTTATTTTTCTCCAAATTAATAGACTCCTTGTTCTCCAAAATACATTACAATCTGCATGCTCATAGGTACCTTGAGGATCACCAGCAGGTTGGTTAGCTGGTTCTAGTTTCTGACTCATAGATGAGCGGGAGCAATAAAGTCCTAGAGGGAGGAGGGCATAGTGTACATAGGGACATAGGGCTACAATGGACTTTGGCACAAAGCGCTTCTTTAGAAGCTTCCTTCCTATGAGCTTCCCGTGAAATTGTACAATTTCATCATCAATTTTCTTGCAGATCAGAGCGTCAAGGAAGATAGACGGTGCATACTTCGATTACGAGTCTATTAATACTGTTCCACAAGGCTACGTGCTATCTCCTCTGCAGTTTCTTCTTCATTCTATTCGATTCTATGTTGCGGTTACCAGTTCTAACATTAGTCTGAAATCGAGTCTTTGATATACAAAATTTCGATAGGGGTCCAGTT
Source organism: Parnassius apollo (assembly GCA_907164705.1). Lineage (NCBI taxonomy): Eukaryota > Metazoa > Arthropoda > Insecta > Lepidoptera > Papilionidae > Parnassius > Parnassius apollo. The sequence continues at coordinate 82,526 of CAJQZP010001337.1, forward strand.
TCATCTTCAGAAAACACACGTTTGCGCATTTACCGCTAATAAAAACCTTTTGTTCACCCCTCCTCATCTTCAGCACTCCCCATGCTGCCTCAACCAGCTTCAAAATCCTTGACTTCGACATGTCAAATGACGTTCAATTCCGCGTTCAATTGGAAGAGACGAATTAGAAAAAGAAATTAATTTCAGCCACCAAATTCCATCAATGCTCATGGAGACAAAACTCATGGTATCATCCAAATCATCTGGATGTTTGTCAGTCTATATTATACCATGACTGTGTGATTTGCTAGGAGTTTTCTCTCTCACAAAATTTCTTTGTGGAATCATCTATCACCGGTGGTATTTCCGGACCGATACGACTTAGAAACCTTTAAGAAACGAGCTTACTTCTTTTAAGAAGGCCGGCAACATTTAGTTGGTTCATGAGCAATTGTCGACACCTACGATTAGGAAAATTTGATTTAATGTTGGCAAAACCGCGTGGTGGAAACTATTAAAATATAAAACCTAGTAAATATATTTGTGAGCTGGGCAGACACACACAGAACAGGCAGATGGGCTTTCATTATCCATATTAAGCCTAGTGCTGTCAGAACTCTAGTATCAGGTACTGTTTATTGCCATTACACTGCTCGAGGAATTCTCTAACTGTACAGTCAAAATTAACTCTGATGAGGCATCGAGTCGAGAACCTTTCTGTACTCTGACTAGACGGTAGAGAACTCAGATGGTTGCGTTTAACCATCTTGTGGATGACCGCGTTGATGATGAGTGTTTCCTTAGTTTTACAACCATCCCCTAACCACCCTGATTTCAGGACAACCCCCTATTTATGTTCTTTTGACCTTTTTTTATTTATTTCACGCATTTGTCCACAGTCGTGGAGAACGGCGTATGCATTTCGACGGCAACTCCTTTATAGTACGCAACGCGGGTCACTCAGCCGGCTTTGATGACAAGAATCAACTAAAAGTGTATTAAATCAATTAACCTGTATTTGTCTACGATATTGTTTGTGAATAATTTTGTACTTATAGTGCATTGTTGTAATATTAAAACTGTAAAACCTGAACTTACCAGTTAGCTAATGTTAACACTTAGATTTCCAAACCAACGGACAAGTCTTCAAAAATTTATTTTTATTTTGTTACTGCAGTAATAGAAGTTTTGACATTTTTGATTTTACACGCACCTGCCAAGTTGATAATTTTGTTTATCTGAATACATTAATATGGACGGCGTCATAGTTATTAAGGTTACAGTTGCTTGCTAAGTGTTAGATCATCGGCAATGAAATTATTATTTTTTATAAATATTTATCTGCTGTGAAATGGAATACCAGTGTCATCCTATATGCATCAATCTTAGACAGTCAATATACAACGTTGCATTTTACAACAAGTTTAACAAATAATTGACAGAATCCCCAAAGAATATGTTCATCATAGAAAACTGTGTTTAGTGCCTTATTCATTAACAAAAACAATCACAAAAAGTAGTTTAAATTTAGCCTCAGGTTTAAATTAAAATCTGTCACGAAAGAAGTCTCGCGGAGATACGCTAACTAAAACATAATAAGTAAGTATATGGAACATGGCAGCAGTGTCAAATTTAGTGAAAATAGCGCCGCGGCTAAGGGACTTCAGTAAGAGGGACAATTCTTAATCCATAGTTTAAATCTAAGACTATCAATAAACCATGCTTTGTAATAAGCTGGTAGCTGTTTCATATAGTATGCTTCACGCAGAATGAGAATACTACTTGCTAATACGCTTATCTTGGATTTATTGTTCAATTTATTATTGATATTTTTCTGTTTTAAAGTATACATTTCCTAAGTACCGAATCAAATGAGTTAACTGTTTGATCATAAATAGGTAGGTATTATAAGACCACAGACTATCCTGTTGATGGTTGTACAGACTGTTGTTAAAATGGCGTCGAATCAATCTAACCGAGCTTGGCAGTGTTTAATTATCAGATTCGGTTAATTCCCAAACGTTTTTGAAATTACAGACTTGTCCTTATTACTTCTTTGTATAAAACTTTCAAGTGGCGTTGTTATTTTAACAATAAAGCAATGGCTATTTCAAACCTTTGTGTTTTAATTTATTCTAGGTGTTTTAATATTATCTCGTTTTATTATTTATGTACGTCCTTTTGGTGTCCAGTACCAAGTTCATCAAAACAGTCTTAAAAACGCGTCGTGCTTTCGATTTTTTAACACGATCACCTAGGATATTCTTAATTTTATGCGGTAATATTCGTTAAAAAGGAGATAATGTACTTTCGAATTTAAAAATTGTACTCATATAGTTTCGATATTTCATCAGTCGTGCCAGGTATAAGCTTCTTGGCACGGCTGAGCGGGATTTAAGGATATTGGGATCGATGGAGAATAAATGCACTTCAAATGCACGCTATTTTACAAGTAATTTGAGCAGTTGCATGTTTATTTGCAAAATTATTCCCATAGTCATGAAAATAAAATCCATCATCATATTAGAACAGCATGGTATGGTAAGATTTAAGAAACCTAAGGCATATACAATGCCGAAGCGCCAAAATACACAAAGGAAGAAATATCTCATACCTAGGATTGAAAATTACTTTGGACGGCGTACAAGGCAATGGATAAGACCAACCTTGTGTAATGAGGTGACGAAAGCGTAAATAAGGGTATATTCCGAAATACAACCCAGTATACTGGCCAATACAAATGACGTCATAAATCGAAGCCATATTGGTGATTCGTTGTATCGAATATGGTGGAATACGGCGTCAATTAATGACGTAATTTGCATTCGCCAGTATACTGGAAACATTTTGGAACATACCCTAGGTCGCAGCTCAAATCCATCTTGAGGAAACATTTTCATGTCGTTGTGTCCATAGTGGTGAATGTTTCTTAACTATTTATGTTTTAATTTAAGTATTTATAAGTAGGCACCAGATATTGTTATTAAGTAGTGTGAAACGATAAACTGTTGCGTTGCCGACAAACTGGCTTGCGGTTTGGCAAAATTTAAAATCTAAATAATGTACACTGTATAAAATAATAAATTAAAAAAAACAGATTTTTGGTGAAAATAATTTTTGCAGACCTATTGTCTATTGCAAAATTGTTTTCTTTTTTAACTAGGTTAAAGGACTTGCAGATTTGGACCAACGTGGCTGTCTCAATAGGATCTCGTTTGCACTCTTTGTGTATGGATTTATTAAAAATAACAATTTGGTTGGTTTTTTTACTTTAAATTACTTTTAATAAGATTTTGTTAAGAAGGTATGGTGAAACAAACTTTTGTTGTACGATTGAGAGACCTGACATCTTAATGTTATGTTGTGAGAAAAAGTAGTAAGTTCAATTTTTTAAATCTACAGATAATTTGGTCTTAGTAGGTCTGTATATTATTATTTATTAAAATAATTTTATTCGCTCACTTTAATGTGAAATAATTCAAAACTTAATCTAAATCATAGATGAATTCATGAAACTGCATTAATCGTGAATTATCAGCATTTTGATTGCTCGCTTTGATTGACTGCATTCATTGCCAAACCAAGTCTATTAACTTAGAAAAAAACATAGAAGTAAAATAATGTTTCTGCTAAAACACTGCTCAAATTTATCTTTAAAATAGCGTACATTTTGATTACATTTATTATAATATAATTGTGACCACATATACTGCTTTTTTCATCGACGTGTACCGCAAAAAAGTGAGGAAAACCCCCGTGGTAACACGTGTGTAAAGAAACCGTACAGAGGCAAAGCTTCATACGGGTTACTCCATTTATACACCCTGAAGAATCCACCTAAGGTTAGATCATCACACCCCAGACGGAGTGAATAATCGGAATTCATATATATTATTTTTCTTCCGATTATCTCCCTCGGCTGTGTACACTCATTTATAGAAACATACTGAAAGGTGAATGCTGAAATAAAAGGAGTTAAAGAGAAACTTTCAATCGCAACATTTTTGGGATTCTTGCGAAAAACGTCCAGTTCTTCGCTAACACATCTGTGATAGTAAAGAAATAAAATAAAAACGATTGCAAATGTACGTTAAAAGTGACGAATTTATCCAGAATATTAAATCACGTCTACTCAATAATGAAATTATTGAGTAGACGTGATTTGAATTGATTGATTGATTTGGCAAACACTGAACTCATATGGGTTGAGCGCTGGTTTGATACAGGCATTAAGGTCCCTTTATAGGGACTCTAGTGCTTGTGTCAGGATCAATGGGGTCTACTCGGACTGGTTTGGCATCCAAAAAGGTGTCAGACAGGGCTGTGTAGCTTCCCCTTGGCTGTTCAACCTATTTATGGACAGGTGTTTGCAAACTTTGAAAGATAAAGAATGTGGGTTAAGAATGGGCGAGTTAACCGTCAAATGCCTTTTGTATGCCGATGATCAAGTCATATTTGCGTCATCGGCGGCTGAGTTGCAAATGATGGTTACATTAATGAACTGGGAATTAAAAGAAAGGGGAATGAAAGTGAACGCAAGTAAGACGAAAGTGATGGTTTTTGAAAGAGAAGAAAGAAAAACGGTATGTTAAATAAGAATAGAAGGAGAGTTAATTGAGCAAGTGGATGAGTTTGTGTATTTGGGATGTGTATTTAGCAGGGATGGTAGATATGATACGGATATAGAACGACGAGTAAATGCAGGGAATAGAGTGAATGGGGCACTACACTCTATTATGAAGAACCAGAATGTGTCCAAAAAGGCACGTATGGTAATTCATAATGCTGTGTTAGTCCCTACTTTGATGTATGGTAGTGAAAGCTGGGTGTGGCAGAAGAAGCACGAAAGTAGAATAAATGCTGTAGAAATACGGTCTTTAAGGAATATGCGAGGGTTGAATCTGAATGACAGGGTGAGAAATTGCATGATAAGAGATAAATGTGGTATGCAAGATGATGTTGTGACCAGGATTAAGAAAGGAATGCTTCGGTGGTTTGGTCATGTAGAAAGAATGAATGAGGAAAGAGTGACAAAGCAAATTTATATGGCAGATGTGAACGGCCGAGTCGGGAAGGGACGCCCTAGAAAAAAGTTTATCGACCAAATTGGCGATAATTTGAAAAGGGGCCAGGTTAGAAGTACCCTTAACCGACGAGAATGTATGCGTAGATACATGGATGTAAAGGAGGCGAAAGAGGTATGTCAGGATCGTGCCAAATGGAAGTCCATAGTCTCTGCCTACCCCTCTGGGTGACAGGCGTTAGTGTTTATGTTATGTTATTAATAATGAAATTGGTGTTGGTAGCCGCACAATTGCAGAATTCTAAATTAGCAAATTACTCAATAATATTATTTAAAACGAAGTTAATTTGATTTAAATGCAATACGCAATGCATGGTGTATATATATATATATATATAATAGGCTATAACGGTACCGGTAACGACAATACGTTATTATCTAGTTTTAATTAATAGTTAATACTGTAAACCTTGTTAAAAATACGTAGTTTTTACAAGGTTTGTAGTTAGTAGTTTGTATGTGTTAATTAATAAGTAAACTGTACTTACGGTAAAAAGTCGGAAGAACAAATGAAATTAATGAACAAATGAACAAGTGAATTCCGGTTATTCACTCCGTCTGGAGCGGATAGAAAAACACGTGTTTCCAAGTATCCATCTCAGAGTGGATTCTTCTGTTAAACGAAATATTGATATAAAACGTTAGTGATTTCAGTTTGCAGCTCCGTCAACAAGGGACCCGGATTGGATAAAACTATTCAGGCCTATCAAAGTACAGGAGAAAGCTATTGGGCATGGCGCCACCTCACTACGCATCATCAAGATCCTTAATGAATTTGGCAACAAACTGGATAAGGCTTAGCATGCAAATAAGACACCAGTAACCAAATCCGAAACATAGCCTACGTATCATAACGCAACGCGCTGTAGCGCCGTCCACAATCGATGGGAAGAGCGATATCCACGAGTATTACATTACTATAACTATTCCGCACACCATTGGCAATAAGATTAACCCAGCAACATTACATTAATTAATGGTTTTCCAAGTCTTTTTACTATCGTACCGACAGGAGGGTTCTAGATAAGCGAAGTATAGGGAGGCTCTCCTCAATAAAAAGTTACCACTTGGTAAGAGATGCAGGTAGTCGATGGATGCAGGTGGTACAGAACCGTACTACGCGGCATTCCTTGGGGGAGGAACGAACACAGCTGAACATAGAGCTGTGTTCTTGTGACGGCCTTCAATGATGATGATGATAATGCTTTAATACAATACTCTTGTTTAAATAAACAGAATAGTTTGAATATTTCATATGATAAAGTGACTAAAAGTAAAATTTCCAAAAACTACAATTAATTAAGCGTCAAATTAAATCAGATTTAATATTCGTCCTAATATCTGGAATAATCTCCAACGATGTTCTGAATTATATTGTGTCAAGATTTAATGATTGGTGACAATGAGAGCATCCACGACTTTTCTGCCACCAGGAAAGTGCTTCTTAAAAATGAGGTGTAATATTTGACAGATTTTATAGCGGGGAAGTTAGTTTGTTACATTTTATATTAATTATATTTAGATTTAAAATAAATAAAACTGAAGATATTCATAAAAGTTGAAAAATAAAAATAAATAAAAATGTGCAATAATTTAAAGAACAAACCACTGAGGCATTGTTTCGTGTATTAATAGGCGTCCATTAATAACGTAAGGTGATTATGGCGATATTTCTACCCTCCCCCTCCCGCTGATAAATACTACATATTTGTATCATCTGAACTACATTGTTTAATTTAAAATGTCAATAAGTAATTGGTACATCGCACAGGGTTTCGTCAGTTAACAGTAGATCTAATTTGGTCTAATCAAGTTATAGTATTTTTTTAAAACGAGCGATTCTTACAAGAGTAGAGATATGCTGTAGCTATATTAGTAGTATAGTTGTAACACGAATGGGTCGGATCGACCGGGGAAGGACCACGCTCTCACAGAATAAAGTAAAATCCAGCGTAAAATAGCAGCTTAACGCTCTACATTCACTATACGAATTGTGAATGTAGAGAACCGGAGACCACTTTTACTGGAAAAGAGTCGTTCCGCCTTAATCCTCACGGTTGACAACTGAACGCATCTGCATTTTGATTCGTGATCGAGGACAGATGTAGATGTCTATGGGCCACAGCAACCACTTACTATCAGATGGAATGTGTGTTCCTTTGTTACCCTTATCCTTTAAAAACAATGGCTTGACCCCCTCACCCCACCCAAATCTCACGTGAGATTTTTTAATGTAATGTAAATACGTTAATCCATGCTTTGTTGCGTTGGGTTTATTAAAAAAAAAAACAAAAAAAAAACAATTTGCTTAATTATTTTTATATAATATATATCTAAATGTTGTTGTGTAGGATTTAGCCATATTTTACGTAATTTAACCCAATTTTTTAGAAATTTTACGCTGTTTCTTGTGAATAAATGTGATATTTGCTTAGACTCTCCCTCTCCCCCACGTGAGATTGGGTGGATAACACTTCACGTAATTAATGGACACCCCCTAATACTCCAGAAATTGATAAACTATTATTAAACTAACTTCTTAACATTAAATAACATTGTATGACAAAAAACTACACCTCAGTGTCAACTAGCGCCAACTGATGAACGTAAAATTATTAGCCCGCATAGACTTTATAAATAAAATTAGTGACTTAATTCTCTAGGAGCTACCTATAACACTTTTTTGGGAGGATGCAGTATTCCTCGAAAACACCATGATTATCTGCGTCTGAGCACTTAGTGACTAATTGGTGAATTTCATATACCCAGATTGAAATATATTGCTTCAACGGAACTGGAGTTAATTCTAATAAAAAAAAAAGTCTTTCGCTATAAACTATGTATTAAAATTTATTGACTAATTAGTGCCTATTACTTCGAAAAAGTCATCATCATTATCACGTAAAACTTAGTGGAAAGGTAACTTAAGATACCACAAACTTTTGGTGTTGTACAGTTGTATATAGCATTAAACCGTTTATGACAAATTAATAAAAGGCAAAAGAAATTAATCACATAGATTTCCTTCCTTTCCTCCTAACATTTGTACAGCATATTCCTATCACATGCAATAGCACGGGATTTTATAAAATGCTTATTAGATTGGAGGAACAAATCAAAATTATATTAAATCAAAATTATGTCAGACTTTAGGGTTTTTAAATTATCGGATAGTTCCAAAAGTTGGCTTTGTTTATATACAACGGAAAAAACACGAAAATGTTAATACTTTTTCAAGTTAAACTGGAAATAAATATATTTAGGTTGTTGGTAACACTTTAGGTAATGTTTTCACTAAGTTATATTTAAACTGTTTCTTTAAAATTTACGGTCACTAATTAATTACTAAATCTTAACACATATTTCACAGCGAAAGTCTTAAACGTTCTGAAAATATCAATCTATGATATATCATTTTCTAGCCAGAATCCTGCCTTAGACATATTTATGAATAACTCCGGTTTCGTCGAAACAATATGATTCAATCTCAGATTGGTATTTATACAGGGAGGATGCTAGCTGGAATTCAAGCTAGAATCCTCCCAAAAAAGGGTGGTCTCCTTAAGTATTAAGTAACAAATTTTTACTGAGGTCACTTATTGTCACCAATTCCTTAGTAAATCTTGACATAATAAAATTCTGGATATATTTGGGGAAGATGCTTACGTGAAGGGAGCTATGTCAAATTGTGTTTTAATCAAATCGTTATGTAATATGCTGAACCATAGAAAACTATTATTGCTGAACATAATATGTATGTAATCTTTTATTTATGACATTGAAAACCTGTGATCATAAATTTAAGATTATATGTGGGCATAAGGTTATAGGTTTTCCACAGATATATAGATCTATAACTAGTACTATTATTATCTTATCACAATAAATAAAATGGTTAAATATTTGCCTCATTATGCGTTTATTACATAAAGCTGACGCACAAACCGCCTGTACGAGTGCGTCGATTCCATTTGAGTAGCCTTTATCTTTTTAATAGGGCTTCTACTAAATATAAATTATGTTAAAAACCGTATACCCACTTATTATTAAAAATGAATCACAGTTCATTCCAGGATAAGCATGCACTCGTTTTAGAGGGCCAAGGTGTATTTGCAATACGGTAGGTATTGCAAATACATTAAACAACATTAAAGGATCTCCCATTATATGATGGATTTTACGTAAAACAGGTGCTATACGTCCATGACTATCACATACTTGACTTTCTCAGACATTCCAAATTTTCTGCCACCGGCCATAACATCCTTCTGCACAGCTACGATCGCCTCAGCTCTCAAGTTACGAATGGACGGAAACAGTATATGTGCCTTGTGCCACGACGCTGTCAAAAAGCTTTTTTGTATGGTGTATGTAATTAAAGCAAAGTAGAGCAGTACTGTTACATAGTAATACAGTTACCAGATTTGGTTACAGCCATCTCATCCAAGTAAAAAACATCCTATTGATTGATTTTCCATAGTTTTTACACATAGTTGTACGCTTTAGCTTTGATAAAGGCACGGTTTACATTTTGAGAAGTGACAAGTGCGTGTTACAACTGACAAGTGGCAAGTGGTATTTAATTCCCACTTGTCACTTGTCACTGCCAGTTCACATGCACTAAGCACTTGTCATTTGTCACTTATCATTGTCACTCGCACTTGTCACTTCTCAAAATGTAAACCGGCCCAAATAGTGACAGTCAAAGGCGGCGTAAGTCCGCCTGAGGCCTCGCACCAAAGAAATTACGTTCAAAAAAAATTAAGCTAGGACGATGAAAATGCGAGACATCTATAATACACTATTATCTGTGTTCTATGCAACTTACACGCATTCACTGCAAATATATCCTAAGTTTGTAGTTTACTTAAAAATTTTGGCACAGAAACATTTTCCAGCAATTAACTGTCTATATTTAGCGCAAAATTTCATATTCCATTTGTAATAATAATAATAAAATCTCAAAAAAATCAAGAAGCATTAATACAGAGAGCATACAGCTAGGTGGACGGAGGAGGTAAAATGACACAAGCACAGGTAAGTCAGCGACATAGGATCTTAACAATTTGTATTATCATAGGACAGTTGTATTTTTGTGCTATTAACCCCAGAATTCTGTTGGCGCTGTTCTTTGTTCTGCTTAATAGCAGTACGGCCTTTTGCGCATTATCCCGTCAAACTCGCCGGTGCGGGCCCCGCAGAATATGCCTAAAGTAAAGCGCGCGAAACGGGGCAGCCCCAATAGAACTCAAATGCATTATTATATTGCACCTTTAACGTTTTATATAAGGGGATAGAGTAAGTCAGCTCAAATTCTAATTTTGTCCCCACTTACCCGCGTGTCGTATGCTATGTACCGACATGTTTGTAATCAGTCACTAATACTGTAAAGTAGAAAGGTCGTTAGACATTTATTCATTAGGTTTATCATATTTATGCCTGTTTCTTAACGCCAAGCCAGTCGCTTCTTATTTTTATTACGGTTATTTCCCATTTTAATTTTACGTCGTCCTGTTGCGTAATGTATATTCTGATCGTAAGCGACACAACCTCCCCGTTCAAAGGCCGAAGCGAAGTGACCGTGCGGCAGGAATCACGCTTCAAAAGGCCGATAGTTTAAGTAATTTCTTTTTGCGAAAAGAGCCGGGAGCCCCCGGAGAGGAAAGCCCGGAAAACTGCTGTGGGAAACAGTGAAAATAATGGTATTTTAAAAAAGTAAATAACATAAGCGCTGCTTAAAGTCAGTTAGTATGCAAAGTGTCATGATCTTATTTAAAGTATTTTATGAATAACAGCGGTTTATTGTTTATTTTGGAGATAACTTTGGATTTTTTTTTCTATCGAGAAAATTTTACGAAATCGTGTTAACATAATCCTTAACATTAATCCTCAACTTTACCATATATTTATTTCAAAATTAATGCTGCTATATTTTCGGCATAACAAAGGATCTTGCTAAGCCATTTGAGATTATATTTCGTTAAGTTCATTTATATTAAGTATCAAAGGTTGCTGAGTAAATTAGATAGCCGCGGTGTATAATCGCTATGAAAAGGTCACCTTCTTTTTGCCCAAATAATAATTCGTTGAAGTTGTTTCTGGTGTTATGCTACAATTCATATAAAAAATTCATGTGATTGACGAAGCAGAATAGCATGTTAATAAAATGACAGATAAAAAAATTCATGTGATTGACGAAGCAGAATAGCATGTTAATAAAATGACAGATAAAAAAAAATATTAGAATTTAACAGATTTGTTTATTCAGGGCGAACGCAATAAGTAAGTTGTTTAAAAACTATAAATGAATCAGAAGTAGTTATCGATTGTCTAAGTTGAAGACTAACAACGTCAGTGACATTGCTGGAAAAAAGATACTTCGAGTGAGATGAAGTCCCGGACGTATATTTGAATGAGATAAAAATCACTCCTAAGCATCTTAAAAACGACAAGGAACCTGGTGACGACAGCATTATAACAGAGCATTTGCAAGTAGAGAGTCGGTACTAAATGTCAGATGTAATTTTGCTCTTCCATTTGGCGCACAATCGTGGATCAGAAGCAAGAGTGGGAAAAAATATCTTGTTTATGAAAGGAGAAATATTGAAATACAATTATGATAAGTACCTAATTCAATTGAAGAATAGAGAAATAGAAAGAAAGTTACTTCTTAGTGTTTAGATATAAGCCTAAAACCAAACTTAAGTCAATTTTATGTGTATCAATTTGAGGTTAGGAGTTATTAAATTAGAGATTGTAAATAATGGCTAGTATTGCCATCGGTAAAAGAATTACACAGTTATTAATAGATTTGAGATAAATAAGAATCACAAACGGTTAAAAGAATGTTGCCTATATCTTTACATTGAATAATCCTGCGCGTAGCATCCGGATCCGGACCCTTCCCCGATTGCTTCGGTTATTTGTTTTATTGAGTTAAGAGGGGTGAGGGCGACTGTGTGCTACCATATAATACATGATTACGCCTAGATACAAAAACATGAGTCTCTGCTAGAAGTCTTAATATTTTCTTGAAATTACTATTAAAAACGTAAATACAAGTAGAAATACTGTATTAGTAGATAATACTTTTTTATAGGATAGGGTGACAAACGAGCACACAGTCCACCTGATGGTGAGTGGATCCACAGCATCCACTCACCATCAGGTGGACTGTGACCCATATACATCTATATCTATCCTCAATTACGAAGCAAAATGTAGATGCGTTGTCACCCGTGAGGACTAAGATGCAATGCCTCGTTTCCAGTAAAAAGGGTCTCCGGTTCTCTACACTCACCATACAAAACACAGCAGCGTTAAGCTACTATTTTACGCTGGTATTCTGTGAGAGCGTGGTCCTTCCCCGGTCGAGCCGACCCATTTGTGCTACAACTATACTACTAATATAACTGCAGCATGGCTTTACCACGTATAGTATACTGAGTTTCTTGTCTTTATTGTGTGTCAGTATTAGGTATATTTTTCTTTTAAAGTTTCTGTTTCTGCAGTTTTAAAGAAACAGTGCATTTTTTAAACATCTTAACTAATGATCTCACAGTTTGACGTCGTTAGTTGCTACTGAGTCAGTAGCAACGAACGACGTCAAAGTCTAGAGTCCAGGACATCTGCTAGCAACCTTAAACAAAGAAGTCACAAACGCCTTTTCACCGTTGAAGGCTAATGGAATACCTTATAGTCGATATAAGACATTTTCAATTATGATAGCAACAGTTGATGTGTTTCTACCTGGCAGCAGAAAGCGCTAATGGCGGACTTCCAGTCGAAAAATCTCTCCCTAGTAAAATGTGTTTTGCTTCTCCAGTCTTGCATCTTACCTATACTAATCACCGACCCGACCTGATGGTAAGTGGCAAATGCAGCCATTGGACATCTGCACAAACGGCTATAGATGCAGTGTCACCTTTGAGGAGTGAAATGGTATTCCTCACCACCTGTAACTATATTGTGGCACCGCACGCTGCTATTTTAGAGGCAGAAGTAGGTCAAAGGGTGGTCAGTACTCCTACGGTAGATGGACTCCTAGGCAAAATAGGTGTTCCACTAATATGTACACCTAATTAATAATTAAGTTCACCTTCTTGGAAGTTGTATTTGGTGAAATTATTTAATTTCTGACATTCTCTTTCAAATAGTAACTTCACCGTTTATTTCTAATTTTCTGTTATGACTTGTGATAATAGAAATAGTTTTTTTTGTAAATATTATTTTTTCAAAATAGCTGTTGATTGGTTTTAATTTTAAATATTTTATAGTAGGTACGTACACAGTAATATCTTCAACGCATCTTGACTATGAAATAAAACCAAACATAAAAGAATACACTGAAAGTGCAAACTATATTTGATAATATTATGATCTAGCTCTTGTTTAACACTTCCTTTCCATTCTTTGTCTATTGAATTTCAATCATGGCTTCGATTGTACAAGGCAGTAGTGGTAGGTACTTTGTGGGTAAAATTGTATTAACGTGCCTAATATGATTTATGCAAAGTGCATTGAGATGCAATAGATGTAAGCCGTACATTGAAGCGTGTGACTGTGTTTGATAGAGAGAAAGGCGACTGTAGAGGTAAAGTGACGCTGATGCGTTGCGCAGCGCTATCGATCGACGCTAGTGGCGCCGCGGCGCGGATTGCGGTGGCGTGCTCCGCGTGCATTAGCTGACTGTCAAAGCTGTGTGACGTAACCGCTAGGGCAGCGCACACACGGCCGCCGCCAGCCGTCCGTTTAGTACGTGTGTACAGCACGCTCCGCGTCATTGCATTCGTCGCCACTTGCGCTCAGCTAGACTGTGCTCTTTGAACCTCTACTATACTCGCGACAGGTGAGGTACGGGCCATCGTCGCGGGCCCGTTCGCATAATAAGGCCGACGCAGTATTGATCGCATCCCATTCGGTCGTTCCAATGTTTATAAACAGCCGGCCGCATCCATTCGCTCCCTCTTGTTTTTGAGACGTTTGCCCGACTGCGGACGATCCGGACCACTGATCCTGAATGCGCCGTCTGCACCGGCATCTTTGAAAATACGCGGTGCAAGTATGTATGCATTCCCTTTTTCTCATTTTCAAATTAGCGTATCTTAAATATTTGCGTATAATTTTTTTACGCGAACAAACACTGTGTCGGTACATATTTAAATAATAATTTTTTTATACATTAAATAAAATATTTTATACTTGCTATTAAATATAAGTTGTAAATATAAGATACTTATGTGTGTTTAAATCAATAGACCGTTTTTCCACAGTTACGCTTACTGCATGTGCATGCTGCATCGCTCTACTCAAACAACATAGAGCGAATTGGCGACATATTGCACAACCGATCACCTCGTTAGAAGTCAATTCCTATATATTATACATAGTAGCAGATAGCATGTTATGTCATATATTTTCTGTATCTAATATTGTTAATTGAATAAGTTACCGATCTATATGTTTGGTCAACTGTCTGTGCAATAAAAATGCAGCGTTGATAGTGTAATTCGAAACAGTTCCATTTCTTGACGTACATTTTTGATTTTGCATACAGGGCTAAAATTTATATTTGCGCACTATATTGGATTGATTGAATTATATGGAAGGGGTTTCGTATTAATAAAAGAATGCAGTAATTTTCAAGACGGTTAGGTTTATTGGTAAGACTTTGGTTGCTGTATCCGATGTAACTAGATTCAAGCCGTAGCCAGATCTAATGTCATCATCATTATTACAGTCGATCACAAGCCTACTGTTGAACAGGCCTTACCCAAGGAATGCCACAAAGCAGGGTCCTGGGCAACCTGCATTTCTTACCAGGTCATCACTCTACGTAGTAAGAGCTGCTCTACGCTTTACTTGCCAGTATGATACTGACTGACTCGCGAATCGTTCTTCCCAATCAGTTGTCGGTTCTCCGAGCTATATAGTGGTTGATCGACAAGCTGTAGTGGCACATTGTCACTTCAGCTTACGGATCGCGGATAAGCTCGGATTCAATAGTATGTACAAAATACAAATCATCGTTTTTCCAGGTTCGACACTGTATCCATAAAATGTATGAAATATTTGCGCCGTTAAGGACCTTCGAAGACATGGGAAGTGGTGTCACGACTGTAATTTACCAGTCGAACATTATCATCTCTAACTTTTGAAGTTAGAGATGATGTTCGACTATTATTGAATTAATATGAATTTTTTCAATTAGTTCGTAATTTAATAGAAAAATTAATTGTAGTTATTTTGTTGTATAATTCTTAGGTAATAGATGCATAATATTAGCTTAGAATTAAATAACTACGAATCATAGACACATCCGGCAATAATTATTTAAAGGGCTCTCGAATAGGATTTCGGTTACCGATATTTATGCAAGATTCCTGAATAGCATTTTAGTTTTGTTATAAATGCAATTTAATTTATTTGAAAAGACAAAACGTCTGCCTTTAGCAAATTTTATAGACGAGGCTATGTACTATTTGTTATTGAAGGCAGGAAATGTGTATTTTCTTACGCCGCGCCTGAGACTATGTTCAATTTAAACGCAATCAGCCGTATTTGCGAACGCCCCACAGAGGTACAATAAATTAAAGTAGACCTTCATAAGTTAGCAATTGGGCACTCTATAATATATTTATAGACTCAGTCTTAAGTTCAAGGTTTTTAGCAAAATGTACCTACATTTAGTGTGAGCTAATCGATTCAATATGGTTTTTAATATCATAATTATCGGCCAATTTTTTAATTAGTTACCAAAGATAATATAAACATTTGTAATTATTTGCGATGAGTATAAATACTCGTATTTGGAACAATGCGTCGTTCGCAATATTTTTTATCTTTACTGAGGAACACTATAATGATTCCATTTGTTAATTAAAATAAATAGACATAAAACTTACTCCATAAAGTGTAGAAAATCGGTCAAGCGATCTACCTTTTATAAAATACTAAGTTTTTGTTGATGCGGTATCAGCGGGTCGTTTCTCTCAATTGAAATTAGGCACAGTCGAAATATTCTTTACAAATTTAAATGTAACAAGGCAAGCTGTAGACCTATCGGATAAAATGAAAAGAGAAGGGGACACGTTTATACTTTGAAGCTGTAAAGATTGTATCCGAAGCTTTGTTACTGTGAATAATGGTATAGCTAACACTTCTAAGTCGTGCTGTGACGTTTTTAGAACAGCTATTGAAATCTCAAAGGGGAAATTTTAAATGATGTTTTTTTAGTCCGATAAAAGGTAATTGGCATAAAGTTTATATTAAAGCCAATCATGGTTCGCTCGTGTTTAAAATCTAACTCGTGACCTATCGGTACCGTAGCTGACGACTGTGATCGTGATACGTTCGTTTCTCTTTTATTGCCAGATTATCTCCCCGCATTATTATTAGCGGACTGGTAGTTGAAATGCTTCGTTTGACGTCCTTGCGAATGATGTCATATGGACAAACATAACATTGGATGTCCAACAATACATAGCCTAGCCCACGTCACTTGGGCGCGCCGAACTACCCACCCACATTATATTGTGATGAACATGATGACCATATGGGCGAGGTAGTAGAGTTTCCTGCATTGAATAACGTGGTGACTGACCCAATGGAATGAGATTTACAGAATATTTGTAGCAACATTATGCATTATGTACATACGTGGGAAACTCAAACAATTTTGCAAAACAAAAAAGAGTTTTATGGTTAGTTTTTCAATGTAACCATTGCAAGCAATTCTTCACCCGCATCTATACAAAATTCCATGAGTGTGAAATAATTTCCGAAACACTTTTTCCAATCCGCCTAAGACAGCTCTTCTACGTCCTGCTCGAATGCTGTTAATGCTTCCGATGGGTAAATCCGTATCTCTTTCAGCAGATTTTTTATTTTAGAAAATAATATGAAGTCACACAGTGTTAAATTACAGCGGTAAGGAAGGTGATTCAAAAGCTTACCCGGTACGCTGTTCAGCATTGCTCCTACTTCGATTTCATAAAGGCAATTCTTTTACACCACATATCCCGTTAAAGCGATAAAATTAGCGATCAAAATCTTGCCCCCCTAAATTGCCAAACCGTCGGCAAGCTCTTCGTTTCCGGATCGTATCGATAAACCTTGTAGTGAACCTGTAAATAATGTCGTAAATACGCCAAAACGAGCTTGCTTTCAATTTAATAATAAAGTCACGGCACTAGCCACGCGGTTATGCTTCCGAGTATCGGCTAGGTTGTGAGGCACTCAATGTGAAACTATCCTCTTCACGCGAAGGTGTTCACGTGAAATCTCGTACATGCTTCCCGATCCGATTTGCAGAATTTGGTCAATGCATAATACCTATACTCTTCAATTACCTATTATTTTTTCACTATTAGCAACTTCCCTTTCGTAATAACCGTCAAAGGGCAACCATTTATTTTTTTATCTCTCAAAGTAAGTTAACCTTGCTGAAATTTGTTATACTAGCGGTACACGATTGACTAAAAAGAGCTTTTAACCATTTAAAGTCTATCAAACGATTCGTCCGGTTAAAGGCGACATTTGAAATCATAACAAATATTTTGCGAAAATTATCCCTATCAAGATCAATTTTTTAATGAAACATTTCAATTTGACTCGTAAAAATTCGAACAAAATTTTTTCTTGTGATAATATACAAAAACAGCTTATATTTACAAAATATATTATACACCGTGTAACAAGAGAGGTGGAGACCTCGGTACCTATCGCTTTAACCCCCTGTATGTTATGCGATATTCAGTGGTTCAAAAGTTATTTGGACTTTTTCATTTGGAGATATTACAAAGAGCTGGTGTAAAAAGCGAATACACCTTTATCGAACAATTACTGCTGAAAATGAACCAGTCCCAAATGAAGATTAGGGAAAAATAAGACTCATTCCGTAGGCTCAAAATAAATTATAGTAAGATGTAGGCTATGTGACCGTAATAATGGAGCTCATTTTGAACAATTACTGTAAATAAACGTGTCAAAAATAATAAATAGTACTTTAAGGATACATATTCATGTTTTATTTGACTCACTCCTATCCTACCTACTGTAGGTACCTACAGTGTAATAAGACTCATTCCGTAGGCTCAAAATAAATTATAGTAAGATGTAGGCTATGTGACCGTAATAATGGAGCTCATTTTGAACAATTACTGTAAATAAACGTGTCAAAAATAATAAATAGTACTATTATTTGGCTCTACATGAGCCCCACGTAGATACAGCCGCCTCCCTAAACTGGCTACGTTTCGGTGACCTCTTCGGGGAAACCGAGGGTTTTGTCTGTGCAATACAGGATCAGGTTATTAAGACCAACAACTATCGGAGATACATCCTAAAGGATGGCACTGTCAACGTCTGTCGAGCTTGTCGCCATCCCGGGGAGTCACTTAGGCATGTCATCTCCGGTTGTTCGGCGCTTTCTAACTCTGAGTACTTGCACAGAAACAACCTAGTAGCCAGAATTCTACACCAGGAGCTCGCTCTGAAATACGGTCTCGTGGACCAAAAATTGCCGTATTACAATTACTTGCCGGAAGCCGTGCTCGAAAATGACCGCGCCAGGCTCTACTGGGACCGGGCCATCATCACGGACAGGACTATTCTTACATTACCATTCCGTATGACGAGAACCTCGTGAAAGCCGAAACAGATAAACGAACAAAATATCTGGACCTGGCTCACGAGGTGACCGACATGTGGGGTGATATGCCGGCCGAAATTATTCCTGTAGTCGTCTCTGCGAATGGGCTAATCCCAGTCAGCCTCTCGGGTTATCTGAGGCGACTGGGACTCCGTGACGGACCGCTCCGGGCTCAAATGCAGAAGGCGGTGCTCCTCGATACCGCCCGCAACGTCCGTTCCCTTTCCTCCTAACCCTCGGCCGTTTGGTCTCCCCTGCCGAGGGCTTCCATCTGGTTGGGCTTTTATTTATTTATGTATTTTTGTATTTATTTTATTTTAATTATATTTATGTATATTTATCTTTTCATTTTAATTTATAATTATATATTTATAGAACCCAACCAGATGAGAAAACTATATAGATTTATGAAGCGACAGTAGCCTAATGGCAGGGCGCGGACCGCGAACTCAAAAAAGGTCGTGGGTTCGAATCCGCTATTCGACTACTGACGTGAACCACTCGTAACACAAGCAATTTAAACTTACCACGAGTGGTTAAGAGGGGAATATTAGGAATGTTTATGGCATTGTTAATATTCTTTAAAAATAGATATCTACCCCACATAAATAGTATTTTAAGGATACATATTCATGTTTTATTTGACTCATTCCTATCCTACCTACTGTAGGTACCTACAGTATAATCTTGTTATTCTACTTACCAGCGTAGCTTACACTGAACAAAACTTTAAATTCAAGAAAATAGACAGTTAAATGAATATTTAACTGTTGTAAAGAAAAATGTTGATTATTGGAACATGAACTATTTAAGTACATTTTTTAACATGATGCCCTAATACTAGCCAAATGAAATTTTCAGAGTCTATTCTTCATAAAAGCCAGTAGTTTTTAAGATAAGTTATAGAAAAAAATACTATGCATTAGTTTTAAAAAAATGATTAAGTATAATTCGTTTATTTGGATTTGTATAAATCTAAGAGTGATTGGTGTAAGGCCGGCCACATACATACGGAATTATGTTTCAGAATTCCGTTTTGGAATTCCGAACGGGTTGGCCACAAACATTCGGAATCCTTTTTTGCCCACAAAATTTCGAACGGAAAACTTGAATTCCGTATATATGTGGTCGGCCTTATGGTACAAAAGAGCCTCTGTTTTAATGGTTTAAAAATCACGATCGCAGTTTGGCTGAAATTGCGAAATTTAGGCTAAAATCTAATTTGGATTAAAATTTTACCAAATTTCAAATAACTTCTGAACCACTAAATATCGCATATTATACAGGGGGATTAAATCGATATGTACTGAGGTCCTCTACCCCCAAGCCACCGGATGATCCATCCCTCTAGTTACATCATGTATATTAAACGGTGTAATCCACAGAAAACTAAATAATAGTGTCTTATTATTTAGATTTCTGTGGTCTAATCCGTCACATACAAAAAACCTTTTTTGCAAAACTGTTCATTACGGACATAGAAAATTGACAGTAAAATTCAGAAATATTAATTAATATCAACATATATAACACGTACACAGTTTTTGTGTAAGGCTTTTAATTTCTAGATGCTTGGACTCTTTCTGACTAAGAATTCGGCTGTTTAGGTACAACGTTCTTACCTATTATTTAGCAGCAATGCATCTTGTCTGAAGCTCTGAAGGACAAAGAGAGCCATTATACGAGTAGTTACAGACTGTGGTACATTCCATCTTAATCCGCAGAGGAGACAACGCATGAACTTCTGTCACTAGTCATTTAAAACACCTGGAAAATGCAATAAAATGCTGTGTTTGCTATTATAATAACAAAACAGCGCAACTTTGAGAAAGATAACCAGATACCAGAAGGAATAAAAGTGTAATAACACATTCACACATTCCATTTCCATTCAATTATTGCTATTTTACGAACGTGACTATTATTTGTTAGGTGCGTGCTTATTGTTTCTTTAAGAAATCCTTTACTCAGTACGCCATAACATTCTCTATTTTTAGTACACGTGTTACGCGCTTTATATTAGCTTGGTCTATATGTATATGCGTGTATGTATATAATTTTTTAATTCAGTTTTCATCCACTTGCAGACGTCGAAATAATCTGAAATTTTAGAGACGTCTTCTGATATAATATTCGACTGCTAAATTTCTTCTATTACTATGATCTAGTATTCTCGTCACCAGAATTATCACAGCTCATGGTTAATGGGTATTGTTAGTTGTTTTAAAATGTAATAATATTTATCTTTAAAAATATAAGAGATTTACTGATTTATTTTTGTTTAAATAAAACTCTATTTTAGCGTATTACGCACGTATATATACGTACGTTACCTATGTTACACAATTTGTAATTACTCATTTACGATACGATAAACAGTCTATGGCCAGACATGAGCACTGTTTACGACCTGATGATGAAGAAGATGTTCTTTACTCGGTGTTATATATATATATATATATATATATATATATATATATATATATATATATATATATATATATATATATATATTTATATATAAATATATATATATATATAGAAATCATACATAATAAAATAGAAATTTGAAAATAGGTCAGGGGCTGCCTTTTATGACGTAGGCCTCCACAAAGAAAGGAATTTTGAACATTCTGCCCCTAAGAGGGTGAGGGGAGGGTTATCTTACCGGGTGATTGACTCGAAACTTACTGAAAGTACTCCTTAGATAAATGAATACGGATTTTGTGGTAACGTGTAGTTGCGGTGTAATCTTATTACCGTCGTATACAAACATTACATAATTTAGGCGCCCAGCCTAAAACACGTACAGTGGGTACGTGGAAGTGAGAAATTGTAAACATAGCTTCCTTTTATTTTTAAAGTATTCACCAAGAAAATATTTTGGAAAATTCAACCCTTAAGAGGGTGCAATAAAGAGTTACAATTTGTATAAAACTTTTGTTTTACGAAAGGATTATCCAGAAAACTTACTGAAAGAACGCTTTAATAGAATAAATGAATACGTATTTTTCGATTTTTCAAAACCAACCCTTACAGGGCCCGAAGTTATTCAAATTTGATTTTTTGTCATTAATAATGGGGCAAATACTCTTGAATAAAAGTAACCAGTCTATTTTTTTGGGTACAAAGTTGTAAAATATTGTAATTAGACGCATAACCTATTACACTATTAGCAGAAGCGTGAAATTGGGAAAATACCAAAGGGCAGATTCTCGAGTCACTCTGTGTCTCGAACACAAAATCTGCTCGTATTGTGTAATGGAAAGCCAACTATGTAAAGAAATTCTTTAATAATTGGCAAACAATGATTTAACTTTGGTATTAACAGCTAAAATATACAAAATTTGACGTACACAAAGTTCAAAACCTTTATTAAACTAAATTTGTATTAAAAGGGTTATTATAATACTAAGGAATTTATGGATGATAATAACCCCTGGGAAGGGTGATCGCTACCAAGCTATTTCTAATTTGTTTGTGTTGTTAAATATTGTAACACGCATGATTGTAAGCTCTTTTTTTAAATAGTCCCACTGGGTTTCTTGCTGGTTCTTCCCAGGACAGAGGTTTTTTGCGAACCAATGGTAAATGAGAATAGTGACTTTCAATAAGTATTATTTATAATCTATATTGAATAAAAAGTTTCTGTTTCTGTTAAAATTGCCCGAAGTTGTTAAAACTGTTTGACGTGCACACATTTTGTGTTTTACGATGTAATTGTAACTCAAACCAATGAACGATCGGCGATGGTAACTTACGTGTGATCTCTGGATATCGACAAAAGCGCCACCTACCGGGTCCAATTGTAAATATAATTCATACAAAACCCACGCAACATAAATAGGAAGAGAAGAGAAGAAGAGAACACTTTACATAAATAAGAACGACGGGCCACAGCCGTGTCTTACGCCTACGCCTTCTTCCTGGAAAAAGGAATGCGGATCGGAACATGCACCGCTCTCTGTTTCTTTTCAGAGCCTCCTCCTAAGAAAGCACCTTTTTGAAGAAGCCAAAACCGTCGCTTTACTACCGCTTGCATTAATCATAGCCCTGATCAAGATGAGAGTATTTCATTAACCACCAATACTTTGAACTCAAATAGCTTTTTAGGTTTGCGGTGTGATTAACTACGTTAGAGTCGTTTTTCTCTGACTATTAAAATCCATTTAAAAGGAAGAATTAAGGTGGTTGCCTTATTTCTAATTGTTTCCTTTAATTAACTTTATTACTTTTCTGGAAAAATATGTTTAAAAGAAGAAAATAAACAAAACGTAGTATTCGTCTCGTATATTAGCATACTGGAATATGGTTTATTCCTGTTAGTAACAGCGGTATAATATTTAATCATATTTATTTAATAGATACAATACAGTTTGTTATATATTTTTAGGTATATACAAAAAGAAAACCATTTGAAATTAGTATAATCTCTGCATATAAAAATCAATTGCTCTCCGTTAGTCTCGCAGAAACTCGAAAATGGCTGAACAATTTGGACAAATTTTTTTGTGTTTATTTGTGTAGGTCTTTGGATGGTTTGAAAACTCAGTTGGACCCGGTAGGTAGCGCTGTGTCAAGATCCAGAGGTCACCCGTGCGAAGACGAGGTGGATCACTAGTTATATATATATAATTATTAAAACGAAAATAATTTTCCGTTTAAGTATACATTATAAAAATTAGAGCGTTTTAGAATGTGCATATACATACAGTTGTTTACGTAACGTTTAACTAATAATGACTCTAGATGAAGACTTAATAACTGTTTTCCGATGTCTTATTGGCTGCAATAGATGTTCTACTTTCTAGTCGTGACATATTTTATAATCTCAGGGATTCTCTTAGCGTATTTTTTTCTGTTGCTGGAAGTCTTTTTACTATGGCAAGTCAAATTTAATCCTTCTTATATTTTAAACGTGAAAGTTAGTATGAATGCATGTCTGGGCTTTTGTATCCTGAAATAAATAAAAATAAATCCAAATTTTTTAAATTGTAAAGAAATATGGCCCCCGAAATGAAGAATGTGGCAAGATGCGTGCACTGGAACATATAAAACTTCAATCGACTACCAAGCATAAATTAGGTTGTTAGACATTGGTAGATACAACGTTAGTATAATCAACCTATCTCCACTCCACAACGAACCTAAAATATTCACTTAACTGTCTATTTTATTCGAATTAACAAAGAAGCCCACAGAAGCGTTTTAATGTAATGTGTGTTCAGACACACATACAGACAGCGTTTTAAAAATTTTTGCTTAGATATCTACATTTATAGTATAGTATATCGCAACATAAAAAAATATATGTAGATACATAAATCGTCCTCTTAGCTTCATTATAAATGAATTTTCCTTCTTTAATATAGCTTGAAGTTCATTTCAAAGGTTTTCAAGATTCAAATTAAAAAGATGGCAAATCAGCTTTATCTGATCGTATAGCCGTCGTAAAAATAATAACAAGCCAAAATAAAGAAAGTGATAATGCATCTTGAAAAAAAAAATTACAAAAGCATATTACTTTTCAAAGGTAATTAACCACTTTCTAAAATGTTAGAAAAAAATTTCATTTGTTGAAGTCTTTTAATGAACATATTTTGTTCAAAGCACTTCACTTAAAAGCTTTCAAGATACTTACTTTGTGATGCATTTTGCCTATCAAGTTTTTAAGCCTTTAAAGGTTTAGCTTAGGTTTTATTATTAGTATTAAGTATTTTTTAGGTTTTATTATTAGTTTTACTATTAGTACTATTAGTTTTATTAGTTTAGGTTTTACTGCTAAATTATCAGTGGAAATTATGAGTGGAAACACCAATATCGTTCGGTAAAATTCCACCTAACCGAAATATTTAATAATAATAATAATCAAGAAGAAATTAATGTTATGGGGGAATACTAAACGCTGTATAACCTGCTGTTTGACGAATGACGGTGGAGTTTCTAGCGAACGACTAATGACGGAAAATCCATCAAAAATCTGAATCCTGCTGAACCGAAATTCGGCCTCATCACCGCACTGTTAATATGGGGCAGTATTACTACCCACCAGTGCGTGGGTGTCGGCTCTACGCTTTCCTGCGCGCTTACCCAGCGTGGATATGGGCAATGGATGCCAAATTCTGTCTAATTCTGAAAACTAATTAGTTCTATTGTTGAACTAGTGAAGTTTTTCCCAATACCTAGGCTGCACTAAAAGTATCGGGAATGGAATATTTCCACTGTACTTGTCATATTAAAATCTTTTTAATTGAAAACTCCTTGGTTTTAAGAATCGAATACCATTTATTTATTTAAAAAAAAGATTCTCGGTCTTGTCACATGGTTTTGTCAAACTTGTTTAGTCGTTGAGAAAATGGAATTGACTCGAGAAAATTCAAGAGCGATGATTTATTATGACTTTCGAAGTGGTTTAACACAAAAAAAGTGTGTTGACCGGATAATTTCTGCATTTGGTGATGAAGCCCCATCCAAAACCACAATTTATCGCTCATTTGCTGAATTTCAACGTGGACGTGTCAAGCTCAGTGATGATCCCCGTCAAGGTCGTTCAAAAACTGCAGTCACCCAAGAAAACGTTGATGCTGTGCGTAAGCTGATTGAGGAAGATCGACATGTGACATACCGCGAAATTCAGGCAACTTTAGACATTGGCATGATTTAAATACAAATAATCTTGCATGAACAATTAGGTGTAAAAAAGTTGTTTTCCCGATGGATACCGCATTCGCTTTGTGAAGAGCAAAAAGCGGCTCGCGTTACTTGGTTCGTCAGAACTCTCGAAAGTATCCACGCAGGATCCTCAAATGCTGTATACAACATCGTATCGGGTGACGAATCCTGGATATACGCGTACGAACCCGAAACAAAAAACCAGTCACGAGTTTGGGTGTTCGAAAGTGAGTTAAAGCCAACAAAAATTGTTCGTTCACGGAGTGTTGCAAAAAAAAAATGGTGGCTACGTTTGTCTCCAAAACCGGCCATGCTACGACTATTCCTTTTGAGGGACAAAGAACGGTTAATGCAGAATAGTATGCTAGCATTTGTTTGCCACAGGTCGTTTCTGAACTCCGTAAAGAGAACTGCAACCGCCGCATCTTACTCCATCATGACAATGCGAGTTCTCACACCGCACACAGAACAAAAGAGTTTTTAGAGCAAGAAAACATAGAATTATTAGACCATCCTCCACACAGCCCCGACCTAAGCCCTAATGATTTCTATACTTTCCCTAAAATAAAGAATAAATTGCGTGGACAGAGATTGTCATCACCTGAAGAAGCTGTGGACGCCTACAAAACGGCCATTTTGGAGATCCCAACTTCCGAATGGAACGGTTGCTTCAATTATTGGTTCCATCGTATGGAAAAATTTGTCAAATTTTGCGGAGAATACTTTGAAAAGCAATAAATACATTTTTAGATAGTAATGTTGTGTCACTTCCTTGATTCCCGAAATTTTCAGTGCTGCCCTCGTAGTTCAACTGAATATCAAATCCTTTTAATTCGAACTACTTTTTATATTTAATAGAACTATTTAAAAAAATATCTCTCTAATTCAGTGTATAATTTTGCAATAACATGAAAAATTTGCAGAGAAAATTCAGAATAAGTAATATCTATAGGTGAAACAAGCCATTCGGCGTAGTGGGCATTAAGATCGTCAAGATCGTGTCCTTGCGGATGGAATTCGTTGCAGCAAGGAATCTGTAGTCATTTGGACATGGTCAATAAGTCTGTCTGTTTTGTACACGGTTTTGTAGACGTAGACGCAGGCATGGTCATCGCAGTCTACGTGCAGCCAAGGCGTCGACAGGTCCGTACTACCAAGACTGTCGAGGCGTCGAGAACCAATATTTTTTCCCTCTGATGTAAACACTCAAGCCCGAGACACCAAGGAGTGTTTCAATTTGTACCCCGTTAAGGATAGATACGAGGAATCAGCCAAAGAGGAAAACTGTGTCTCGGTCAGAAAGAGGAAGGTCGGCTTCACCGTATCCAGATGGTAGTGGAAATCATCGTGCATATTTCAATTCGGGATAATTTCAAATAAAATTAGAAGCCTTATTCCAATTCTAATGGAACAGTATGGCCATATTTGTAAATCAAAATGTGTTGGAATCTTATTTTAGTGTTCTAACAAATTCTAAAATATAAGATTAGGTTAACTTAAAGATTTTTTGGGAATATTATAATTTTAAAATATGATAAATGCGCAGAGGTAAAAAACCGCACCCCCTAAACATTCCAATCCCAATTTGCCGAGCAATATTACAGAAGCTATTATAATAAAACGCCAATGGATCAATAACTTCTATATCGATGTGGACAACATTAATTGGTTTAATGGATCGATACATTTGACGGATCATCCAATACTCGAGTTACGGTTTGTTGCTTAGAAAAGCATTTCGAAAGCACTAGAGTACTACCGCGTGCTGCGTGATGTATACTTTTATTATAACGGTATACGGTGTCATTATCCCGGTTACGTGATTCAATGCTATTATTGCAAAAATAAATTTCTAGACTGATAACAGTATAAAGTTAGGTAAAACATCACATTATATTACTAAAACCTTTTAAGTCTAAATTTGGGCGTAAGATATTCCAAAAATATTCCAGTTCTAGGCAAGATCAAAGTTATCATGCCGGTAATCATGGCGACTGGCACTAATAATACTTCTTCCTATCACCAGTTTGTGAAATTTAGTTTTCACGTCTTTGTATGTACGAGTATGTACAATCAATCGCCATGCATCCGTCTGTAATATGCATAAGGAGTGACCACGTGCATGTAAAGTTACTATTTGGAGAAAACGTCCTTACACTCGTATAGAATATGTGCGCAAGAAAAAAAGTCTTATACAGACATTCTTAGGCTCAGGTAAGGTTGCCGACCCTAGTATATAATATAGTATCCTCATCTATTAGCAGTTCAAACTTCGAATACTAAATTTCTCGAAAAGTGTGCAATAGGTGAAACTACTATAATTTAATATAGCGTGAGCCTGTTAATAAAGCCACATAGCACCGAAAAATATGTTTTACTTAAATAAACCTAAACCTATCAAACTGCCGACGATATAGTCCTTATTGGCAGAATCGCTGGAGGACCTTAGCACTATGCTCAATGACCTCAATGGTGTCTCCCAACGGATAGGTCTTAAGATGAACATGGACAAAACAAAGATTATGTTCAATGTCCATGTCACACCTATGCCGGTAGTTGTGGGGAGCACTATGCTCGAAGTTGTTGACGAGTACGTTTACCTGGGACAAATAGTCCGACTAGGTAAGTCCAACTTCGACCGAGAGGTCAATCGACGGATTCAACTCGGCTGGGCAGCGTTCGGGAAATTACGACACATCTTCTCGTCAGGTATACCTCAATCTCTGAAAACTAAAGTGTACAACCAGTGCGTGTTGCCAGTGATGACTTACGGATCAGAGACGTGGTCCTTCACTGCTGGCCATATGAGGACGCTCAAGGTCGCTCAGCGAGCTATGGAGAGGGCTATGCTCGGAGTTTCTCTGCGTGATAGACTCAGAAATGAGGATATCCGCAGTAAAACCAGAGTGACTGACATAGCCCAATGGATTAGTAAGCTGAAGTGGCAATGGGCCGGCCATATAGCTCGAAGAACCGATAACCGATGGTGAAGAAAGGTTCTCGAGTGGCAGCCTCGTACCGGTAGGCGTAGTGTAGGGCGACCCCCCACTAGATGGAGTGACGACCTGTTAAGACATGCAGGAAGTCGATGGATGCAGGTGGCTCAGGACCTTTGGAGGTGCTTTGTAGCGTTACTTGGGGGAGGCCTATGTTCAGCAGTGGACTTGTGAAGGGCTGTAATGATGATGATGATGATGATGACTTAAATAAAATATTGATTTGAATCATCATCATTAAAACCTTCGATTAACATTGTTGATCGAAGATTAAAACCCTTTACGTGTCGATCGCTGACATAGGCATGCTCCAAAGAATGCCAAAAAGCATCGTCTCCAACTAAAGTAGTAAAACAAACTATATTTTTTATTCGCAATCTAGGTACTATATTTTTACAAGTAATCGCCTCAAAAATATTATACATATTCGGAAATTATGCAAACCTAGGGCAGGCCTAGGTATAATTATTGTATTGAAGAATTTTTTATGATCCAAAATGTCGCAACCAATAGATCCTATCTAGATAGAGTCCTATGGTCGCAACATAACCGAAAGCAAAAATAAAAATAAAATAGAAAATAGGTATACATTATTAGTTATTACCTAAAAGCTAAAAGTCATTCATCAATAATTTTAAAGATTTATTGTACTTAATTTGTTAGAGTTAAATTTCTTACATATTTTAAATTTAAACATTTTAAACTTTCTTAGATTTTGTGACATTTATTGGATTTTACTTTTTAGAAAATTCTGTAAATGATTTCGCAATTCCAATCGACGCACGCGAAAGTGACGAATACAGAATACAAACTCGACTGTTCCGGATCTTTAGCGGCGGCAAAGGGGCTTGACATTCTCACAAAGTAAACATGATTCAAGGTCGCAATCTCCATCTATAATTGTGACTCACGTAAACAATTCACATATACATGCATTTTTATATCAAAATAAGGAAATGAATTGAATATTCTTATAACGGTGAATAATAAAAAATAATTTTGTTAGGAACACGCATTCGGAGTGCGGGAGATTTTTAAAACGCATGACACGGGGTGTCCCCGCATGCTGTGTATCGACTGCATTATTGGGTGCGTTTGGCAAAAAAAAGCGCTAGCAAGCGCTTGTAAGCAAAATGGCGATCGTAAGCGGTAAGCGCTGTCAAATCGTAAGTAGCTATTTTCCTCCAGGACACGATGTTAGTTTTAACTGGGGAATCTAACCTAATTTAAATATATGTTTGTAAAGTATTCATATTAAAAACTTACCAATCATGATTTTTTTATAACATGTATATGTTTATTCATGTCATTATATTACTTAAAACTAATATTGCTCAAAACAACTTATAAACTCTACTTCAAAACAAACAAATTAAATAAGCAAAATGGCGGATTGTGTCAGCGCTACTGAAGTAGCAATCGTGTCCTGGCCGAAAACTATTTCAGCGCTTATAAGCGCTTGCTAGCGCTTTTTTCTGCCAAACGCACCCATAGATCAGCTAATTTTGTACTAGTCGTTGTTCCGCTTGCGGATTGCGGAGAGCCTCTCTCGGCCAGTGAAAATGAAACTTATGTGTAGCACGTGTAGCACTAAGTAACACATACTCACCCTTACCTACCTGTGCCCGTTGTATCTCTGCCGAGCGATAAGCTTCGAGGTAGGTTAAGATGAGTATACAATGTTAGACACATGTGGATGATTAAGATTTACATGTTAATGAGTTACTAACAGCCTACTTTATGTTGTACAGGCCTATGCATAGATAGGCTTATAGTATATAGTATAATATAAGTAATGTGAGGAGGTTTGCACCTCCTCCCACTTTTTATTTCATAATTATTTAAAGAATATGCTTTTATATGCATATTTTTTTTAGTTTTGGCGCCCTTCATTTAATAAATTGATAGCATCATCTATCGATTTTTGCTGCAACATATATATTCTCCGTTTAGGAACTCTACATTGCTTCAGACCGAATTAAACACAATACATTTTTGAAATATAATCAAATTTTATGTTTGTATTAGTAAATAAATATATACGTTACATATAAAACACATAATAGTATTATGTACTTTGATTCGGCGTATCGTATTCGGTGAAAATTGAAAATTGCCTAAGAACTGTGTGTCAAGATAACTGTTTCCCACAGCTTACGTTATAACAACAGCGAGGATTAAAATCGGTACTTACAGAGCTAGATTCAAGAGTCGAACCAAAATATTTCATCGTAACTGTTATAGTTAAATAGAATATCACTTGAATTCGATACGAACATTAGATACATATTAAATATTGTCCGATTTGATACCCAATACCACTGACCAATGTTATTTATATTTATTATTACTAAAGCCTAAGAGAACCATTTGCAATATAAGTCTACACAACTTGGATAATGAGTTCACAAAAAAAAATAACAAAGCAATATGTTAATTGTTTATGGGCATGATAATAAGAATTATCTATAAATACCTAGCTTTCAGTTTTGAACTTGATTTACTAAATTAAAATACAATTCTACTTTGCCAGATTTTTATTTGTGCGCAGACTTAAGTCTAAGCCATCTTTGCATAATCAGTATTCCGTAACAAAAATATAAATATTACTCAAATTATCCATTTCAATCTTTATTCTAACATTTTATTTAGATCTGGGGAAAACCCTTTCTTTAAAACACTTAATTTCACACTACGCGATAATATAGTAATTGTAAAATGCAATTTTAAATGCTCGGTGTTAAAGGAAAGCATCGTGAGAAAATCTTCATCACTGACAAGAAAAATATTTCAGAGACCTCTGAAATCATGTCGATTAGGCAGCACCTCAGTCTCTTCCTGGTAAAAAATTTCGACAACAGTTTGCGGTTTTTTATTTTTAAAACAGAGTATTTTTTCAAAACAGAGTATTTTTTCAAAACAGAGTATTTTTCGAATCGGTGGTAAAAGTAAAAATAATCAATAAGCATTATGTTATAATTACGTCGTATAAAAAATATTCTATTCTATTTTATTCCATTATACCCCAAAACCAAAACACTCCTAGTAATAAGAGATTTGTTCTTAGCTTTCAGACGTATGTAGCATTGCTAGTTAGAAGATCACATTAAATCAAAATTAAAGTTATCCAACATTGTTCGCAAGACAAGTTTTTTCATCTTTTGTACATATCTCCGAAGAGAATTATATGTTATGTTTAAAAAAACTGCATAAAGCGTAAATAAAAAAAATATTCTATTATACAACTGATTAAAAACCAATGGCTGTATGATAGAATTTATAACGTACATAGTACAGTAACTAAGCTTATAGGACCCTCGAAATACCGTTTAGGCTGTTTAGCAAATTGTCGCCATTTTAGGACCTATAAAAACAAAATTTAAAATATAAATTTAGGAATATAATAGGAACAATAGCTTAACCATGTGTGGCTTCCACGTGGCTGTTCAACCTATTTATGGACAGTTGTTTGGAAAATTTGAAAGTTGAAGAATGCGGGTTAAGAATGAGTGATTTAACCATCAAATGCCTTTTGTACGCCGATGATCAAGTCATACTTGCGTCGTCGGCGGCCGAGTTACAAATGATGGTTACATTAATGAACAGGTCATTAAAAGAAAAGGAAATGAAAGAGAATGCAAGTAAGACGAAAGTTATGGTTTTTGAAAGAAAAGAAAGTGAAACGATGTGTAAAATAAGAATAGAAGGGCACCAAGGGAGTTGGTCGAGCAAGTAGATGAGATTGTATATTTGGAATATGTATTCAGCTGGATAGGGAGGGAGATATATAGATATAAAAAAGTCAAAAAGGCACGTATGGTAATTCATAATGCTGTGTTAGTCCCTACTTTAATTTATGGTAGTGAAATTTGGGTGTGGCAGAAGAAGTACGAAAGTAGAATAAATGCTGTAGAAATGCGGTCTTTAAGGAGTATGCTAGGGTTGAATCTGAATGACAGGGTGAGAAATTGCATGATAAGAGATAAATGTGGTATGCAAGATGATGTTGTGACCAGGATTAAGAAAGGAATGCTTCGATGGTTTGGTCATGTAGAAAGAATGAATGAGGAAAGAGTGACAAAGCAAATTTATATGGCAGATGTGAACGGCCGAGTCGAGAAGGAACGCCCTAGAAAAAAGTTTATCGACCAAATTGGCGATATTTTGAAAAGGGGCCACGTTAGAAGTACCCTTAACCGACGAGCATGTATGCGTAGATATATGAATGTAAAGGAGGCGAAAGAGGTATGTCAGGATCGTGCCAAATGGAAGTCCTAGTCCTAGTCCTAGTCTCTGCCCACCCCTCTGGGTGACAGGCGTGAGTGTTTATGTTTTATTTTTATGTTTATGAAGTGTCAATAGTTCTAGTGTAGATTTTAACTCGACTAGCCGGTGTCATATATTTTGATCCACATTCAACTTAGATTTCAATAATTCGTAATTTAAAAAAGGATGGGTAATTTAAGTAGGTACTGTAATTGTTTTTAGGTGCTGTGTTAATCCTAGCCAGGATTAGAACGCAACATGGACAAGCCAGGACCTAGTAAAAAACGTAAGGTTAAAGATGAAAATCGGCTGTTTCAAGAAATTTGGACTGAGAAATACTTTTTTGTATGGTTGCATAACAAAAGTCGTTTGTTTAATTTGCAAGAATTCTGTTGCGATTGCAAAAGAATATAATGTAAAAAGGCACTATGAAACGCAGCATCCTACTTTGACCAAGTTTAAAGGCGAATTAAGAAAGCAAAAAATGTTGTCTTTAAAACGGGAGCTTATTGGTCAGCAAGCTATGTTTACAAAACCCATTCAAGATTCAGAAACAGCTACAGAAGTTAGCACAGCGAAGTCACCCCTTCAATGATGGGGATTTTGTAAAAGAATGCATAGAAATTGCCGCTAGGAAAATGTATCTAGAAGCAGCAAAAAAAGTTTGAGAAAATTCAACTGAATCGTATGACTATCCAAAGACGAATTATGTCTTTGTCAGATAATATTGCGGAATAATTAAATGAAAAAACTAAGATCATTGAATTTTTTTCATTAACACTCGACGAATCCACTGATATTAGTTTCACAGCTAACTTCTGATATTCATACAATGTGTTACTCAAGATTTTGAAGTCTTAGAAGAGTTATTAGGAATGTGTTCATTGAAAGGTCAAACCAGAGGAGTTGATATACTCAATGTACTTTTGGATGAGTGTTCAAAAACTGATTTGGACTTATCAAAATTATCGGGAGTTGCGCCTGACGGTGCTCCTTCGATGATTGGTGTCAATTCTGGGCTAGTTACTTTGCTGAAAAAGCATCTGCAAGAAAAAACATAAACGCTGAAGATCTCATGCAGTTTCACTGCATTATACACCAAGAAGCCCTCTGTTCTAAAAAAAATGAATTTCAAAATGTCATGAAAGTGGTAGTTTCGATTGTAAATTTCATAAAATCACGAGGACTCAATCACAGTCAATTCAAACAATTCCTTAATGACATCGAAAGCGAATATGGAGATTTAATGTATTATATTCCGGGACATCTGAGATTTTGAGTGAGGTTGAGAGGTTCTATGGGCAGCTGTACACATCATCGTTGGAGCCACACGCAAGTGTGAGTAACGATCCAAGAGCAAGTCTTATCCGACACCATTCCGATGATATCCTGGACGTCAGTCTGAGCGAGATTAGAATGGCTCTCCAGCACCTGAAAAACGACAGAGCCCCAGGCGAGGAATTACAGCGGAGCTTCTGAAAGCGGGTGGAACACCGGTACTTGAAGTCCTTCAGAAGTTCTTCAATTCCGTCCTCCATGGTGGCACTACTCCGGAGGCGTGGAGCAGAAGTGCGATGGTCTAGTTCTTTAAGAAAGGCGACAACGCTCTCTTGAAGAACTACAGACCGATTTCCCTACTGAGCAGCGTCTACGTGCTGTTTTCGAGAGTCATTACGAGTCGTCTCGCACGCAGACTCGACGACTTCCAGCCTCCCGAAAAAGCGGGTTTCCGAAAAGGCTTCAGTACCATAGACCACATACATACCCTGCGGCAGATTGTACAGAAGACCGAAGAGTACAATCTGCCACTTTGCCTGGCGTATGTGGATTATGAGAAAGCCTTTGATTCCGGCGAAATATGGGCGGTGCTACAGTTCCTTCAGCGGTGCCAAGTTGACTGTCGGTATATCGAGGTACTGAGGTGCTGAGGTGTTTGTACAGTAGGGCTACGATGGCTATCCGAGTACAGAACCAGAGTTCGAAACCTATCCAACTGCAGAGAGGTGTAAGACAGGGTGACGTTATATCCCCGAAACTCTTCACGGCTGCGTTGGAAGACGTTTTAAGCTACTGGACTGGAAAGGATACGGTATTGACATCAATGGCGAGTACATCACTCACCTTCGATTTGCCGACGATATAGTCCTTATGGCAGAATCGCTGGAGGACCGTAGTACTATGCTCAATGACCTCAATGGTGTCTCCCAACGGATAGGTCTTAAGATGAACATGGACAAAACAAAGATTATGTTCAATGGCCATGTCACACCTATGCCGGTAGTTGTGGGGAGCACTATGCTCGAAGTTCTTGACGAGTACGTTTACCTGGGACAAATAGTCCGACTAGGTAAGTCCAACTTCGACCGAGAGGTCAATCGACGGATTCAACTCGGCTGGGCAGCGTTCGGGAAATTACGACACATCTTCTCGTCAGGTATACCTCAATCTCTGAAAACTAAAGTGTACAACCAGTGCGTGTTGCCAGTGATGACTTATGGATCTGAGACGTGTTCCTTCACTGCTGGCCGTATGAGGACGCTCAAGGTCGCTCAGCGAGCTATGGAGAGGGCTATGCTCGGAGTTTCTCTGAGTGATAGACTCAAAAATGAGGATATCCGCAGTAAAACCAAAGTGACCGACATATCCCAACGGATTAGTAAGCTGAAGTGGCAATGGGCCGGCCATATAGCTCGAAGAACCGATAACCGATGGGGAAGAAAGGTTCTCGAGTGGCAGCCTCGTACCGGTAGGCGTAGTGTAGGGCGACCCCCCACTAGATGGAGTGACGACCTGGTAAGACATGCAGGAAGTCGATCGATGCAGGTGGCTCAGGACCGTGCTTTGTGGCATTACTTGGGGGAGGCTTATGTTCAGCAGTGGACTTGTGAAGGGCTGTAATGATGATGATGATTACTGCTAAGTCGTGGATTGACACTGGAACGATTTCTAAATTTAATAAAAGAAATTAGAATATTTCTGGCAGAAAAGCAAAGGGATGTCCCGAACTTAAAAATCCTGATTGGTTGTGTGATTTGGCTTTTTTAGTTGATATTACAAATCATTTGAATGTCTTGAACACACGGCTTCAAGGCAAAAATCAACTGATATCCCAGCTCTACGCTCATGTATCATCCTTTCAACGCAAGCTGACACTTTTCAGACTGCAATTGAATTATGGAAATTACAATCATTTTCCGAATTATAAGAAAATGGCTGAAAAATTCAACAAAACTGCGATTAATTTCAGTTATGTAGAAAAGTCTAGAAAACTCCGAAAATCGTCTTTTCAAGACGATTTTCGGAGTTTAAAAAAGTGAAACCTCTGTTGGACATATTCAGCAATCCTTTCACGATTTCAGATGAAAATGCGCCAGAGTCAATGCAGTTAGAAATTATCGACATTCAAAACGACCAAGATTTACGCAACAAATTCAACGAAGGAGACTTGCTGAACTTTTACCGCTGCATTGATAAAAATTCGTACAAAGAGTTGCGCATAAATGCTCTGAAATGTGCCAGCTTATTTGGTTCTACCTTTATATGTGAACAAACCTTTTCAATACTAAATAATGATAAAACAAAAAATCGAAACCGCCTTGCAAATGAAAGTTTGGGAGCAGTTTTACGTGTTGCTACAAGTAAATTTGAGCCAAATATAAAAAAAGATTGTAAGCACTATGCAGTGCCACGCTTCAAATTAATAAATTCTTTTTCAATTTTAATACATTATTATCAATTCCTTATTGTCTTTAATTACCTATACTTCTGGCGGCCCGCCATCAGTTCATAATTTGCCCGAGTGGCCCCTAGTCTTAATAAGTCTGTGCAGCACTCATTTAAGTATTAGTTACAAATACAAGGTGTAACATTTGTGATTAATTATAAAATCAATCTACATAAGATTACTAATATAATTATTTATTTGGTTAGTGTGTGCGTGTGTGTGCGCGTGTGTATGTGTGTGTATATATACAATATGTAACGTAATTAACGCACACCCTCAGACACCCCAATTAGTATATTATGTTATAATCATAATACATACACTGAATTTTAGTTAAACATTTATATGCACTGATTATTTATCAAATTAGTTACACTAATTCCGTAAGAATGTTGTGGTCACAGTACAAATCCACGAACGCAGACTTTAACGTGCTTGAAAATTCATTTTTCTTTACTGTTATTGAATGACAGAATTAGTAGTAATACAAACAAAACTGCACTGTTAAAAGTCTTATTGCCTTAAGTTACGGTCCATTTCAGTTTGTTTTGACTGTACAGATTTAGCGTGACTGTAATTTACGTAATTATTTTGGGATAAAAATTACCTATATTAAAAATGATAGGAATCGATTCAGTAAACGATTCTGAACAAACTACTTTCTCAAAGTGCGTTAATTATGTTACGTGTTGTATATGTGTGTGTGTGTATGAATGTCTACTATGTGTCACGTGCGTAATATGTGTATGTAAATGAAATATTGTATCTGTTCTGCAGCAAATCAGAAATTACTTTAAGCCAAATTTTTAAGGTGTTCGAATTTAAATAGATATTTACAATTTGAGTGTCCAATGTCAAGTAATATTTTCTAGTAACCTTTCTGTGTCAGCGTACGAGTAGCTGAGTAATTTTAACCGTTGTGTGTCTAAAGCCAAATTGTGAAGAATGAATTAAAAACTGAAATACTATTAATAATTGCTGAATTAAATATCATTTCGATGTGACAAAATTTACATCATTTTAGAGATATGATGAAAGAAATGTTTTACTGCAATTAATTTCAATTATATTTTATTGAAGTAAGTATTTAAATAAAATAAATATATTTATTAATACGTTTTAACAGATTGTTACGAAATTGTTTTGTATGATTATGATTATATAAACTAAAATACAAACACGATATTGCAAATAGTATGGTACTTAACAAAATTTTAAATGACTTTTATTGAGAGACGAATTTTTACAGGATATACAATAAATTACGTCTACTTAATAACGAAATCAGTGTTGGTCATTTCCTGCGCATATTGAAGAATTTAATTTATAAAATACGTATTATTATTTAAAACCACGAAATTTAATAGGGGTAACACTGCAATCATGACTTTTTAAATAGGCATGAGTTGGATTAGTTAAAATAGGAACCTTTTCTACCTAATCCTAATATTTAAAATCATCATCACCATTATCATCATTACCAGGTCCTCACCTTATGAACGCTTCAAAGCACCGAGCTGAGTCACCTGCATCCGTATTAATAAAAATAATTTAAGTATTGCAGAGCGTTCTTTTACTTAGATTAAAAATGTTATTGTGGGTTGCGTAAGCTATGTTGCTTTTTATATCAAGTTTTTGATAAACTTTAAAGAGATTATGATAGTTCATGAGAAAAAATATTACAGAAGTTATAGAGATTTATCCAGTAAAAATATGTATGGAGAAGAAATAGGTTTTCGAATGTTTGAAAAAAAAACTCAAAAAATATAGTAATATGTGGATCACGTCACGAACCAAAGGTTGTGAGGTGATCGAACCTACAACACCCAGTATGCAAGTCATAAATCGTTAACTTTCCTCATTTGAAACGTAATTTTCAAACATAAGATTAAAAATAGCTTGCAAATGAATGGACGGAATTATTATATCCGTGCCATATTCGGCCATACCCAACGAACTCCACTGTGTTTAGAGTTCGTTGGCCATACCTAATTCTTGACGACTTGGATTAGGTGCGGAATAACATCGAAAAACATCTAATCCACATACCGAAGCAAATAAATACGTTTCACCTCTAATTTTAAATCACTTGCCTGAGCCGGTAATTGAACCGAGTGAAACATGAAAACAATAAAAAGCTAGTATTTCGACAAATTATGGATGAAATATCGCCAGTAAACATTTCACAATAAATTAAATGAATAATAAGTTTAATATTTTAAAAAAAACAAGCATTTAGATACATCGGCCGTCTTGGAGCATCCGAAATGTAGAAACGTATTGTGCTTGACAAACCTTTTAAGAAAGCTTCAATTTGAATTCATATAAAGAAATTTGAAAATATATATTTGTTAATTTATTTATTACTACACTACAGTAACTATAACATCATTACAGTTATTAACCTAAATATATATAATAAATATATGCAAAAATCTAACTCATTCCATTATGTGGAGCTGGTTTCAAATTCAGTTGCAAGATTTAACATACATAGGTACTAGCAGGCAAGTTAAGTAAAAGCGTGTAGAGAAAAATGGCAACTACGCAAATTTATCTATTTTTGTTCGATATTTTCTAGAATTTAATATCGATACTTTTTTTAAGATACGACAGGATGCAGTAATACCGAACCATGGTTGCATTTATAACACTAATCAATGGGCTTTCCATTCCCCAAAATAAATTATTCTAATCCCACGTCTGATTTGTAACTGCATGTTTATACTATGCCAATTTTAAATCACCTATGTATTATAACAGACGGACACCGAGGTTATTCCATAAGTGTTCCGTTTCTTTTCATGAAATACTAATGATTTTAGTAAAGTTTAGACCACGCGAGCGAAACCACGTGAAAAAGCTTGTGAAATAATATGTATACGACGTGTCGTGAGTCATTTATGAATAACGTGACGTATATAATAAAGTGTACATGGACGTTTTTTTATTAAATACGAATATGATTCACATTTTAACTATATCTTGAAATTAAATTTACGCAATATCAAAAGTAAAATTAGTTTCTTCTATCAAAGCAAGACAAGCGGTATGCCGTATGCTGTCATCATGAAGCAAATATAATGGTGCTCTAGACGCTGTAAAAACAATCAGCTTCATTGAAATCTGGCTAGCTCGTTCATTTTTTGGGCATATAAAACATTAGAAATTTAAACAATTTATTGAATAAAATAATACAGCAGGAATTTGATGTAGCAATTATGTGTATATGGACAGATGTATTGCGTTCGATATTGCTACGATATGTGGAAGTAACTGCTGATACAAATTATTTCCGGGAATGCTTTAAAACTTGTTTCTAATTTTACCAGTTGTTGTTCAAAATCGCAGCGCATTTATTTCTTTTGATTTACGTTCTTCAGCTTTTTCGATTCATTTGAAATATTCTAAGAAATGTGATGCTTATTTTATTAAATATAAGTAATCTTACATACCTAACTATGTGAGCTTTTTAGTAAGAAAATGTTATGTGATATAGATAGATCTGCAGTATAACAACAGTAAAATGTGTCACAAAAGACAATGCTTCAAACTGTTATATCTGTTTAATTCAAAAAGCGCTTATCGGATTATCAATCGGTTTCTACTTAAAAAAACTTAAACTTTACGTAATATATCTCTTACATAATATGGAATAATGTTTCTAATTAACAGACGATTGTGATCAGTAGTACCGAG
This sequence comes from Parnassius apollo, assembly GCA_907164705.1. NCBI lineage: Eukaryota > Metazoa > Arthropoda > Insecta > Lepidoptera > Papilionidae > Parnassius > Parnassius apollo. Next base: position 122,596 of record CAJQZP010001337.1, read on the forward strand.
CACACGAAGTCATGAGTTCATCGCATGCGGCTGACCTTTCCCTGACTGAGAAATGCTATTATGTTGTCATTCCCACACGACCTGAATCACCTGAAGCTCGCTATATAATTCTTCTGAGAGTCATTCGTCGTGAAATAACGGTTCTGTACAAATTTTTATTTCTATTCCCAGTATTCTATCGTGAATTGGATGAAATAAACAACCGGGTGTGTTTTCGCGTTCACCTTATGAATGAATCGCTATAAACTCGTTAAAGCAATAGTTATATTTAGGCTACAGCCTACCGGCAATGTATAACATTGCCGACCGATCGGTTTGTGCGAGGCGCCATTAAATGAGTAAAGTCCGAAATCTCTCGTAGGTTAGATCTACGTTGTTAAAAAGTCTGTATAGATATATCGCTTGACACCATTATTTATAATTGCATGTGTGTTCTTCCGAGTATGTTTTTTTGTAAATAAATAAACAAATGCATTGTTTTTTGAGGGCTTGATTTTGTTTAGTCTTTTTATTTATTCACATTTATGGAAAAGGCTTTCTTTTTTATATATTTATTTCTTTAAGTTAAGTTTATTTATTTAAGTTTTTTATTCATTTACTTGTTTGAGAAAAGTACACGCTATTTTCATTTTCAGATTAAAAGCGCTTTGAAAGCGGATGCTATGATTGGAAGAAATACATTGGCATCGTTCTCAATGACATGGAGATTGAAAATTAGGTACGTATGTATGTACTCGTTTAAAATAGATGTTGTTATTATCGACTCACAGATATTATGTGAATTATTTGAATGACCTTGGCTAGAAATAAGAAATGTAGAGTTCTGGTTGCGTAAATTGATAAGGAATCACTGCACGCGGCTATCATCAAAACAATATAAATTGTGAAAGATAAAATTCTTGTCGTAGGTATAATAAACTATCAAAATCTAATTCCTGCAGTAAATGTGTCTCGCTTAATAAGTCTCCAGTGAATTAAAATTAATCGAATAACTTCGCCGTGAAGGTTATCATTCTGTCAAGGCCAAGATGCATAAAAAACGTGTTATTTCACGTGACCGAAAAACATGGGAATGCGTGTAAAGAATATTTATACTTTCCGTTTTATAATTTAAGTCGGATCCATCCAATACATTATGCTGAAGTTGTTAATTAGGTCGTGGCAAGTGAGGTCGCGAGTTTGATTCCCGTTGTGGGCGATGACTAGTGAAATTGTTAAGGGCAAATTAGGACAACGCGCTCGTTGTAAAGTAATGGAGATTAAAACAACAACAATACGCGCCGTTTCAAAATAAAAGGGGATTAAAAAACCGCTTGAGATGTTATTTCGATCTTAATTTAACGCTTCGTTAATTGTAGATACTTATCAGCTATTTGTTATGATATTTTCGTTTAGTTAACTTGTAATACTTATGAAATACATTTAATGTCTTGCTTATTTATGCTAGAGTACTGAATTATACCTCTGCGTATATTCTTCTTCTTCTTATTCTATATCTTTGTATTATATTACGGCCGAAAATTATAGTTTTGTATTATCTTTCAGATCTCAATAGACTTTGGCAAACACACTGTAACTGTGGTAAAGACAGTGGTGATAAAAACCGTTAACAAATCTATAGTAAAGTTGTGTGTAATATGGACATACGGGAAAATAGCGTCTTTCACGTATACAGACGCTGTTAATTCTATGTTGTAAGAGTCATAAAGACAGACAGCCATGCTGTCGTACATGGTCCCCGTGGAAGAAAAGCCGCCTCCAGCACCCGGGAAGGGGCGACTTGCGTTGGAACTAGTTGCCAGCCCTGGGAGTCCTGAATCAACTGCAAGGAAGATTAGGAGCAACATATCTAAGGATTCCTCGACGAACTCCTTCGCCAGCGATCTTACAATATCGTCTTCGACCCCAACTGGAGCCCATGATAGACCCAAACATAAACTGCTTAGCAATGGCAGTAAACACACATCACTGAAAAGGTTAGTGCATTTCTACAATTTATTATTATTATTGTTCCGTGTAGTGGCGGTTGAGAATATCCACTATCCCATATCTTCCCGTGGGTGTCATAAGAGGCGACAGAGGGAGACAGGCAGGAGATGGGCAGCAGCATCTTCCTGATAACAACTGTGTTATAAAAAAAACTGCGGTTGCCAACCCGCTCGCCAAGCGTGGCAACTATGGCAAATATCCCCCCATGAATAACGACGCAAACAAACGGCCCCCAGTCCCCGGCGGCCCCGCTATTCCTGGATACGGTGGCGACCATGGTAACGGCGGGGCAAGGGGTGCTAAGAATCTCCGGTGGAGGTTCGGTTGCCACCTACGACGACTCGACCTGGCAACATATAACGCACGCACCCTGAGGACTGACGAAAAGATACTGGAGCTGGAAGAAGAGGTAGACAAGTTGCGCTGGCATATTATTGGATTATCCGAGGTTCGAAGAGAGGGGGAGGACACGGTAATGCTCGAGTACGGCAACTTGTTCTATCACCGGGAGGGCGACCATCTGTCCCAAGGAGGTGTCGGATTTATGGTCCACAAGTCTCTCGTCAACAACGTTGTAAAGATTGGGAGTGTGTCGACGAGGGTCGCGTACCTGATACTCAGAATCACCAAACGGTATTCGCTGAAGGTCATACAGGTTTACGCACCAACCTCGGCACATCCCGATGAGGAGATGGAGGAAATGTATGAGGATATTTCCAGAGCCATGCATTTCTCCAAAACCCACTATACGGTGTTGATGGGAGAATTCAACGCAAAACTAGGCACAAGAGAAAGCGGTGAGCTGAAGGTGGGGAAATTTGGAGTAGGGCAACGGAACCGAAGGGGCCAGCAGCTGGCCGACTTTATGGAGAAAGAGGGACTCTTTATGATGAACTCTTTCTTCCAGAAGCGGTCCCACAGGAAGCGGACCTGGTCGAGCCCCGACGGTTCGACAAAAAATGAGATTGACTTCATTAAGACGACCAGACGCCAACTGTTCAGTGATGTCTCATCGACGATCACCGAATGGTTAGAGGCACACTGAATCTAAACGTTAAGTTGGAGAGGTCTCGTCTAATGAAGTCAACGCTCCGTCTCCCTCGTGCTCTAATCCAGAATCCCGAAACCTTTCAGCTCGAGTTACGTAACCGCTTTCAGTGCCTAGAAGATTGCAATGCAGTGGACGATATGAATGACAAGCTCGTGGAAACTGTCCATGCGGTCGGAGCTAAGTATTACAAGACCCGCCGCAAAAGAACACAAAAACTCTCCGATCATACTCTTAATCTCATGGCTGTTAGACGGGAGATGAGGCTGCAATCGTCAACAGATTTGACAGCATACAGGCAACTGAACAGACAGATCTCCAAATGCATGCGGCGAGTCTTACGCAACTTTAATACTGCTCGTATTAAAGAAGCGATCGAGCGGAACCAGAGCTCCAAAGTCTTTGCCAGAGATCTGTCTGCCAGAAAGAGCCAACTGTCAAAGCTGAAGACTGAATGTGGCAGCATCGTTTCCGGCACACCTGAGATTTTGAGTGAGATTGAGAGGTTCTATGGGCAGCTGTACACGTCATCGTTGGAGCCACACGTAAGTGTGAGTGACGATCCAAGAGCAAGTCTTTGATTCCGTCGAAATTTGGGCGGTGCTACAGTCCCTTCAGCGGCGCCAAGTTGACTGTCGGTATATCGAAGTGCTGAAGTGTTTGTACACTAGGGCTACGATGGCTATCCGAATACAGAACCGGAGAACGAAACCTATCCAACTGCAGAGAGGTGTAAGACAGGGTGACGTTATATCCCCGAAACTCTTCACCGCTGCGTTGGAAGACGTTTTCAAGCTACTGGACTGGAAAGGATACGGTATTAACATCAATGGCGAGTACATCACTCACCTTCGATTTGCCGACGATATAGTCCTTATGGCAGAATCGCTGGAGGACCTTAGCACTATGCTCAATGACCTCAATGGTGTCTCCCAACGGAGAGGTCTTAAGATGAACATGGACAAAACAAAGATCATGTTTAATGTCCATGTCACACCTATACCGGTAGTTGTTGGGAGCACTATGCTCAAGTTGTTGACGAGTACGTTTACCTGGGACAGTCCGACTAGGTAAGTCCAACTTCGACCGAGAGGTCAATCGACGGATTCAACTTGGCTGGGCAGCGTTCAGGAAATTACGACACATCTTCTCGTCAGGTATACCTCAATCTCTGAAAACTAAAGTGTACAACCAGTGCGTGTTGCCAGTGATAACTTACGGATCTGAGACGTGGTCCTTCACTGCTGCATCGTCATGTGAATTAAACTAAGTGACATGAAAAATCACTAATGAATATTTTACGCGATTAGGTAACACGCGATTGTTGCGCGATGAACTCCGGATCAATGTAACTCCGAAAAATCGGAACAATTTTTAAAAATTTTCAATTCTGAAACTAACTTATATATATAACTCCGATATTGATATATTTGTAATAATCGATATATCTCAAATTCAATATTTAAAAAAATATCAACAGTTTTAGTTTGAACTGATCAGTTGAACGGACCGTATGTGGCGTACATTAACAAATACAAAATTGATATTAGTCTCGTAACCGAAACACAACAGCCTAAATGCGTATTAACATTCAATCAAAAATATATAGAACCCATAAACCTTTTCTACTTCAACATGGTATCTAAAAATTTACGAAATTTTCCTTTTAAGTAAGATAAAATAAATAAAGAAAAATTTATAACTTAGAAAAAAAATTATATACTGGTTTTGTACTTTCCAATCGTACTACACATGTGTAGGAACACAGTTCAATGACGTGTATATGACAAATATTTTGAAACATTATCTAACGAGTGAGCGTATGCCTTGCCGAAATCTCAAACAATACAGCTCAATGTTAACAAAATATTGAACTTCGTACAAGTTAATGACCAAAACGATAACAACATGAGATTACTACCATCACGTGGAGTCAATTCAAAGCTATAAAACTATATTTCATATTTTAAGTGTATAGCCATGTTGCAGCCTTTTGTGACTGCGGGTCGACTAGACCTGCTCGACCCGGGAAAGAACAAAATACCACTACCCACTCACACAGATTACCACTGCGAAATAGCAGCAAAATAAATACTATGTTTTTTATGGCGATTGACCAGAAGCTAAAACCCTATAAATTGCTTACGAGACATTAGTAAATATTCGACCTTAGGGATGACAGCATATGCATTCCGGGATAGTTGCAGATGTCTATGGGCCATAGGCTATAGTATCAACTTACCATCAGATCAACACAACTGAACAATAAATATAATTATACAATTATGGACTATTAATTAATCGAATTCGTGGTTATTAAAGCCATATACTTCAACCACTTTCACGTAGTCAGCAACAATATTATACTACATTAATGCTATTAACATTATTAGCTTCCGTTAACTTTTCAACCTAGGCCTGAGTGCTTGTCATATAAAATGTCATAGAATATCTACATAATAGAGCATTAGATAACAGGTGATTGTTATCTAATGCTCTATTTTGAAAAAAAAATATATATATATATATATATATATATATATTAGACATGGGACGAGTATTCGGTTTGGATTCGGTACTCGGCGGATTCGGCCTTGTTTTAGGGTTCGACCGAACACCGAGTATTACTTAACACCGAGTATCGAGTACTCGACCTTAATTATATTCCAGAGAAAAATAAAGGCAAAAAAATTAGACACATTAAAACATTAGGAACATGGGAAATATTGAGAACGTACGTAAGAATCTATAATAAAAATTATTATAACTAATATTTAAAATTTAGGAGAGATTTTGATGCAAAAACAGTTTTTCGGCCCTATTTGGGTCTAGTTTGCTCCTTTTTGCTTCATATACTAAGCCTGCCTCTGAAAAAAGCCGTTCACTGTAAACTGAACTGGCGAGTGTTGATAAGTATTGAGCCGCAACTTTTCCCAAGGTGGGGTATAGCCTTTATTAGAAACCTACCATTTTTATGAATTTGCATCTCTTGCGTTTGGTACGCTTAAGTAATGATCTAACTCTACTGCAGCGGAATTCTTAGTATCATCAGGTTGGTAACTGGTTAATGCGTCAGCAGCTTTTTTCTTCTCCAGAAGCATGTTTTGAATGAATTTTTTTTAATGTGTTTCCTAAGATGGAGAATTTTTCCAGATGTTTTCCGATAAAACGATTTCTATGAGCAGTCATTTTCGCACCAGATAACGAAATCAATCATCAACAGTGTCCAACAGTGCGACTGATCTAGTACTGATACAAGTACTTTTCTTTCAATACTACTTGGTGCTCAGTTTTAAAGTATCGATACCAAAAGTACTTGGTATCGAAAGTAAAGTATCGAGTCAGTACTTGTATTTACTCGTATCGTTTCATCCCTAACTCTGTGTACAGGAACGACCGCGCGCCGCCTGCAACCGCGTTTCTTTTAAAGCCGAGTATTCGGACGAGTACTATATATACATATTATAATCGTAAATTCTGGAAATTCTTTTTTTGTGCATTGCTTTATTTTATGGTCATTGATGATTACTTTAAAAAATCTAAATAAGGCGACAATAATAGATATTACCCAGGCGAAGCTAACATAACATTTATATACATTTTAGGAAACTTTTCTTGCCTTCTAAAATATTCCCTTTTTCTGTACAAATTGTTCAATTTACATTGGATAGATAGTTTTACGTATGCATTGTAATTTAAAGACACCTAATGACGCGGGGTTCTGAAATTAGCACCATATAATTAATTTAAAACACCGAGGATAATTATTCATTATCATAAATTGAGTCATGTCTGAATGTAACGATAATCTATCGGACCATTCATAGAGATAGTAATGTTTAAATATACCTTATATATCGACACTTAATTACATTTCAAATACTTAAGAAAAGTGCTGATTAGTAAATAAATAAAACACTATTGTGATTTTATAGGTTTATGAGAGTCGCTTGTGAATCAATGATAATAAGTACATATTTGTGATTATATTTAAAATGAAATACTGTACTTATATGTATTGATAATTTAATAAAAGGGATTAATGATCTCACAAAATTTAATTTTATATTTAAATTACACTTAACTTTCTGTTCAAAAAGTCTAAAATTATTTTAAAGCAATTTTGTGTCATAGGTGTAAACACTAAACATGTGGTAATTCAATTTCCATTTTTCACAAAACTATTACAAACAAAGTGTCCGTAAGTTAAGTTAATAAAGTATAGTATTTTAATAATTATTATAAAAGGCATTTTATTTATTTATTGAATATTGTGACATCATTTTAATAATTTGACTATGCACTTGGTAGACAATAAATATGAGTTGATATTTTGAACAGCATGTTCTTCCGACATTTTCCCTTTCATTTGTTTAGGAATTTAGGATTATGATTTTATTAGTATTTTATTTTATTAATTTTTCATTAGGCAATACCAATAAAACCATAATTTAAAATTTCTGGAACCAGCGGAAGAATTTTTACGTCGGAATAAGTTGTCTTAATTAAAAAAAAATATTACAAATTAAGATTAGTAAAACAGTGTTTTAAAAATAAAAATAAAATAAAGTTTCTTTTAAAAATAGCCAAACCATCAAAACGTACAATGCTGTACAAGATGCTTAGTTTTTAATTACCTTTTGAATTTTGCTGAAAATACCGCGACAATAGGTGCCTTAACTTATTATGGTGTAATCACAGAGTTAAAGTCTATGATTGAATGGATGCACGATTCGGGGATCAATACCAACCCTCCACGTCTAGAGCTAACATACCTCTATCTACAGCTCTTTATGTTGGTAGACGTTATTCTATTTGATTGTTGATATTTTAGCAACTAGCTGCAACATCGTATTCTATTCAAATAAGTACTAATGAAAGATGATCAAATCACATATAAAGACATTTTATTTTAAAATAAACACAATAAAAAATTATGTTCTCCAAAGAGGCTCAATTCGTAGTTTATTTGTTATTAACTAATATTTTGTTGTGATATATTTCTTGTCGTCCCAAGCTTCAGGAAGTTTTAATGGAATTTTTGGCCGCCAGGCCGTATATATCTCCAGTTGGCATTCGGGCCTGCGGAATTGTGAAATAATATATCAACTACTTGTTTATTCGTCCTACCAGCTAAATATTTTATGTGCCTCACTAAATACTAAAGATTAATATGAAATTCAGTTAGTTTTTTCTTTACAAAATCCCTACATCGAGAAAATTTTTCAATAAAATATTTTATATTCCATCTTATATGCGATTTATGTTTTCCTTTATGAAAGATCCTTTTTGAATGTATTTTCTTCGTAAGATACAAATCCGTTATAGCGAATCGAATAAGAAAAATAATATTCCTTCAACTCAAATATAATTGATGATTTAAAAAGGTTACTTTTTTATCAATAACGAAATAAAAAATCAAAAGGAAACTAATCACAAACTTGGCGGCAAGCCATCCGATAACACCCGTAGATGTTGTGGGTATTGGTTTCAGAGTTTTTGGAGTTTCCAATCCAATAGACGCGCGTGGAAGCGCATCGGCTGCTTCTTGACGAATAGCATTTGATTCAAGTAATGCTCGCCTGAAAGTTGAAACAAAAAAGTAAATACAGAAGTAACACAGACTTTTACATTATACGATTGACGTTCAAAGAAAAGTAAGACTGTTGTACAAACTCCTTGGAGTTTTATAAAGTAAATACTAGCTAGTAAAGATGTAAATGCTCCGACGTTTTCTACAATTGCGCGATAAATTTTAATTAAGTAGAAAATTATCTAAAGATGAGTCTCGTTCGGAACGAAGAATCACTTTAAAAAATCTGAATAAATTATTTAGCAGATCGTAGTGTTACTTGACTATAGTGATTATTGAAAGCAATAGGCAGGTAGCTTGCATAACATTAATACGTGGTAAAGCCAAGCTGCAGCTACATTAGTAGTATAGTTGTAGAGTACCAGCGTAAAATATAGGGGCGTAGCTACCGCCGTATCAGCCGTATACGAACCCAAAAATTCGTAAAATGTAATCCACAAACTCACTCTCTCTCTCTCTCTCTCTCTCTCTCTCTCTCTCTCTCTCTCCCTCTCTCTCTTATGCCGTACTTCCAAAGAAAAAAATAATATCCTCAAATATTGCCCAACGTGCCTAAAGAAGACCTGTCAAAATTTAAGGCGCAGTGGCTTAACAATGAGTTTCAGCGTTGGGGGCCGCGGGTTCGAATCCCGCACGGAACAAGTATACATAATATGTATGTATGACCTACAAATATTTTTTTCGTGTCTGGATGTTTATCCTTATGCAATTAATGTTTGTTTATCTGCCTCCACGATACCGGAGAAAATCGTAATGTGGGGAAAACTTAAAAAAAAAAACCAAAAAAAAAAAACAATCCTTCTGCTGTGGACAGTGATTTATAAAAGTATGATAAAAAACTAACCCAACGAGATACTTAGTAGAGGTCAACGCTGAAATAAAAGGCGTACCTCACAGAATTACAGATGCATTGGAATCTTGGCATAAAATAATTTAAAATGAAGACATACATTCCCCAGTAACGTTTTTAAAAAAAAATTAAGTAACGAATTTATCCAGAATATTAAATTACATCTACTCAATAGTGAAATTAGTTTTGATAATTGTACTAATTGCAGAATTTATAAATTACGCAATAATATTATTTAAAACGAGGAAGTTTGATTTAATTTTATTATAATTTTGCAATACGTAATGCATGGACTTTAATAGGCTGCAACGGCGTCACCGTAACGGCAATGCTTAATATGTTTTTGATTAAATGTTTGGTTATTAAAAATTAATTAATAATTAATGTGAACTCCGATTATCAATGGCTGACGATAGATGTACACGCGTTTGCTAGTAGATATTGACTCTAGGGTGGATTTTTAGGGTTTTTAAACGGAATAACCCAAAAAATATACTTTTTTTTAGCAATAGTATAAGATTCTTGTCAATGTTGAGTAACGATTCATCTAAATAATATAAAATTAGCCTTAAAAAGGTGTCCTATTAAATGGTCTTTAAGAAACGACGCTTTATCAGCTATAAGGAAATATTATTTTGATGATGAGTTATATTAAAATTGAAAACTTTGTACCAACTAAATTTAATTTCCAATAAAAAGGCGAACGCGACAAATGGAAAAATATAGTTACCTTTTTAAAGAGCCTACTATTTTATAGCACTTGTCGCATTTTTTAATTCTCTATTTGATATCACTAATCCCCTTTCTAAAGCTCTACAGTATGAAAATAATGACTTACAGAAAGCTAACATTTTACTAAGTAATATTTTGAGTACTGAACAAATTAGGAAATCAAAATTCATTCCATGGTTTGCTGAGCGAGTCCAGATTAGCAAAAGAGTGGGGTATAAAAACTACTTTCTAAATCTTATAAAAGAAAGAAGATAACGGAGTGTTTTTTTTTTTTGAAGAATATCAGAAGGTGAGAGAATTTCATACCCGGAATCGTACTTCAAAGTCAATGTTTACTACTGCTGTTTAGATATCTACTCATCTGCGATTTGAAACATTTTAGCAAAGATAAATCACTGGTGATGGGAGTGGATTACCTACAACAAGATCGTATGAAAAAGATCTTGATCAAAAGGTAGTCAAGTTCACAGACTGTAGCAAAACCCGGATTAACACGCAATAAGGTGATGCTGTGTGTATGGTGGTATTAGAAGAGAATCGTTTATTATGAGCTTTTACATCTGGGCAAAAACATCGATTCGGATCTCTACTGCCAACAACTAGTAAGACTCAAGCAAGGAATTGAGAAATACGGCCGACATTGACCAATAGAAAAGGAGTGGTCTTTCATCATGATAACGCCAGACCACACAGATCTTTAACCACTCAGCAAGACTTGAGAGAGCTTGGTTGGGAAGTGTTAATATATCCACCATATAGTCCTGACCTTGTACCCTGAGATTTTCACCTGTTTTGGTCTCTTCAACATTCTTTGGGTTATGTTAACTTAACTTCAAGAGAGGACTGTCAAAACGACTTGTCGCATTTTTTATCAAATATCCCAAAATTTATACAGCAACGGGATTATGTCATCTACCTACAAGATGGCAACAAGTTATCGAATAAAATGGCCCATATAGTATTTGTCATAATTAAATTTAATAAAACTTTGGAAAAAAAACTATTAAATACGAAAAAACTTTTTCCCCGTCCTAATAAGTTCTACGAACAAGACAAGAAGAGTGTATATTTGATGTGATTTATTTTGTTAGCTTAGTTCCTAGGAGTATTAATAGTAATTATTCACTTACAATCAATATATAATTATTTTAATTCATGGGAGCGATTTTGGGCCTTTCATTTTGGCCCCTCAACAAATCTTGATACAGAGCCCGTCTAAGGTACCTACGCTTCGCCACTGGTAAAATAGCAGCTTAAAGCTGCTGTGTTTCGTATGGTGAGTGTAGAGAACCGGAGACCTTTTTTTACTGGAGATGAGGTATTCCATCTCAGTTCTCAGCGGTGAAAACGCATCCGCATTTTGATTCTTAATTGAGGATAAATGTCTATGGGCCACAGTATCCACTTACCATCAGGTGGGCTGTGTGCTCGTTTGTCATCCTCATCCTATAAAACAATTATATGACTCTTGAGTATAAAACAAATATCCACGCGTCGGGTACTTAGCATTCTTGAAATTCTAATACAAATTCATTTATTCGTTTGCGATATATGGGTTAAAGTAGATCTTAATATTTTAAAAAAAATACAAGCGACTCGACCTGGCTTTGCCTGGAGAGGATCTATTAATATGGTGTTATTTAGATTGAAATTTATCAAAGACAATTTTTAACAATATTCTGTTTTATCTAAAAAATATCCATGTTAATCGCATAAAAATAGAATAGATGACACCTGGTATTAATAACTATCTGTTCGTAAAGTTTTATTTCAATCGATTCAGCAATTCCAATTATTATGAATAAAATCATAATAGTAACTATTTTACACATATTTTTTCAGATTTGAGTATTGCAGATGAGTTCGCTACTTTGGAGCTTAATTAATTAAAGCTAAGCTTAACTGAATAATTTATCTTATGAAATCCTACATTAGCGTCCGTGCAGTTTTATAGATAGGTTATGTCTATAGATAGAGTGCACGCACACAATAATTTAAAAAACTGTTATAGTGTCATTTACTTTACAAAGTTCTTTATATATATAGTTTTATTAATGCCACAAATAGTGTTCTGTGACCGCAATGGACAGTACGCGTAATCGACTGGTCTGTACCGCAATTAAAGGTTAAATTAAATTTAGGGAACTTTCAAACAGATAATGCAGATAACTCTAATCGAAATTTCATCCAAAAACCAACAATTTAAGTATAACTACTTTACTACAATTAGGTAAGTAGAAAACTATAAAGTCTACTCGAGCAAATTCCTTGTAATCCAAATATAATATAACGCATTACAACAGGTCTTGTATAAAGAATTATTATATTAGTCGGTCATATTTGTAAAAGAAATTTAAATCAGTTTAAGATACAAAAATAAAACTCACAAACCTGCATTTCACGTTTAGTGGAACAGCTTGCAAGTTCGCTTGAACTGTAATAAAAAAAACTTGCAACATGGCCAAATGGGCACGCAGTTGCGCAACTCAAATTCACTTCGCTTGTAAATAAACGTCCTGCTTTAAAAGTCTTACCTACGACAGTGACATGAGAAATATACTTGACTTTTATTTTGTACCTTATGTAGGGCACGAATTGGTTTAATGACCAATGCACCAGGCTAATGAACCACGGATTATGGTGTTGAAGTAAGTATCAGTAGTATAAATATCATCATCAATTAGTAATTGACGGCTCTAGATGTACTGCTCATTCCTGGTGTTATTATTTAGATTATGAACAGTTAGCCGGAGGGTGATGTATGGAGAAATACGTAATATCATTATTATTGTTTTATTATTTTAAATATTTTGTCTAATGTCAGATGATGAATCTTTTTACTTGCAACATTCCCACTTTCCTTTCACTTGTATAGAAACAGGTCTTCTTCCCTTAATTCTGGATCAATGGAATATATTGTCGAAATTAATATCAAGAGTGATACATTTTTTCTTGGAGTCGTACTCGTATACTGTCCATCTCAAGTGTACTACTTCTCCGATATGGAAGAAAATTTGTTGCCTTTCAGTTCAGCCTACACATCACATTAACATGGGAGACTTTAACACCGACCTTTAAGGGGTTTTTCTCAAATCTTGCAAACTGAGGTCGACCATGATGTCGCATCATTTCACTATTTTGCCTCTAAATGCAACACATCACAACTTCCACTCTGCTAACACCTGGATCGACCTTTAGCCATCTTCTCCGTTGAACACGTTGTCAATTATAGACAATTCCCTGCTTTTGGATTTTCGTGGCATGACCTGCTTTTCCTGTCATATATATTAAAGCCTAATAAACCTTTATCCGTGTCTATACTTGTATAGAAACAGGTCTTCTTCCCTTAATTCCGGATCAATGGAATACATTGTCGAAATTAATGTCAAGAGTGATACATTTTTTCTTGGAGTCGTACGCGTATACTGTCCACCTCAAGTGTACTACTTCTCCGATATGGAAGAAAATTTGTTGCCTTTCAGTTCAGTCTACACATCACATTAACATGAGAGACTTTAACACCGACCTTTAAGGGGTTTCTCTCAAATCTTGCAAACTGAGGCCGACCATGATGTCGCATCATTTCACTATTTTGCCTCTAAATGCAACACATCACAACTTCCACTCTGCTAACACCTGGATCGACCTTTAGCCGTCTTCTCCGTTGAACAAGTTGTCAATTATAGACAATTCCCTGCTTTTGGATTTTCATGGCATGACCTGCTTTTCCTGTCATATATATATTAAAGCCTAATAAACCTTTATCCGTGTCTATATCAATTAGAAGTCTTGCTATACTAAATATAGACAAGCGTAAGTGTGATACAGATGCTATTAGCTGGTCATCTGTAAATACGAACTGTACTATGCTCCTAAGCGTGTCGTTCGATTTAAGCGTCTTCCTATTCCATGGATAAAGACTGGGGTAAGAATGGCTATGGCAAAACGCGATAGAAAGTTTCGTGCTTTTAAGAAGAATCCAAATTATATAAAGTGGCAAGCACATAAATCTGCGAGAAATCGATGCAATCAGATGGTGAGAGCTGCAAAACGCTGATTTATCTATGAATGGAAGTTTCTCAATACACTTGAAAAGAAAAATCGCAATTTGACTATAATAGCACCATCTTTTCTCCTGACGATTTAAATCGACATTTTATGTCTTCTCAAATAGTTTCTGATAATTCTAGAACTAATGCTATCTCATTTATATCTTTCATCCTTCTTATTTTCATGAAGCTAACTTTTTCTACTGTAGGCGAAGACGAGGTACGCAAAGAACTTACTGCCATATTAAATCGAAAGCCTTTGGTTGTGATAATGTGAGTAAGGTAATGTTTTTGCACGTGTTGGATACTGTTCTACCCGTGATAACTCATATCATTAGCATTTCACTGATGGTGATTTCCCAACATTCTGGTGTAAAGCCTTTATTATTCTCAGTCCTAAATCCACCGATTTACTGCCCGATTTCTATCATAATTTCATACCAATTTCTATCCTGCCTTTTCTCGCTAAAGTTCTGGAAGCTGTTGCTCATAAACAAATTTCTTCTTTTGTTTTTTCAAAGAATATTCTTTCCCCATATCATTCTGGTTTTCACCTTGGTCATTCTAAAACTACCGCTCTTCTCAAGGTGACGAAAGATATTGGAGAGGGGGTGGAAAAATCAAAACTGACCGTTCTCATCTTAATTGATTATTCTATCGCATTTAATTCTGTTGATCACGATATCTTCTTAGCTCTTCTTTCTTATTCGAATATCTCGTCTACAGCTCAGGAATGGTTCTAATCATAGTTTCGAGGGCACCAATAGGCAGCGCGTACTGGAAATATACTATCAGACTGTTGTGATGTCCACTGGCGTCCCTCAAGGCGGTATTATTTCTCCTTTTCTGTTTTCCATTTTTATCATCTCATCATATTAAATCACAAATGGTCTTACAATCTGTATGCCGATGATCTGCAGTTACATGAGCAAATGGAACCCTCAAATATTTTTAATGCTACCTCATTATTAAATGATGATTTGAAATACGTCTCTGAATGATCCACTGTGTTATATCATAAATGTGAACCCGTTTACATGCCAAACGATAATCTTAGGCAGCCCAAGATTATTATCTGAACTAGATATTCCCACCCTAACATCAATGATGTTTAATGTCAGAACATTCTCTCCCCATGCAAAGAACCTTGGTCTGTATGTTGATGGTTGCTTAACATGAAACAAACATATACCGAAGGTGATTCGCAAAAATACTGGAACTTTGCGACCTCTATATCGATTAAAAAAACTTTCATCCAGTCACTTATTTTACCGATTATTAATTATGTCAATGCGTGTTGTTCAGACCTGTCTCAACATCATCTTAATACTTGGATAGTCTGCTTAACAACTGCATCAGATACATTTATAGTTTTCGTAAATACGACCAAGTATCTTCTTTTTGTAGTCAGTTAAATTAACTGCCTATTCGTCAGATATGTTAGAATACTCTGCATCATTTTCACAATTTCGAACGATCCATGTGCTCCCGAGTATCTGAAATCCAAATTTCAATACCTGGGATATTCTCATAATTGTTCTTTCCGTTCTTCGGTTAATCTTAAGTTGCTCACTCCTTTACACCGTACTGGTTTCGTTATCACACTCTTTCGCCCTCACGTCCATCAGACTCTGGAAAGACATCACTCCCGACATTAAAAAAAATCGTTGCGAATTTGAACTAACATAGCTCTTATTTTCATATATATTTCATACTGGTTCTGACATATCTAACATCTTAATATATATAAATCAGGTGTCACGTTGTTTGTCCGCGATAGGCTCCTAACTGCTTAACCGATTTTAATCAAATTTGTACACCGTGTGCAGTTTGTTCCAACTTGAGAGATGGATAGTTTTTTTTTTTGCGAATTTAAGGATTTTATAGAACATGACAAAAGATCATCGAAAAAGGCAGAACAACGTCTGCCTGGCTGCAAGCTAAAATATATATATATATATATATATATATATATATATATATATATATAATATATATATATACCTTTCTAACATTCCCTTTCTATTTTGATTATTGCTGCACCGCTTCTTATGCGAACCACTATAAATTAGCACCGCCTTTATCTTTATACTGAATGAGCATTTACAAAATTCAGACAGGTACAAGATAAAGTTAGTTTGTTGTCAAAAATTTTATAAAAACAAATATCAAATATGTTTGTCGTTAGCATTAGGAAATAAACTTTTTTCTCTCGGTTTTTTATCGTTTGTTTTGCTGGAAACTTGATATAATTCCTAGTTAAGGCGGAGCTTGTTTACGTTAGACGACTGGGTTTGTTAACCAAACAAGCATTTACGATCCCGTAACCTGTAGCCTAGATGTAGAATACATTATATTTATAATATGACTTTATTGAAAATTAAAATGCTCATATACATACCTTAAACACATACCTTCATTTATTATTAGCTATTAAATAACTATTCCAGAAATATTACGCAGTACACGTAATATTTCTGGTCAGTTTTAGGTTAATGTCATAACATTTTAAGTAAAATAGTAGCTTAATGCTGCTGTGTGTTTGTATAGTGAGTGTAGAGAACCGGAGACCCTTTTTACTAGAAACATTCCATCGTAGGCATTAGGCATCTGGAGGCATTCCATCGTAGTCCTCACGGGTGACAACGCATCTGCATTTTGATTCATAATCGAGGATAGATGTGTAGGTCTATGGGCCACAGTAACCAATTACCATCAGGTGGACTGTGTGCTCGTTTGTTAACCTATCCTATAAAGAAAGAAATTAAGTCTAAACAACTCTTTGGACCATCCAAACAACTTTATTTTAACAAAACAAATTTATTTCATACTTTTTACAAAATTCAACATACTTACCTAGTTATAAACTTTTATAATGGTACTCAAAGGTAAATGTACTTTGTTACACAAACCCCAGGAAAATGTTTTCTTCGTATTTTACCACCTAATATTCGTATTTTAAACTTGCAAAACGAAAATACTTTTGCATGAAAATTTAGTTTTGAGCAAAACATATAGGCACACTGAGATGATTTTATAACTGTGTTCCCTATTTTGGGTACAGACCGAACAATTTAATAGGATTGCATTCTTTTTTTTACGTATTTCTATATTTTTAAAATTAGTATAAAAAATAAATACAATTATTATATATGAATGTAACTTGAACGATAATACGAACGAAAGC
The DNA here is from genome assembly GCA_907164705.1 of Parnassius apollo. Classification (NCBI taxonomy): domain Eukaryota; kingdom Metazoa; phylum Arthropoda; class Insecta; order Lepidoptera; family Papilionidae; genus Parnassius; species Parnassius apollo. The sequence continues at coordinate 140,044 of CAJQZP010001337.1, forward strand.
GATATAGTGTTGTTAATCCTATCGAAGTTCAACGTACTCGTAGCAAATTTCGTTTTTAATTTAAACATGAAAGAAGACCATTTTGTTAAAAAAAATCCGCGTCTAGGTATGTGGTTAATGTCTAGTTTCCAGTAACACGGTTGCATTCCAATCTAACTCCGATTTTATCGCATACTCGTAAACGTTACGTTGAGTAGTTGTGACGAGTAAGCATTTTTGCGATAGCGTGTACATTTTCTTTTTATAGAATAAGGACGACAAACGAGCGCAGACTCCACCTGATGGCAAGTAGATGCTGTCGCCCATAGACATCTACATTTATCCTCGACTAAGAATCAAAACGCAGATGCGTTGTCACCCCTGAGGACTAAGATGCAATGCCTTATTTCCAGTAAAAAAGAGTCGAAAGAAAAGAAAGAACGAAACACAGCAATATTCTCTCTTCCATTATAATTTCCAACCAGTAAACTTTATAAAATTTCCAAAGTTCTTACAGTCCGGCAACTGTTTATTATATACACAGTACTAAAAAACATGCACAATTAAAATATGACCAAAAAAAAATACCACAGCACACGAGATGCAAAGACCGAGTGTGTACCTCTCATTATGACCATTGTACCTACTTTTCTAGGAGATTTTTTTGCTATCTTGGCGGATCTCTGTATAATAAAGTTAACAAGGAACTTAATATTCACGTCCTACCTAAAATAAAAGCTAAAAAATGTATCCATGAATGGTTACAAAAGACGGAATTTAAATATACGGAAGATCTTTTTACATCACATGTGTAAATTTTGTAATTTTCGCATTCACACAACACACACACACACACACACACACACACACACACACACACACACGCACACACACACGCACACACGCAACGCACGCACGCACGCACTCACGCACGCACGCACGCACGCACGCACTCACGCACGCACGCACGACGCACGCACGCACGCACGCACGCACGCACGCACGCACGCAGCAGCACGCACGCACGCACGCACGCACGCACGCACGCACGCACGCACGCACACACACACACACACACACACACACAGGCGCGCGCACAAATGGATTATAAAGTATCGGATATGGAATATATATATATATATACATTCCAAGATAACATACTTTTGTATTTGTTTAACTGGGAGGGAGACCTGATGACCTGAAATACAGGTTCGATCGCTATCGTTTAGGCATCAGTCTCTCACTTTAATTTGTGCCTTTTTTGTCAAAATTCGCTATTGTTAATTTAATGTGGAGAGAAAAATAAATTATTATTATTATTATATTAAGTTGCTATTTTACTTTGTTATTCTGTGAGGGCGTGGTCCTTCCCCGGTCAAGCCTATCCATTCGTGCTTTGCGCAGTTAATAATATTTTTAAATGTATCGCTATAGTCATAATTGGTCATAAGGATATCACTATCATCAGTAATTATAAAATTAAGTCATATTTTGGTGGGTGGTAAGAACTGAAGGCCTATTTTACTGGCAATGGCAACAACAAATCTGTATTTTGATACTTAACTGCCCCACAGGTATCCAGTTACCATCAGGTAGTCAGTAACGCTGTAACAATACATATATCTGTAGCATGGCTCTACCACGTTCAAACAAGACGATCGATTGGCCGTTTAACGACTTACTTATAAAAATTTGTCATACCTACTTATCAATAAGTAAAACTGAAACACGTTATGGATCAAAAAATGAACCAACTTATAATTATTAATGGAAAATAATATTCTTTACCTGTGGCCCGAACCTATCGATTTTTCGGTAACGGTACCACTAAATTCTTGTTAACCTACTAACATAATATTAGTAGGTATTTATGAATATATAATTATTTAATGGACATGCATATTACAAACAATTGATTAACTGATTAACTGAATAACCTTCTCTCTTCCAATAACCAACTCCATCGTTCAGACCACTGCTTGCGGCATATCTCCGCTTTCTTCCATTGCGATCGCATTTGAAAGGCTTCCGTGTTCGGGTCAAATTTAGTGGCAACGCCCGCTTCCCGTGCCATTGATGTTGATTCTAACAGATAACACAATAAGGGGCATTTAGAAGATTGCGACGTACTGTGATGTTATGTCATATATGGATTCATTTTTATGTTATAAGATAACTAGTGCATCGCCCTGCCTTCGCCTAGATAGGATTTATTAATCTGCCGTTATTCAGATTTAAGGTAATCAAACATTATATAATAATTTACGTTATTTTTTTTAAAAACTAAATCGAATCTTGCAGATAAAATATAGTATAAAAAAATTAAAGATTTTCGAATAAAATATAGCCTAGATACCTCCTAGAACAGCTCTCCATCTGTTCGTAAAGTTTCATCAAAAGCGAGTCGGCCATACGGACATTCGGTAATGCAGATAATTTAAAAATGTTTGTACATCTCTTCATAGCGTACAAACAACCCCCTGATCTTAACAGAGCCAGTTATTCCCATATTACAGAGAGACTACAATTTTATTTTTATGAATGTAGGTATAGACTATAGATGAACATTTAGTTGCAACGTACCAGTTGCCATGTATTTACATATACAAAGCAAATCAATCTCTTAATCGGCTGTACTTGATTTAAAGATAATTTCGTTTAATTATTATCTGATCCGAGTTAATTCTGATGGAATCATGTTGATGGCGAAAGTAATTATGGTCATGATGTCCGACGAACGAGCGGACTGGGTCAGCAGATATCGATTAGTCTGCCTTTTATTAGTAGATATATCAAAGAACACGAAATTGCTTCGAGGAATACGTTCACTCCTCGAATTGCTAACAGTCCAACTTACGTAGTTACAGTAACACATGGATATCTGCAACTGATTTGAAACTAAGAAGACCACTAGAAGCTTGTCTTTCCTGAAAACTAAGTAAGGAAGGAATGGCCCACAAGAACGGAACACAAGTACCGGAAAACAATGCACGACGGCAGAACTAAATATAAGGGACCCTAGTAGAGGCAATTCTAGGCAGAAAATTCTTTCTTCCTATCTATGAATGCATGAAAAATCTTGTTCATTCATTGTAATTCTTTTTGTACCATGATAAAATATTTCCACATCGCGTTAGTCTTCGTGTCATTAACTTTGACATAGTAAAAGAATTTGATCCTCAGTACAAAAATTCCATTTAAACTCACACGAATGCACAAATGAAAAACAACAGTATAGTATTGTTAATGTGGGCTAAATATTACAAAGAATGTTAAGTAGTTTCGGTACAGCACTAATACGGTACTGTAATAAGTGTAAAAGTTAACTTGACGACTGCACTACCTCTAAGGCTGAAAGTAGGCCGATTAGAAAGTAAATTCGGTCAATATAACAGATGGTTTATTTTGGCAACAGCGCAACATCAACCTTTCTCAAACAAATGTTCCACTGCTCACTTTAAACGTGAATATATATAATAATAGGAAAACAACTTGAAGAAAGCAAATACATGTGTGTCCCTATAATCATAAAGACGCATGTTTTATATTATGATAATATATTCTAGCTCAATAATTACTGAGCTAAATCTGGAGCAAATAGAAAACTCGACTCGGTCACAGGTCATCTATTCAACACTCTTCGAGTTTTACGTTATATGACAGTCTGAAAAACGAATGACAACAAAACGAAATGCCTAAAAATTAAAATTTCACCAAATTTAGGGCGGTTTACGTTAAACGATGGAATGCTTTAATAAGTGATTCTACAGTCTTCTTTGGTATCACTATTGACTCTTGTCTAGAATTGATATCTTTTAATAAAGCCTCATTAAGAAAACTTATTTGCAAAAACTTATTTGAAAAAGTATTTGGTAAAATTAAAAATTTTGTACAACCGATATCAATATACATAAATAAAAATCGAAGTCAATTAAATATGCTTTATTAAGGATAACTCAAAAACTACTGGTTAGATCTAGATCAAATTTATATGGTACCAAATGAGAAGTATACCAGCTTTCAAATAAAAGAAGAATCGTCAAAATCGGTTTACCTAGAAAAATTTGTGAGATAACACACAAAACAATACAGTCGATTTGAGAACTTCCTCCTTTTTTAAAGTCGGTTAATAAAATAAGGCTATTAAATTATGCGGATACAACAAGACTGGTAATATATGTTACTATATTTCAGATATTTTAGTGATATATCTCATGGATTATCATTGCTGAGATCAGCAATTGATATTGAAAATATATATTTAATAAATAATTAACATACTGAACAATGAAGAAAAACATCGCGACGTAACCTGCATTTCTAAGATATTTAAAATATTTGTACGGAAACTGCCAACATGCATAGATGTGCTGGCCTGCTATAGAATCCTCACAAAATGAGAGGAGGTCTGTGTCCGACATTAAGTCGTATGCTATTAATTTACTTTTTATGAATAGTTCCAAATATTAAGCCGTTTTATGCTACATACTATTTAAATTAGAAAAAGCGTACAACTTACTTTTCAGTCCACACAGCCAAGAGAAAACTTAGCTCTTTCCTCCTTCTTAGATTTATGAATAAAAGAATTGTGTATAATATACTTTACTATTCGATATGACTCTCTAATAAACAATATCCTATTGATGCGACAAGAACATGTCTGTAGTATACAAATTTGACGTATGAATATGATATAATTGTATATAAAGGTTAATGGTGTATTACGAAAAACTATAAATCCGTGTAGTGAGATTATTGAATCATTTCAAGGAGTAAAAATTGTGAAATGTGACGACTGAATGACAGTTAAAAATATACACCGATCTCTGTCGCTTCATCGTAGTGATTAGTGATTAAAAACTCTAATTATCGCCATAGCAACATCTCATAGACTTGAATATATAACAACAGACATATGACTTTGGTTTCAAACGCTGCAACACTTCGATACGCGGACAGTCAACATGGTACCACTCACAAACTAATAAGAAGTGCTAGCGCAGTGCCACTGCAGGAACTGTACCACAACCCAATTACTTTTAATATTTGTGTAGAAAGTAATTTGTAAACTAGAAATGTATGTTTCATTAAAATTTTATTAACATTGTACAAGGCGAGAACATGTTTTAGGTAGAGATAATTCCCAAATGTAATTAAAGTTATAAATATAAAAAACACAGTATTTCAATAATTCCAAGGCAGTTTCACACTATTTGAAACTTGACTAATATTATTTCTTTACACTTGTGTATATGAACCAAAACTCGTAAACTGTTCTAATAGATGTTTGCTGATTAAATAAGTATAAAGTAAGCTATACTCGTTCACTATTTATTTATATGGACACTTAGAGCTCCCTTAATACTTTGTTTTACTATTAAGGACAGGTTATGTCGGACTTACACTGGAACCTCATACTTAGTTGTTATGTCATGGATGTTTGTTCTTGTGTAATTTATGTATTTAAACTGTCTCTGAGTTTAGGTACTGACAGACGTGCCCATTACTAGCACGAAAGCGTGCTTTTATTGACCAAGTGCTCATAAGTAGCACGTGAGTACACTCATTGCTACTAATGAGCATGCTTATTTCGTTGTTAAACCTGTTCAGACGCGCTCGGAGCACGCCCTTCTACCCGCGCCTCAGGTAGCATGCTCGAAAATCAAACGTCGGTTGATTTCTGACCTCTTCTCTCTTCTCTTTCTTTACCTCAGGCCGGCTTCACTCTTCATCCAGCCATATACATATAGAATCCTCTTTGTTTACTAGGGTGATTAAACTAATTCTACTAGGCCCCCTTGCCATGGTGGATGAATTGGTGGATCACCTTCGGAGCGAATGGCTAGCACGTCACAGGCTCGCGCCTTCAAATTAAATTGTCCATCAAAGTTTATTTAGCGGCACATACCGAATTGTTACAATATGCGCACTTTTGTACATCTTCATACGGACTAAGATTAAGGTATTTTAGAAACTATGATAGTTTTATGTTTGTTACCTTTTGTTTTATTGAAATATCAATAATAATTTAAAAAATAACACGTTTGCGTTTAATTTTGAATAGTTTTCAATAAATCTATGCCTAACGCTTTACAACACTAGCGGTCAAACATAGACGACTTTGGCGTGCTGGACATAGTATTTGCTTAGATAAAAATCCATTTTTTTTTTAGTTCAATGTTTCTTAGTACTTGGCTCTAGAAAACTTGTTTTTTATAATCACATGTTCTGGTAATCCTTTTTTTGAGGAGTGTAGAATTAAAATACCAGTAATAATTTTCCAATATCTATATTTCATATTTTTGTGGGCCGGGTTTTTTGTCAACTATAGACGTCGTTGGCGCTCAGGGCCCGCAGGTGCTGGTCAAGTATAGGCGACTTTGGCGCTCAAAAGGTTAAAAAAGAAACACTGGTTTTATCACTGACGCGATTTTCGAGGAATTGCCGCCGTGGCATACATTCTACTACTTTAATTCATGTTGAAGTACCAGGTGGTAGGACACCTCAACTGCTAGGTGTCCGTCTAGGTAGGTTTAATCACACTTTTAAATATTTCTGCTGTCAAATAGCAATAGCTTGCAATGCTGTGTTCCTGTCTAAAAGTCATAGAGAACCAGTATAATTAGAGGTAGTGAGGCATTCCATGTTACTCTTCATCGGGGACAACGAAACTGTGGCCTTCTTTGTTTGAAGTTGGCTGCAAATTTCAATGGACTGTGCGATAGCTACTTGCCATTAAGGCCTGTATTCATTTTGATTAGTGATTAGTGCAGGTGATTATCGCATGTGCCAAAACGATTGAGAAAAACGGACAATGACCTTTCGGTCGTTTAACCAGGGGTTACAAACCTTCAATATTTAGGCACATTTTATATGTAGTATTTTCTTTATTTATAATGATTTTTTATTATTTTTAATGATATATAATATATATTTAACAACTATTTTTAAAAAGTTATGTAAAAGATGGTTGTAGAAGAAAAAATCATCTATTGTTATAAAGTACTTTATTCATTTAACAACAAAAAGCATTAATTTATAACACATATAAAGATTCGAATGATAACGACACCGAATAAGTACGTACTTATTCAAAAGATAAAACTTTATTTTCAATATTATATAAGAACTTTATTTTTATTCAGTGCAATTATCACTCGTATCTCGGACCAGCCCAAAAAAGGTGATGCATCTCTGGTCTGGTCATGTTACTTTTAGAATGAACTGACGTAACGCGCGTTTTGTTTATTTTAAAGGGATGAATTTGCAAAAGCTCAATATGGTGATTATATTGCTACAAATATTTTTTTAATATGAAACTGTTATTAAATGATTTGCTGCGTTACTTACCGTAAATTGAAATATAAAATATATTAATACATTTTTCGCGATGTACCGTAAGATTTTACGATGTTTATAGGAACTACAGACAATATCATTAAAAAAATAAAAAAAAAACATATGTGCTGACATAGAAGTGTAAATAATATCAATATTTAAATATTGTTATCACATCTAAATTGATATTTTGTAAGTTACGCCTTTTGACACTCGGCTCATATCTAAATCAAATCAAATCAAATAATTTATTCAGTATTAGAGTTTTTACATAGCAGTGTTGTGACTGAGGACTTCTTTTAAGTAAATAAATACTTGTGTTAGAAATCACCCCTCTCCGTAACATTGATTAACGAATACTATAGTCAACCAAATCTAAGAAATACCTTTTGACGTTTCTCATTAATTATTCCGCAATAACTTTGCACAAGCGTACTCACACGATTTAAAATAACCTTTTACGTAAATTCGAAGAATTATAAAGTTATCTATATTAAATTACAAAGTGTATAGTTTTTTATCATTAATTTTTTGAATCATTCAAATAAAGCAAAATATTTAAAAAAAAATAACCAGTATCAACTTTTTTTACTTGACGTCGTTTCAATGATATGTCGCTATGTACCTTACCGTAGTGGTTGGTTGATTTAAATTCGTTGTTATGAGAATAATCGGTAAAAATATTCAGATAATCGAAAAATTAATTTTTTTAATGTATTATTTGTTTAATAAAATTTTTATTTTTAAAATTCCTTAAATTACGAGAGTCGTGAATAAAACAAGGTCATTTTATTACTTTGTCAACGTAAATTTGTGTAGGCAAAATAACTCATATACAAGGACGCGTTAAAAAAACGAATACGTAATTTTCAATCTCCCGCCATTTTGGGAGCACACTGTGCGTAATTTTGTGATTTTGTGTATGTTTTCTTATTTTGTGACTCGGCTTTAACTTTTTGAACTGTTTCTTCTATATTCGTTGAAGCAAGTGCCCATGTCACAAGGGATAATTGAGCAAAAGTGGTAGAAAAAACAATTTTTTTATTATGGATGACTTTTAAAGAGACATTAATTTTGACTGCATTATTTAAAATCAAATAAGAATTAATCTAAACGACAGTTCAACTAGTTGATCTGAAAGTGATTGAATAGTTTATAAATTTATTTTTAATCTAGTTTCTATCTTAAATTTTTATAGCTTTGCCTCTAGAAATAAGCAGTAACAAAAAATGTGAGGTAATTATCCGTTTCTAATTTATTTTTTTCTTTTTTTTTGTTTAGTTTTTTATTTAGTTTCTGATTTTTTTAAGAATCGAATATTGTACGCTCCCATTTTTTAGTTGGCATGCTTGGTGCAATAAGTCTGACAGCTGTCAAAATGTATTTATTAGATTTGGTTGACTATAATGTGATACCTACTTACTTCAATACTTATTCTAAAAACATATTTTCAATTTAGATTTTTAAAGTTGCTCTAAAACACAGATTAAGAGTAAATAAAACTAAAAATATAACATTTCTCAACAAATTTTACATCGTACACGAGGATATAAAATATTTCAAAGTATTAGTGTGTGTGTGTGTGTGTGTGTGTGTGTGTGTGTGTGTGTGTGTGTGTGTGTGTGTGTGTGTGTGTGTGTGTGTGTGAGTGTGTGTGTGTGTGTGTGTGTGTGTGTGTGTGTGTGTGTGTGTGTGTGTGTGTGAGCTTGAGCTTTATGGGTTATTAATACAATTTGATTTAGATTAAGGCCCCAAAGGATTAAGTTTAGGTGAGGTATATTTTTAAATCAAGCTTCTATTGTGTGTAAAATTTAATCCAAGAATATCTTAATTTGAGTTCTGTAAGAAAGACTCAGTTTTATCGTAACTCCAAGTGTTTATAATAGTGCTGTCAAACTCATTTTGCACTTGTATTTAGTCATTTGGTAAATGTTTAAAACTTTATTAACTTTATTATATAAATAAGCAGATCGAACCGTAAACTGCCACCTAGCATAACCTGACTTGACTGTAGCAATGTGAGCTACATTATGCTTTCGTCTTCTAAAATATCTGAGGTCATTGTCCGTTTTTCTCAATCGATTTGGCACATACTATAGTGTAGGTGCTTAGTGATTAGGAGTAAACACGTGTGGACAGCGATTGATTAGTGCAAGTAATTAGTAAGTAGTTACGTTGTACCAGTTCTGGCTCACTGAGTCAGAAGTGGTACAGTGTTCGTCGACTCACGATCCTAAAAAAAGGTTCTGGCATGCTCTGATCCATTTTTACGTAGGATGCACGGTTCCAGAGATGTGCAGATCAATTAACTCTTATCTAATTGATATCCGGTGAGGGCTTCCACCGTCATTAGCACATCATTGTTCTTATCTATTTATCTATTGTTCATTGAATACTGTCATTATCTATTCTTCCTCAGCGTGTGCGTCGGATTATCAGTGCTATTGTATTATAATCCTTTGTTCCTATCTACAACGCTAATCTGAATCATCAATAAAATACATTACCTAATTTTGTTAAAATTTTTATTTACAAAATACAAAATCTTATTACTTATTATCTATAAAATAGGAGCGAAACATCTCACCCACTAAAACTATCGTTGTACAATATGTTCCCTGTAAATATACTCGTAAAACTATGCATTGAACATCCCTGAAACTTATATAGCAAATACATTAAGCAATATTCACCACAAACTGAAGTCCACTCATTCTGAATCCTATCAACATTCCATTTCCATCTTTTACAATTCCTTTTTAAAAATCTAGATGATATCGTACAGGTGCTCGTCCATATGAATCAAAATATTGACCGACGTCATTCGTATCGATATATAAAGCTACCCAATGTGACCCTAGTTTATCATCTCTATCCAAATTGCATATTATATACGTTGGTACGTGGGTGTACATGGGCAGTCTATTGGCAGCATAAACATTATTTTCTAGACTGGGGTGAATCTTTTTCAGATGTTGTTGTACATCTAGTGTATCCATGATATTACTGCTATTAGTAGATTATTACAGTACAATCTACTCAATGACTAACATAGGAATGATCAATTATAGTGATTTCTAAATATTAAATTGCATTATTTTATGTTATACAAAACGTATTTGAGTCATCAATACACTGAACAAGACGCAACACGAAGTAATGCTGAGATAAGCAACAGAATGTGAGATAATAGGCTTATTGACGCATAAAGTTACTATCAATTCCACTGCAGAAATTCTTTAGATTAGAATTATCACTTACTGGTACTATATAAGACCAAGCAACTGCAGTCATGGAGTTAGTGTATGGTCGTTTGACCGCAGTGAATCTATCAATACTACATTTGTGTTACTTCAACGCATCAAAGGCCATGGATGTAAGTGTTTATTCTATTGACAAACTTCTTTTCTTTCTGTTATTTTCTTACGTGTGTATGATTTAGTGTTAACAAATTATATTTAAATATTGTGTGTGTATATGATTAAGCCGTGGTAGCTCAGATGGTTAGCGCAAGCTGTAAATTTCACAGTACGCGACCCGGGTTCGATCCCCGCCGGCACTAATTAAATTGTTAATTGCAATTTTAAATGTTTATTCTATTAACAAACTTACTTTTCTTTCTGTTATTTTCTTACGTGTGTATGATTTAGAGTTAACAAATTATATTTAAATATTGTGTGTGTACCGCATCTACGAATACTAGAGTAGTTAAAAAATGCTTTTTTAACAATGACAGTCATTAGTTGATCATTAGTGAATGTGATTTTTGTTTACTTAAATTACAGGAAGACAAGAGCAGAAGGAAGAAATGGGATGATGGGAAGTAATGAAGCATTGTTATGTGAAGTTTGTTGGAACAAACATATTTTTAGTCACGTGTAAATACTTTTAACATTTTGGTTCAAAATGACACAAAATCTAAAAAATATTAGATACATCATTGAGATGGACGGATTTTACATTACATACCCTCATAAACATTTTCAATGTAGAGAAATGGCTATTCTAGACGTAAAACTATCTAATAAAAATGATGCGTTTATCGATCATTATTTGTTTCGGCCAAGTTATCCTTGCAATTTTATGTCGTCAAAAGACAAAAAAAACTGTTCGTTATTGTGAAACACACGTGCACGGCATTCCATATTTTGATGTGACCGAAGAATTAAAAATGTGCCTACAAACAAGAGAACATCATCCCCATATTAAATTGGTATATTAGAAATTTGTGCAAAGACGAAGTGATCGCATACAAAGGTGGTTCAACAGAAAAACAATTTTTAAAAATGTTGACGACGAATGATAGAATTTTTAATATTGAAGAATACAAATGTCCAAAATACAATGATTTGGTAAATTAAAAAAACAACAAAAATCAAATTTACATTTTCTTTGACGAAGTGTGGGTTTTTACCTAAATAAAATTTTAAATTAATCATAAATTTTGTTTGATTTCCCAAAAACATTAGTTATAGTACTCGCATACAAAGTTGGTTCAACAGAAAAAAATTTTTAAAAATGTTGAAAAATGAAAATACAAATGTCCAAAATACAATGAGGTAAATGTCATAAATTTAAACAAACGTTATGTGTGTAATAATCATATATTTGCGAAAAATAATCACAAAATTTTACATTGTTCTTGTGACGAAGTGTGGGCTTTTTACAAGTGGTTATTGCTTGAAATTAAAATTTTAAATTAATCATAAATTTTGTTTGATTTCCCAAAACCATTAGTTATAGTACACAATATATTTTAATTGTTTACATCAACACTTTCATTTTTTATTTCACCCCTTAGTACTTTAGACGTGTGTAATGTTTCACTTTATACATCCGTTTACTGCTATTGTGGCAGGACCAAGTGGATGTGGGAAGACAAATTTTGTAACAAATTTCATAAAATCAATTACAGAAATATGTAATTGTGATTTTAATCATATCACATGGTGCTTTGATGAAATGCAATCTTTATATAATTTACCAAATGTTAACTATCATCAAGGAATTCCAAATCTTAATATGTTTGATGGTGAAACTCAACAAATACCTTCAAAAGTTTTGCAACCATCTTTTAATAATAGTATATTTACATCAGCATATCATACTCTATTCTCGGGAACTGGTACTCACTTTCTTAATGAAGGAAATGGAATCTGTTGTGAACAGTATGCCAGTATAACAGTATAACGCAGATTCGTGATCAGAGCATGCCTAAACCTTTTTTTTTTTAGGATCGTGAGTCGACGAACGTTGTACTTGTACCACTTCTGACTCAGTGAGCCAGAACTGGTACAACGTAACTACTTTAGTAATCTGCGTAGTAAAGTGATTAGAAGCGTGTTCAAATTTTTTTGCGCGTGGACTGCGAGTATCCACGTCCCGTGCGTCCTCCCTTCCCCCTCACTCGCATTATGACCTTCACTAAACACATCTGGACAACAGTGTTTAGTGTTTAGCGTTTGGCGTCGGACGTTCGCTTGTGTTGCAAAAATAGCAAAGTGGACCGAAGACCTATAAATTTATGCAGGAGTATCTAAAAAATGAATGTCTTTACAATAGTAAATACCCTAACTGCAAAATTAAAGGAGCTCGAGATGTGGCATTTCTACGTATAAGTGAAGCTATGAACATAGGTACCGGGGTTAAATAAGGGGGTTAAGTAAAGAAATTTATAGTAAAGTAAGAAACTTGAGATCTACATATTCGCAAGAGATTAGGAAAGTTAAGCAGAGTACTAGCTGGTCAACGGCTAACAGCTGAATTTACTAAACACAGCCACGAAACAGAATTGGACACTACTTACACTGCACACTTGCACTAATCACCCGCAATTACTAATTACCTGCACTCGCACTAATCAAAGTGAATATAGGCCTTTAGGTGGATTTGAAGTTCATCAGTCACTTAAGTTTTGTAAAAAGAACAAGAACGAAAGAAGAAACTAAACTCAAGTTGGACAATTATTTTTACTACATTGATAAATTTCGTCGTCGTTTCGGAGATTGACATCCATTCGTTCATAACAGCTTATAACAGATCACTGCTGTGAATAGGCCTCCCCATAGACTGTCTATTTATTTATGGTAGGTAGGTGAATTGGCTGCCGTATATTTTGTATTATTTTTAGTTGTTATAAGAAAGATGCTGCTGCCTATCTCCTGTTTCAGTTGGTTAGACAAACCAACAGTTTTTTCTTTTATTTTTATAGCATTGGGTGACAAACGAACACACAGTCTACCCGATAGTAATTGGCTGCTGTGGCCCTTCAATTAAGAATCAAAAAGCAAATGCGTTGTCACCCCTGTGGACTAAGAAGGAATGCTTCGATTCCAGTAAAAAGGATCTCCGGTTCTCTACACTCGCCATACGAAACACAGCAGCATTACGCTGCTACTTTACGCTGGTAATCTGTGAGAGCGTGGTCCTACCCCGGTCGAGCCGACCTATTCGTGCTATAACTATAATACAATTCTATTCGGTGGTTACTATAAATTAAAAAATTATTAAGTTAATGTCTCACGAAATAAAAAATTTATATATGTTAAGACCTTTAAGTTGAGTTTATGCTTCAAAGAGGTCTTAGAAGATTAAACTGAACTTAAAGGTATCAAATAAACAAGGTTACAAATCCTAATCGCATAAGAATCGTTTCTGTTTCTTCCTGTCTGCTGTTTTATGTCGTAAACTTTCTACAACAAGCACTTATATCAAACATATTCTTGCTACATTTTAAAAAATGCAACTTTACAATTATTCTTAATAATATAACAGACAGAGAAAGCGGCTAATTAGATAAAAAATAAAAATAATGAAATAACCACAAGCCGATTTATTTGTGGTTATCCGTCAAGTTTAACGTTCTTTACAGACAATTGTTTTAGCTCGGGGCCTGAAAGGCGACGATCCCTATAAAAAAGTACAGTAGTAGTATAAGTCCGATAAAGCCGCTGACCTCTTGTCTATAAATCGACTGGATACACCGTGACATAATGAGGAGATTTCATTTTCGCCATTTAGGCGCTGATAGCAGAAGTGAGCGTCCACAGAACTAATAATAGAGATAAGACAGTGTGATAAAATATATCGATAAAAATTCTATACTCAGGCCTATCCTTAACGTCCATTTTATTTGTGTATTATATTAATATAATGCCATACAACAAATAAATGTATCAATTCATACCATGGCATTAGACGAAACCTATATACCTCATATAAAACCAAAATCGACGCTGCGTTGGTCTAGCTTCGGTTTTATTCTTAACTTCGAGTACAGAACGAATTTTGCTCCGGGTTTCAAAATTGATTCATTCGCAAGGCTTAAATATTTAATTAGTACTAGAAAATATTCAACGGGTGTAACTATACAAAATAAAAATAAAAACATAATTTCGCAAATAATTAATTGTCACCCGTTCATTCTGCTCTAGTATCATAAAATATCAGTAGCTAAAATAACGCCTATTCTAATTATTTGCAGGTCTGCCTAGAGACAGAATAACTATATTTTTAATATAAAAAAAAATTATGTTTGCTTGTTCGTATTTTATCCATTGCCATACCGTTCATCAGATTGCGGTAAAACTTTGTCAACTTAAGGCTAACACTTGCGTGAAGATTATAGGCATAATATAATTAACCCACACTTGGTGGCGCGCGTATTTTACTGACAATTTATTTGAAAGTAAGAGATCATTCAGTTTCAATGATTTTGTTTTCATTCTTATTAAACAATATAACTCTTCCAAATTTAAAACGATATTACTACAATTATTTCTACTGCAGCAGCAATGCGCCGGATAACATCTAGCAATAAATAAAAAAGTATATAAACTTTAAACTACATAGATATCAGTTATTTGCAACTTCATTTTTGAAATTCAAGTAATAATATTAAAAGACTGTAATAAAAAATAAACTAAAAACTTAAATTATCATACAGTCCAACTACCCGCGGTATAGTGCCAAGAACGCAGGCTGTGTTTCCTCTCTGAATGGCTATATAGTTCGCCTTTGAGCGAGAAAATAAGCAATAACTTATCACCAGCAGCTACGATCAGTCGCGAACAGTTTGTTTAGGAACTTCACGTGAACCCCACGGACCGATAATCTCTACAGCAAATGGCAAAACTATGTACTCATCTCTCAGAGACTCATATTTAAGATACTTACTTAGTTCAGTTGCCTCTGATGCTACCCCTACTTTAAATGAGGTACCCCTGAGATGAGAGGCTGCTAAAGTATCTTCGTAAGTAGTATCCCACACTAAATCTTTAACTATGTTTAAACTCGCTAGTTTGCTATCAGAGAGTGATACGTTTGTTCTTGTACTATTATTTATTCTATGATATTAATAACTTTTGAAGTACCTATATTATCAAATAGTGTTTTTTCAATATTAACTGTAAAGTCACTTACTTGTGGAAGTTTATCCCAATTTCCTTTTGGTAACGCTTTTTACAATTTACGCACACTCTCATTATTACTAAAAATAATTCTTATTATATAACTAAAATCAAACATATTCAAACTATACATAACACTTTCATTGTTTTGTTTAACAGTTTAAAATACACAACAGACTTTGGCATATTATGTCAATTTTAGTTCCCGGTACGAACAATGGTGGCGCTTCAAACCGACACAAACATTTTGTAGAGTGTAACCTGTCCAGAGTACTTGTATATATAGAGGCCAGTGTATAAAGATGTAAAAGCCAAACGGCTAACAGCACTAACAACATCACAGAATAAAAATAGTTTTTTTTTAAGATCAATCAATACTGCTTGTTTTTTAACAGGGTGTCATTTGGGAGTTCAAAAGGGTCAATGGTGGAGACTCTAATTTACGAGAGCCCTCTACAGGAGGAACCAGAGAGCAGTCCGCCACCGAACGTGCAAGAGACTTCGTTCCCCTACACACCCGTCGAAGACGAGTACGTTTTATTCATTTCATGAGTATGTTTTATTTATTTTCATTTCAATAACTAATGGGCGTATTTATAGCGAATTAATAATTCATTATAAATATTTATATTATTTTATTAGTTATAATTATTTAAACATTATGAAAACAATATATAGAGTTTTGCAGCAAAATGTGATTAAAAAATAAAAACAGTGGATTTGTCAGTTTTTAGTTTATTTTTATAATCAATAAATATTTAAATAATTTGTTTTCAAACATCTCGTACTGGTAACTAAGGTTACTGCTTATCATCGTCACCAATCTGTGAAATTTAGGTTCAGTTTTCGGATTGATTTGACATCCATCAGTTGGTCAATTAATTAAAATGATGCGCACAACAGATGAGTATGACGTTTGTACAAAAAAATTGATCCATACACTCATATTATTTATATTATAAGTTTACAAAGGTACCTAATATTTAGCGTTAGCAATAGTCGTGTGATTGCAGCGTAAGAGAATCCATCTCTCCATTTAGTCCCTTGAGTGTCTCCGAAAAAACTTACGACAGATCTCGATATAACCAAGTCGTTTACATCGTTTACATTCCGGGGGAGACCTATGTCCTACAATAGACTTTTACGGGCTTATAAAGATTAACCAGAAGTTAGTAAGGATTATTTTGTTTTTTACCCTGTAATGAAATAATTACATAAGCCTTTTCTTGTTAAACAATATTTTATGTAATAGTTCGGTATAATGTTATCAGTTATAAATAATACACGACTATCTATCATTTTTCGCGGGAAAAATCTGCGCACACAAAAACAATAAACTAACAATTTTGCACACACATATCACATTGTAACTCTATTGCTCGTTAACAGCGACAACTTGGATACAGACTCAGTCAGTCGTTCAACCATTATGAGGGATAAAGGCCTGTGTTAGTAAACAAATACGAAATAACACGACTTTTATTATTGTATTTTTTAAGTTTAAAAAGAAGTAAATAGCAACAATGTGATTAAAAATTACTTATATGTGAAAGGTAATCTTTTTGTAAATTACAGTATGACGTAACAGATATCTTTTTGCAACAATAAAAACTGTACGATTTGGCATTTTTGTAGTGTTTTGTAGAGAAGTGCGGTTGCAACTAGTATTCTTGTACGTATAGGACCGTGTGAACTTATACTTTGACAGAGGCCTGCGTATGGCTACAACCCTCCAGTCCGCCGGTGGCCCACGACTTTTACTTTAACTTTCATTGTATAGGTCGTACATACCAAGTACTAATACCTTAATATGTTGGTCAATATTATACCAATACTTTAATATGTTGATCAATCAATGCGTTTTAAAATGGAAACTATTAACGAATTGTTTTCCTGGGACTAATATTTATAAGTATTTGTAAGTCAGATTGTTTAAAGCTTATTTTAAAAAGCTTGCTTTTTGCAACAGCGAAAGTTGTTTTATTCCTTTTATATTGAGCATATTTGATGTCATTGGACTGTAACAAATTATTTTAACTTTAGTAACATTCTTCTTGTGTTATTTTAGTATACTTAATCAATGTGGCAGACATTGAGAATTTGCATTTACATAGTTTATTATGATTTTTCTGAAATAAAAAAATATGTCTAAAATGAGTTTCATGGACATCTGATGTGAGAAGTGACTAACGATCACTAAATGTTAGTTTGCACCTTTTTTTATAAAAAAGTAACTAAAGATATTTTTTTCATTCACACATTCACATGACAATCCATTTTTAGTATATGCCATAGCTAAATTATTATTTAGTATTATAGTAAGTAAAAATTAAAGTACGTATTATGTGGAGTACTTGCCATACACAAGTATAGTAGTCTAGCAGTTGGGAAACAAATGTACTTGTGCAGAGCAATGGTAGGGGCCTTGCGGGGCAATGGGTGGCAAAACCTTGCAACTTGACAAAAAATCTGAAAAATGTATCCTTGTTGGCTATTCCAATGACGTCAAAGGGTACAGGATTTACAACCCAAAGTCTAATATCATCACTACCAGTCGAGATGTTATAGTACTGGAGAAGATAGAGACAGAAAATGTTCTGGAGGTACAGGAAAGTTGTTCAGATGAAGTGAATATGGTTCCAAGGGGGGAAAAAGATTTGACACTTTCGAAAGATTCACTTGAACAATCAGAGAGCTTGAACACCGATGACAGCGGCGAACTGTATGTACCTTATGAAGATGATACATACAATAGCCCCGAATCTGGTACAACAGACAGTGAAGACTCCATAATACGCAACAATGCCAACATAATGAGTGGTCCTCGACGTAGGCAACAGCCAGACGGATATGGATCTGTAGGTGCTTGTATAGAAGATGACAACATATTCACGGATGAGTTATTATATATATATATATATATATATATATATATATATATATATATTAATTAGATTAGTGCCAGCGCACTCTACTAAGTTACTAAGTCTGCTGTACAATACATGCGGTTGACACAAGCGTGTTTTATAGTTCTTATTTATCTAATTTTAAATGCCGTATATATAAATGAGTTTAACTTATAAGTATGCACAATACAAGAAATTTGTTCGTTTTATAAATATAATATTATGTATACTTACTTTGTTATGTATGCTATAATGTTAATACATTATAATGTGTACTATAATATCCAAAAAAAAATTTCCCAGTTTAGAAATAACCTTCAGCATGCACGCCACTCGGGTAAATACCTACACGGGCGGGCGGTATCACTTGAATTCGTAGGTGTTTCACAACTGTTAGACTATCTTTAAACTGTATTATTTATGTACGACAAATACTTGTACGGTCCTTTCGAGTTTGGAGTACCCATTTTTTATTATTTTGTATTGATAATTTCGAAAAAAAATTATAATATAGAAAAATGTATAAAGGACGATGCCTGTTTATCGAAAGACGAACTGACAGCACTGTATCCTCACTATTACGTTACATAGCCCACAATATTGATGCGATATTGAAAGAGCTGGTTATTACTATTGATATGTATTTAATCGCGAGCTTACAATCGCTAGATAGCAGATCACAGCACTGGTGATGCTCTGTACACCGGTCGTGCCAATATTTCTCGGGAAAACGTCTCCGAGTACCGGGTCAAACTTGTGTCTGAAGTCGAGTCTTTGCTGAACAAAGTCTCGGATTGGGGGCGACTAAATCTAGTCCAGTTTAACCCTCAGAAGACACAAGCTTGCGCGTTAACTGCTAAAAAGGACCCCTTTGTCGTATCTCCTCAGTTTCAAGGCACTCCTCTTGTTGCCTGAGCCAGTATCGGAATCCTCGACGTCGATATATCTAGTGACGTGTGGTTTCGTGGTCACTTGGAAGAGAAGGTCGAATTGGCCTCTAAAGAGCTTGGCGTGCTCAGCAGAGCGGGACAGTATTACATGGCGAAACACTTCCAGCAACTATACAAGGTGCAGGTTCAGCTGCATATGGAACACTGGTCCCATCTCTGGGCTGGGGCTCCCCAGTGCCAGCTCCTTCCACTTGATCGCATCCAGCGCAGAGTGGCTCGAATCGTCGACGACCGAGTGCTTTCCGATCGGCTCGATTCAGTAGCGCTGCGAAGAGATGTTGCATCTCTTTGCGTATTTTATCGCATCTATCAAGAAGAGTGCTCTGAGGAATTGTTCGGATTAATCCCAGCCACCAAATTCCATGAACTCACTACGCGGCAAACCTCCCGATACCATACCACACCATCTGGATGCTTGGCGGTCCACCACTGTACATTTCACTAGGAGTTTTCTTCCACGTACGAACTCTCTGTGGAATAGTTTGCAACCGGCGATTTTCCGGTCCGATACGACCTAGGCGCCTTCAAGAAAAGAGCTTACTCCTTTCTAAAGGGTCGGCAACGCACTTGCAATTCCCCTGGTGTTGCAGTTGTTCATGGGCTGCGGTGGTCACTTAACATCTGGTGAACCATATGCTCGTTTGCCCTCTCTTCTATAAAAAAAATTCTCGTCTTGCTTCATCTCGTCTCACCTCACCGGTGTCAAAGCAGTTCTATACTTCATTTTATGGTTATCATAATAAGGCGTTGATTTCTTATTTAAATCTATACCGTTTATGGCAGCGGAAAAATATATGTTAATTTTGAACGTATTTTACATATTGTACCTACCTATCTGAACACTATTGTTTCCAAAACACGTTTGTTCGGAAAGATTCTCTAAATATAAGAAAAAGTGGTAAACTAACCAGGTATAATAACCCTTTAACAAAAATATCTGAATTGTTTATGAACGTACGTCGGTAAAATTAATAACTAAATTATGTATGTGCAATATTTAATGTTATTACAGTACCTTTGTGCCGCTCACGGATAGAACAGCGAATACTTTCTATACAATTTGTTTATGAAAATGAGATTTTTCTCAAACTTCATTTCCCTTTTTTGGCACGATCAGAGAGAGAGAGGTGTCTCTCTCGCTTCTATCACATCCTATTACTATCTACGCATACATGCTCACCGTTTAAAGGTGTTCTGAAATAATCAACTTTAACCACCGACATTAACGTAGGGAATTGCAGAGCATTGTGAATGCATATACATATATTATGTATGCCCATTCTCATTACCATTACCTTTATATGTTAAAGGCTTACTGACACAATATGACTTTTCACAATAGAAAAATGCCCATTTACTCCGTAACCTGTATACACTCTTCGTTTTATATCCTTGTACTGTCTAAATTACCTTTCAAAAACTATCACTTACAGCTTTATATGCGTTTAGTTTCATTCTTCTGTTTTTTAATGATACGTTCATTAATGTAATCATCATTTGGAACTCGCTCGACGACGACGGAAGTATGACTGATGATCAATTGGTGTATAGAGGCAATTGACGGATAACTCACCGATGCTTCAACTCAAGCTAACGCTCATCAAATTTAAAAATTACGAATAAATAAACTTTCATCACATAAAAACCGGTAAAAGTAATAAATACTATTAAAAACGTACCTACCTATGGGCAATCAATTTACATTTATTATAGGTATATTTTATACCATGATTAAAACTAATTTTTGTCCAGAAAAAAATATTGAAAGTATTTAATTTATCTTTCTTATTATATGTACATGATTAAGTATACTAATAATTTATGTTTTGATAAAACCATTAAATACACTATCACGCTCATTTTGCGCGTGCGCGTACGCGTCGACGTCGGTCAGACGCCGCCGTACGCCGTGCATTTATTTTGTTCTTATCATAATGACCACTATAAAGATCTATAACACACCTCTGGGAAGACCGTCTGGGAAGACGTCTCCCGCCGTAGAAAGACATTACGAATCATTTACCATAAAACAACATCGCTATACAAGGAAGGAAGCTCCTTTAAGGTTCAATAATATAGCTTAACTTATTAAAAAGTAAAAGTATCTACCTACAAGTAGTATTATATTTACTTAAAAATATTAAAAGTACTTGATTTGTTGGCAAGATCCACGCATTGGTACGCAAATCATAGTTACGCTTAATGCATAACTTAAATAGACAATTTTAAAAACCTCCGAAACAAAACAAGCGTATGATTTCCACAAATGGATGAACCGATTTTGAAAAAATATGTCTAAAAACCATGAAGTTATAGACTAAAAACCACCGCTAGAAAACCTGCTTTTATTTATTTTTAAAAATCCACCCAAATGCGGTTCACCCGTTTAAGAGCTACGGTGCCACAGACAGAAACATAGTCAGTGGTCAGTCAGTGACACTTATATCACCCCTCTTTTTCGTCAGGGGTTAAAAATCGGAAAGTTCCTAAAACAGATTGCAGGAAAATGGTGGGCATTTCCATAGACTTACTATAATTTTGTTTATGTAAAGTTATATAAAAATACTAGAATAATGACAACTTATTTTCTGAGCAAGAACCTAAACCCTAGCAGCTGAATTTAAATGTATTGAATTTAGTGGTAAAATATTTGATGGGAATTTGATGGGATGATTTAATGGGAAAAGATCTGTTTTACACTTTTACAGTTATTTCACTTTAATCACATTTCATCATTCAAAAATCTGAAGATATGAAATAAGTTTTTGCGCGTTATAACAAGATCGTTGTGGAAAATAACGAGAAGTGCTAAAGTTACGTCACTAGAAGAGTAACGAATAGCACTATTAGCTCCGCTCCACGGATCCATATCCATTCGCTATGGATAGAGCTGCGACTTCCGAGTCTGAGATCGATGTGTAAATGTGAAGTGAAGTAAGCGAACGTTGCTGTACCTAGTGGAAACTGGAAACACTGTCGTTAAGCGTCGTGCGGCCAATCACTACGCAGTCGCCGACTGCGCTGATGTTGTTTAGTTCGTATTTTTAAATGCCCAATAATTATTTAGAGTTTGTATTTGAGTATTTTATTTGTTAAAAGTGCTGAGTGATTACGGTACATTTCGAGATTACCTGTAAGGTAATGTTATTTACAACGTTCATATCATTTTTGTTATGCTGCGCATTGGGTGTACACCTGTCAATTAAAACTTAAATTTGTATTTAGACCTTATCTAAGAAGTTTTATTAATTATTTATAACATCCAGTCCCAACTAGTGAAATATTAATAGTGATATTTTGTATATATTTTCATATCTGATTGTCATTGAGATTCGGTTTTTATGTTGGAGAGTATTTGGTCAGTATGACGTCACGTCTACTGAATTATAAACATAAAATGAGTTTTAGTACTATCCAGCACTCGGGAGTACAAGGTCACCACTCGTCGTCTACCTACATTCAATAAACATACATTGGCAAACGTGTTTCGAATCACTATTTATAATGAGTGCATCACTGATCATATCCCTAAAAGACCCGCCCTGTGGTCGCTGTAAGGTCAGGCCGCCTGTGGGTTGTCGGCGTCTGACTTTTATTTTTATTTGTTTTTATTTCTGAATAGTAGTAGTAAATAACAATGTTGCTGTTCATTTTCGTCACTAAAATGTCTTCAATCATGTCTAATTTTATAGGTGTTTGACGTTAGTATCCTATGACGAATGTGGCCCAGCGAATTATGAATTTAACACATTGCATGGTTATTTATTATCTTAAAAACAGATTTTTTAAGAATATTCTATATGTTATACTTTACCCATAGAAATTTTACAAAAGTTAGTATATATTGGTATAAGGTTGGAAGCCTAGTAACTACTTATAATTTTTTTTGCCTTGCTGTAATAATGATTAAGATTATTTATTATCTAAATACTGGGTGGACTAATTGACAATTCAGCTGTGCTATATTTTAGAAATTTGTTTTCTTTCCTTTTTTATTTCATTGATAAGAAGGTTAGATTTTTACCAATTTTTATATAATATTATATGGATGATAAAGTGCATTGATAAGTTAAAAAGGGTACATAAATGTACATACATTAATTCATTTATAAAAAACTTAATCTATATTATTTTTATAATGGGGTATATTTTTGGGTGCCATTTAATGTTTGTTATTTGAATGTACACACCTCTGCTGCATATTGATAAAGTTGAATAAATGGTATCAAATAAGAAAAAAAAATTTGCCAGAAATCATCTTAAGAGTACTATAATTTGTCTTTAAGAAGCTTATTAGTGGGTATTGAATATAGTCATCTGCTAATAAAAGATGCAATGCTTTTAACTAAAGCAACATTAAATTTCATCTGCAAATGTACCTAATGGAATTGAACTGTATGTAGACATTTATAAATTTCTATTTATAATATATGATGGATGAGAAGATAATTTTGCTATAAGAATTGTATTTAAACCCCCTTGTTTGTCAGCATGCCATGCATTCAAACTAAATGCATAGTATTGAATTAACATGCTAGTGTTCATCTTTCTGTACAATTACAATGTGGGTGTCTTCAAGGCAAGGATGAAAATAGGCTTGTATTACACTAAGACAGTGCAATATACCATCTATAGCTTTAGCAAGCGCTGGTTTATATTGAGTAAAAAAAAGATATTTTGACTAAATGTAGGACCTCATTAATATTAAAATAATAATGATAAAATATGAAAAAAAAAATTGAGCAAAGCGAATGTTCTTTATTAAGTCCTTGTCATGTATGTTTTTATTGTGTTAATAAAATGTTATTCATTATTGCTTTTCTTCTTATTTAACATTGAAGCTTTATTAGTTAAATTCCAATTACAGATCAGAGCGCTCAAAAGTACGTGTGTCATTTTATCAAGGAGTAAGACCTCAGTGTCTTTCTCCGCCGCCAGTGGTGCCGGAACCAGATTCACATATTCTGTACGCAAATTTGCTATCAGTCACTGCCAACTCCGATATGGCTGAGCACACAATGTACAATAGACAGATCAGGTAAGTCAGTTTGGCCATTACTCTAATTACCTTATTACTCTTCAATTATGGGCAAAGTGACCTCATTGAAATAAATTTGCTTTAATGATATAATTTATTGAATAAAGGAGACGGGCGAATTTGGGCCTAACGTTACACAAGTGAAATATTTATCAATATATTTTTAAAATTTTTTTGTAGTTATTAATGAAATATTAAGCAGTTTATCATGGCAAAAGAAATTAAATATTTTATAAGAATAATACTGACTTCCATTATTTTTATTTTTAAACAATGCTGCCAAATGAAATAGGTTATTTAATCGATTTTAATACAAAAATAGAAAAAAGACAATAAAAAGTGATTCAGTCTTTTCTTCTATAAGTATGTTTAAGAAACTTCTTATTTAAATAATGGTTCCCTCGTGATACCTTAACATTTCAAAATAGTCGTAAAAACAAATTGACAGAATAAATTAATAAATCGATTTCACAATCGATTATCAATGTTTTATACAGGCCACAAAGCAGAAATGTCAACGTTAGTTTAAAAACTAAAAACGTCACTCAAATCATTTGTTACTTTTGTTCACAGAGTACTTTTTTATATAGGGAACTTTTGTTTGGCTCTGAGCTTGCGGTGCTAGTGCATATTTTCTGTTGTTTTTCTGTGCTGTAATAATATTCCCATATTTAACAACTCTGGCTACGTATAAAGGATTCTGACGGTTTCTTTTCTGATTTTACAAGAATACATGTGCAAAATGATAAATGATTTTCCCCAGCTCACACACAGTAATTTAATAAAAATATCTTTAGGTATTTATCAAATTAAGTGGGCTAGGTCCCATTATGGTGAACACATACAAGATGGGAGATATGAAATAGAAGTGTGTCTAGAAACAGACAGCAACCTACTAAGAGAATTGTCTTTATTCGACCTCTTAATAGCTACCTATAATGGTACTATTCAACCATTCTAGCTGGCTATTGAGAGGTCGAATAAAATCGAGACATATACTTAAGCTCAAAAACATATTTTACATATATTTTAGTTGACAGTCCTCTTATGGTAGAGAGATCATCAAACAGTATTATTTCAATTTTTTGGTAGGAAAAAGAACTGTAGCTGTTGTACTACTTGTACTGCTGCTGTTGTCATGTAATGTCCATAATATGGTACCTAAGCTGGGCAAGGCGTCAAGAGAATTTAATACTGCCTGCACCGTTTTTAGATGATATTTTATTTGTTTATGATGAAGTGGACGATTAATAAATCATTAAAAGAGAAAATGTTTTTAATTCATCCTCCTGCTTTTTTAAAATTATTTCTGTTTTAGAATTTAGTTGGACGGCGACGTCTGAATCTTCTATTTGTGAATGTCCTACAATACATAAAATTATGGTGAAGTCTAGTTTACAATAAAGTCTAATAATTATTTTCTTAAAGTGTAATGTGAGAGCTTGGTGTGAGAATAACATTGTATGCATAGCATAAGCAAAATAACAACCTATATTTTTTTCTACCATGAAGCACTCGTAAACATTTTAGTTTTTTTAAATGGTATTGATATATAAATAAAATAATACAGTAATTGTTGCTGTAACATCAGGCCCAGCTTTCTATGAACTTTCGCCCGTCTCCTTTTGGTAATAATTATTTAGTTTCTCAGGCACTTCATTTTATAACTGATGATTTCTACATGTTACATCTCAATCGTGTCATGAAAAAGAACCTCAAACTATTTGTTGCAATTCTTATAATATTTGTCAGCAATTGATTTATCAATTTAATACAAATTTTATTGATATTATATTTTACCAGTACCGTACACATACATGTGTACATAAATACTATTACTATACTATATATACTAAACTCCCATGCCTGTCACCCAGAGGAGCAGGCGTAGACTACAGACTTCCATTTGAAACAATCTTGACAAACCTCCCCCTTCTTTTACTATGTATACTTGCTCATCTGTTAAAAGTACTCTTAATTTAGCCTATCTTCTACATATAGCCAGGTATTTGCAGCATAAATTTGCTTTGTTGTTCTTTCATCTTTCTATGTGTCAAAACCACCAAAAAAGCAATCCTTTCTTAGTCCTGGTCACTACATCTTGAAAACCTCCACTTTCCTCTTATCACACAAATTTTCACCCAATCATCCAGTCACCCTTTTACTCATTAATGACTGCATTTCTTCAGAATTAATTTTACTCTCATGCTTGTTAAGCCACACAAAACTTTCACTACCATACATTAAGGTACAAATTAACAGAGTTGCCATACATGCCTTTATTGACACATTCTCACTTCTCACAATAAATTGAAGAGTCCATTAATTCTGTCTTGCATTCATTCTTCGTTCTATATCCTTGTCATGTATACCATCCCTGCTTAACACATCCGAAATACACGGGCTCATCTACTTGCTCAATCAAACTCCCCTACTGTTCTATTTCACATATTGCTTTATTTCCCTTCCTTTCAAAATTCTACGCCAGTCCCAGTATTTGCTTAAGTTCCCAGCAAGAATAAAACAAAATTATACAGCAACCTTGCCACCACTCCTTTAACTCTCAGGTTTTCTAATGATACTTTAGTGTACTCCACTGCCTCACCTGCTTGTCATCTACATACTATCTCACTACCTCCTTTGTTGCAGAGTATCTGATCTAGTTACTTAGATGCCTATTCAAAGGTATTCCTTCTCTTCAAAGTCAACTTCCGAACACCAGTTTCTGTCCTGCAAATTTATATTTTATATTCTTTGATTAGCAGAAATTTCAATATGACTTAATTCATATTAAAATTTCTGCTATACTTAAATAATATTTATTAAAGAAATTGTGTATAGTGCGATGTTAGCCACAATTTTCCTGGTAGGGAATGCCTCAAGGCATTAAGTCTGCCCTTTGTGTTCTTTTGTTTTAAGGATGCAATAAAGAATAAATAAATACATAAAAAATTACCGGTGACTTAATTTATTTTTCTAAAAGGACAAAAAATTATGAAAATAATAATTTTTGTATTAAAATAATTTTAAAATACGTAATTTATACCTGTGCGAATAGCGTACATACTGGTAACCAGAAATACTGTACCACTACCTAACTGTAATAAAGAAAGAAAATATCTAAAAACTGCCTGGCCACACATACTGTACTTTTTACTGACATTGCTCTGTCTTATACTAATATATTGAAAGTAGCATGATCAATATGATCATATAATCTCCCTTACTTATTGTTACATTTTAAGTATTGATATTCAGCTATTAATGTTATGTAATTTTCAAGGCATATTGAATTGACTGACTGAGTACATTACTTGTGTATGACTTCATCTTTACCATGTACCACCAGAACCCACCCATGTTACATTGTTATAAAATGATTACTCATATGAGATCAGTATAATGGGATTGTATTTTTAATTAAAAATTACATTGGATCAGAGTTACATATATTTTATATCTGTTTTCGTCAATAATACTGTAATCAGGATATGATTACAGTATTATTTATGTTCATTGTTCTTCTATTGGGCTTTATGATTAAGTTAATTTTTCTAAATTTTAGGACACTACTACGCCCTTGCCACTTAGTATCTTGTAGTTTAGCTCCAAATTAAATACAGTTTTAGAATTATATTATTTTTATTTAAAGATTTTTATTTCAGGTTAAAAAATAAGTTAACCCTTAATACATCACATCAAACAGATAAAAACCAAAAATGAACATTTTTCGTGTTCTCGTTTCAACATCTTCAACATTTATATAATATAAAAGACTCAATATCAAAACAATATAGATTGCAACTGTCCTTCCCATCCTAGTCCTAAACTATTTAAATAATGTGATTGAACTCTGACAAAAATCTTAAATTCATCAACAGTTGTTGATACAACACCATGAGGAGTTTACTATTCAACAAAAGCAAGACAACTATCGATATGTAAAAATCTTTCCAGACGAACATTTTTTATCTATAACACACATTCCAAATTGTATTGTGTAGGAGTGGTGTAAGAATATACTCTATAATAGAATAGAAGACTATACTACTCTATAATATTGTTCCCTGGGTGTCGTAAGAGGCAATAGAGTGAAAGAAAACTGCATCCAACAGATAAAAACCAAAATTATAAAATTCTGTGGTTGCCAACCCCCAAACATGTGGGAAACTGTGGCGAAATTGCACCTTAGACCTATGTTCAGCAGTAGACTTATAAGGCTATAATGGATGGTGGATTCATCTAGTCAAAATATTAACTTTTCACATACCTTTTAAATAGATTCTCATATGCTGTCACAGCGGGTTAAACCACAGAGCATAAAAAACAGGTAGAAGTTGTATGGGGAATAGTTTAGTATGAAAACCAGAGTTAACCTAATTCGCCCACACACTCAACATTAAGCAATACATAAAGTCCTATATTTCATTAATCTATTTAAAGCTTACCTATGAGGTTATAATGTGGTCTGGGGAAATTGTCGTAAATAGAAAACTCATGTCAAAATGATTGGGCTACTAATAAAATAAAATGCTTATATGTTATATGTTAAAGTAATATTCAAATATAAATTTTTTTAAATCAATTAAATGGTTGGTTTGGTGAAATATTTTACATTTTGATACATTTTATGTACGCCTATTCACTTAAAACCATATAATGGCTTAAAAGAATCTCAAAATGTCACAGATGTCTGCGTAGCGCTATATGCACACGCATATGGGACTATTTCCGCTCATTGGTTGTAGACAGGCACAGCCTTCATACAACTTCTATTGCTTTTTCATTTCTGTGGGGAAAACTCTTTATTTAGCTTTTAATTACATAACAGTCCCTATGGAGATATCTGCAGTAGAATCCGAGTAACCCACAGCCCAACAGATTAGTTAGCTGACAGACAACTGATGGTGAAGAAAAGTTCTCGAGTGATAGTCTCGAACCGGTAGACTAAGTGCATCCTGGGAGGATGGAGTGATGGTCTGGTAAGACATGTAGGAAGTCATGGATGCAGGTGGCTCAGGGTCGTTCTTTGTGGAATTCCTTGGGGGAAGCCTATGTTAAGCAGTGGACTTGTGAAGGGTTGTAATGATGATGATTCAGTTTTGTACACTAAAATATTTTTTAAATCTTTTTACCGTAAACTTACAATAATTTTTCAATAGTCTTTGTAAGTAAAATTTACATCACTAGCTAACATATATTGTGACATTCCTTAAGGGAGGACTTATTCCTTTGGACTTGTGAGGGCTGTAATGATTAATGATGATGATGATACATAATAGTCTTATTATAATTTTTAGCACGGAGAGTGGTTGGGATAACCCATTTCGTCCTGACGGCGATTTAAGCCGTGAGGCAGACGAGATTGTATCGCTTATAAAAGGCGGAAAACCCATCACCCCGACGCCTACTGCTGCACCACAGTTAGCCATTTGCGATGAAGAGGAGAAGGTGCATGCGAATAATGTGAATGTAAGTAAGGATTTATTTTGTTCCCTGGTGCATGTTACATAAAATTTTATTTCTATTAATCTAAATTTTCTAAATAGGCCAGCCCACCATCATCTCCTCAAACAAAAGTTGCAAGTCCAGTGCAACAGCAAAGTCCACCAAAAGCCATGAATGGTACCAAAAACGGTGCCGTAGTTTCAGAGCATCGTCCAGGGCAAGTTGAAGTTCAGCGTTCCCCTCCACAAGAGCCGCTTCAGCCTGAACATGTCACCATCAAGAAGAAACCTAAATGCAAATGCTGCGTCGTTCAGTAAATTGATTATAATTATGACAGATTTTCAGTCGTTGCACCGGTAACACGCATTGCTTTATATGTCTATCATATTTATTACTCCCCACTTTGGTGTTTACTCGGTGCTATTTCATTTTTGACTTCTAACTCATATATTTACAGAATCATATATTTTACTACTTAGAATGTCTATGTGTTCATTGTATAACTACAAACATTATAACAAGGTCATGCCTGTACTTTCATATAAATTATTGATATTTTTGTTAGTTATTTCCCTAGTTGTATTTGAAAATGTAGCAGATCTTGTTAATTTTACGAAAAAAAAAATTAATGATACAATTTCTAACATTATATCAAGTTTGTGATAAATTCTTATATTTTAGCTAATCTTGCATAAAAAAATGATATGAGAAGATGATATGATATACAAAAGGCCAGGCTTAAAATCTTTGATAATGGTAGTTGTTGCTAGGAAGTAAATTTTAAAAAGTGGATTTCAAAAGAGAATCTCAAGAATATCCTGAGATAAGATTGGTAAAAAAAAAGAAAGAGATAACAAAAATTATTATTGAAAATCATCATATTTACAATAATTGTAAAAATCAATAAGCTGATTCTGCTCATTTCTTCACAAATCATGTTAAATTATAATATTTAAAAAAAAAACAAGATAATTTATTTTAGAACTGTTGCTAAGTTGAATCTGTGTTGAGTAATATTAAAAACATAATTTAAATGTATATTTTTATATGTTTATTTATAAAAGAAAGTATTATCTTGAATGATCGGGTATTGGACAAATATCAATGACTGAAATAGATGCTTAATCAAAAACTTTGGTCATGTCTGTTCTTAGTAAGGCTACTCTCATTATATTGTTTTATGAACCAGTAACCTGTTTAGTCTTTTATCACTTTAAAGACCATCTCAAATATAATAAGTGGTTCTTTAGAAATCACAATAAGCTGAATCACTTTATGTCTGAGAAACTTCCTGTATTGTATAAACAGTGTTTAATATCATTTTGTAACATATATATTTACCAATAGTCAATTTTGATGTTCGTAAATGTCTAATGTAGATGCTTTTGTGACTGATGGTTATATAAAAAAACATCATTTGTGCATGTTGAAGATATTAAAGTAATGTACATCTTTAGGATTTGGTTGATGAATATATAATTTTTATGTTTAGGAAAGTCATTCATATAAATGTTAGTTCATCAGTTAAAGTAGATTATTATCTATTGAACTAACGAACTACTGTGCTATTTCAAGAGTAGCGAATTTTATAAGATGTACATTATATTCTCATTTACATTAGAGGGTAACCATACTGATTAAGGTACATAATAGAACTTGTAGATTTATGTACAGATTTGTTCACATGACTTCACGCTTGCGTCCAGTAGATGATACACAATGTTTCTTATATGTGACTAGATCATCACTGATCAATTTACAAACAAAAATTGTAGCTTTTTTATTTTATTGTTTTAGCATATTATATGATGCTACAGTTTACTGTATTTTGTTTTGACTTACGTATATGACGAAGGTGGGCTTCAATAATTTGATTTGATATTATAAGGTTGCGAAAACATATACCCTTGTTATTAACAAAGGAGGTTAAATACAATTAGCCAGATATTAGCCCAAAGATCTATCTCTCACCTAATAGCATTTTTAGAAATGTTTTTTTGGCTTCAAATAAAAATTAAACAAGTATATTATGTTCTCGTATTTAGTTTGTCGGATTATTTGAGGACAGTGTTTAACAATATTTTTGTATGCTATGGGCCTGTAACAATCACCGAATATTAACCGTGTATGCAGCACAAAAATATGTTTTATGGTATTTAGTAATGTTGCGGAGGAAGTAATCATTTTATGCCTATGGTATTTTTTATTTCTAAAAAATAAGAAATAATCAAATAGGCAGAATGTGATTGGGTTTTATTTACCTTTTGAGTATGTGGTGTGCTAAATTTGTAGACATACAGTGAAGTTGATTGATTAATAAACATAATAAAGTATTAAAAATCAAAATAGTTCTCACACTGAATAGTTTTATTAGCTAGATAGGAATTTAGAAAGGTAATAGTTAGGATATCCTGGTTATTGAGTTTTGTTATTGATGGTTATAAATAATTAATTATTTTTATCTTTTTGTTTGGTTGGATAAATAGTAAACAAAGAAATGTTCATACAGATACAAGAATGACGTTCGAAGTGCAGTATGCCTGTTGCCAAGAAATAATTGAATAAACACTAACCTGGCTGTATTGGAGCATACACTATAGCTATATTAGAGTTGCAACTCCTATGCAAGCTTCTAGAAATAGACTGATTGAATTTCTATCATGTTATGCTTTAGATTTAGGAGAATTGCACTTGGTAAAATTATTTTCTCTCTTTCAGCACTGATGTCCAGATAGATTAATTGCACTTACAGACTTATTTTAGACCAATAATTATTTAGCTCCTTTATTGTTTCTTGATCAACATTTTTACCAAGTATAAGATTATTACAGACGTCATTCTATAATCATATAAAGGTACGATCTTTCCTTTTCTATAAACTTGTAATATTATTTTACACTGTATCTTAGGATTTATAATATAGCTTGTTGAACTTTGTTACTTTTAATTTTGATATTTTTACACTGTGGTATTAAGTGCGTTTACTGGGCACAAAAGTTTGATCATAATAATTTCTATATTCTATTTGAGAGTTTTAGCATTGTGAGCATTTACATATTTGCCATCATTTTACAACAACGGTGCTTATGGTAGTTATTTATTTTATATTTTATAGGCGACATTTTTCATTTTACAAGCTTTATAAAGTTTTTCGAATAAAATGCTATTACTTAATAGTAATTCTATCATGATGTTATCACTCTCACTATTTATATGTAATGTTTAACATATAATATTATGTATAATCCAATTTAATTTTGCAATTGCAGGTGGTTCTTATGTTTTCTTTACAATTTACATACTGTATTGAAAATAGAAAAATATTGTTGTTGCATATTAAATACATAGTTATGTTTTTTCAATATTATTTAGATATTGAAGTCACCTTGTCCTATTAAATTTCGTATTCCGCTTCAAACGAAAGAATCGTAAGAACCTCTGTATGATATAAATTAAGTCAAAATTTTAATGGTACATTGTTTAGCTTACAAAACCAAGAAGCATATGGGTGTTTCAAATTATGTTATTGTATCATCTCGAGTTGCCATGGATGTATGTTCCTTAATTAAGTTTTTTATTTGCAAGTAAAATTCTGTCATTAAGGTTTCATATATTATCAATATTATTCGCAAATTATAGACTTAAACAGAAAATAGTGTGAATTTACTTTATCACAAAAATATTTGTAATTGTGAGGTATATGTATAATTGTTTTAATACATATTTCAATGTATGTAGCTGTATGTGTAATGATAAACGAAAATGACATTATATTTGTATAAAATATTTACTTTCTATTATTATCAATCAATGGGTATGTACAAATCGATTACATTGTAATTATTATTTATAATAAATCTTTTAAAGGCTAATTTGTTTCCTCACCTAACGTTATTTACTCTGATGTATTTTATTGTGATTGAGTTTAAGAAGTTATAATGTAAGCAACAATAGTATGGTTTTTGCATAACTTGAATAACAATTCTACCCAGAAGAAAACACCATTGGGGGGGGGGGGGGGGAATTGTCAAGCGAAAAAGCAATTTAGGATTCTTGTCTTGTTGCGTTAGCCGTGCATTGGAAAAGCCGTGTGCTTGTAAATGACGACGGTAAACCAGCGGTTAAGTACGAACTAGTTTTGATTTTTGTGTGAAAATTTAGACTGACTTAAACATGTTGAAAACAATATATGAAAAACGTACATGAAAAAAAAATATGAACGATGAGGATTTTAAATTAGTAAAAATTTTCTTTTATGGAATGTCGCTTATATTTTGTACTTATTTGTAATTTTATGATGATAATTTTTTATAGGATAGGGTGACAAACGAGCATACAGCCCACCTGATGGTAAGTGGTTGCTGTGGCCCATAGACATCTACATCTGTCCTCGATTGCGAAGTAAAATGTAGATGCGTTGTCAACCGTGAGGACTAAGATGGAATGCCTCGTTTGCAGTAAGAAGGGTCTCCGGTTCTCTACACTTACCATATGAAACACATCAGCATTAAGCTATTCACTCATGCCTATGTCTCACAGAATACCAGCGTATTCTGCTACATCTATTCGTGCTACAATTATACAACTAATATAACTGCAGCATGGCTTTACCACGTAAAAAAAGATTACGTAACTGATCGTGAATGTAGTGGCAGTGTAAGGATATTTACTGCTCCATTTCGTCCAGTGTGTGTTGTAAGTAGTGTTCCCGTTTCAGCGCATTTGGTGCTAGATTAATGCAATTCTAGGGTCTGAAGCGCATTTTTCTTAAATATCTAATCTAGGACTAAGACTAGATATTTTTAGCACGTACCCTACCTACCCTAGAATTGCATCAGATCTAGCTCCAAATGTGCTGAGACGGCAACAATGGTTGTAAGAGGCTATAGAGGGAATGAACCGGGAGATGGGCAGCAGTGTCTTCCCTATAACAAACTATGGTTGCCAAACGTGGCAACTGTGGCAAATATCCACTCTATGAGGCAATTTATGCAAATGCCTATTTACAGCAGTGGACTTTTGGTAGACCGTAACGGTTATCTGAATAGTGTTATTCCATATAACCTACCTACCATAACAGAAACAAAAACTTTTTTATTCAATATAGATTATAAACAATACTTATTGAAGGTACCTTTTACAACTGTTTCGCAAAAAAAAAACCTCTGTCCTGGGAAGAACCAATCTTTCATCCAATCCATCTTTTATGGATCACAGAGATTTTTTTGGTTTGCATTATTTTGGAAACCACTATCACGAAATAATTTACGCCGCGGAAACGTCACTCGAAATGAACATACTTTTTTTTTTATATAGAATAGGGTGACAAACGAGCACACAGTCCACCTGATGGTTAGTCGTTCCTGTGGCCCATAGACATGTCATCCGTGAGGACTCATATGGAATGCCTCGTTTCCAGTAAAAAGGGTCTCCGGTACTCTACACTCACCATACGAAACACAGCAGCATTAAGCTACTATTTGAAGTTGGTATTCTGTGAGAGCGTGGCCCTTCCCCGGTCGAGCCGACACATTCGTGCTACAACTATACTACTAATATAACTGCAGCATGGCTCTACCACGTAACTGATGCGGATCTCGGTGCGCCGAGGGGCAGCTGCATTGCGTATGGCGGTTATTACGGTGGCACCATACTTTTTTTCTGTATAGTCGACAAGATTCTTTAGCGGTCCATACAACACTGATGACCGAGCCGACTTACGACTTAGTAACCGTGGGTTTCCGCTGCAAAAAAAAACTAATGCGAATTCAAACATTGACTGATCATAATAATATCAAGAAGTCACATGCAATGTAATGAGTATCGGTTTATTCAGGATCAAAATATCTGTAATTTATTCTTTCATCGTACAGGTGTACTATTGCCTGTGTCTAGTATTATGAAATTATTCGATTTAATAATTAGTTAAAAATCAATACGGACAGTCGATGACTATAGTAACTGAAGGCGCCTAAGCGGACAATAACTTGAGGTTCGTTCGTTTTTTGTTTCTTCTGACGGTTTAGATCGTAGACAGAGAAACCTATAGACTAATGATCGTCGTGGCCTCGAGTGAGAAAGGACGATAACGAATTTTTAGGTTATACAATAATCTTTATGACTTTTAAACACATTTAGATAAAAATTTTAACTGTTCTAAGAACTGAACTGAACAAGATTCACCAATCTTAAGCTCACAAAACATTTTTTTCTCACTTAAACCAACTTGTAAACTCCTTAAATCGCTACGCTGTTAAAGTTGTTTAGCAAACTACAGTTTAGTTAGCAAAAAACCGGCACGGAGAAAGGGACAAACAATCACACCGCTCTATCTTATTTCTATGCAGGACGTATGCATAAATCTATCTTTTTCGTGTGCGAATGCGAAAGAAGGCGTCAATTTGTCTATAGGTTTCTCTGTCTACGGTTTAGATATTTAAAACTCAAAATAGCAACAAGTTTTCGCGTCAAAATCCACATCAATATTTAAACATTACATTTTCTAGCAGGTGAGCCAGCCGTATGCGTTTGTTTCCACTTCTATAAAAAAATCCCTAGGTGGTCGTTTCTGCCATATTTTCCATCATCTGCAACTTATTATAATTATAGCGAGAAGCATTGGCCATTTAAGTTATGTAGTCAAAGTAGGTATTTTTAGCTCAAGATCGAAATCCTAAACTACTTAAGACTTCGTCGAACTTCTGGCGCTAATTGAACTGACATTTTTGGGTGAATTGGTTTTAGGTATTCTAGCATTCTATTAGCAATGAGTTAATGGGTGCGTTTGGCAGAAAAAAGCGCTTATAAGCGCCGAAATAGTTTTCGGCCAGGACACGATTGCTACTTTTTTTATAGAAGAGGGGGCAAACGAGCATGCGGTTCACCTGATGTTAAGTGACTGCCGCCGCCCATGATCAACCGCAACACCAGGGGAATTGCAGGTGCGTTACCGGCCCTTTAGAAAGGAGTAAGCTCTTTTCTTGAAGGTCCCCAGGTCGTATCGGTCCGGAAAAATCGCCGGACTTCAGTAGCGCTAACACAATCCGCCATTTTGCTTATTTAATTTGTTTTGAAGTAGAGTTTATAAGTTGTATTGTGCAATATTAGTTTTAAGTAATATAATGACATGAATAAACATATATATGGTATTAAAAATTCATGATTGGTAAGTTTTTAATATAAATACTTTATATTAAAAAAGGTTAGGTTCCCTGGTTAAAACTAACATCGTGTCCTGGAGGAAAATAGCTACTTACGATTTGACAGCGCTTACCGTTTACGATCGCCATTTTGCTTACAAGCGCTTGCTAGCGCTTTTTTCTGCCAAACGTATCCAAAGTTGCTGTGTTTCGTATGGTAACTGAAGAAAACCAGAGACCCTTTTTTCTGGATACGAGACACCCATATAGCCCTCAGGAGTAACAACGCATCTGCATTCTGATTCTTAATCGAGGATAGTTGTAGATGTCTATGGACCACAGTATCTACTTACCATCAGGTGTACTGTGTGCTCGTTTGTCATATATATATATATATATATATATATATATATATATATATATACACTCATAGACGCGCTAGTTAATCAGTTCAGTGCCTCGACTTTAAACGAGGTACTCTTGACATGATATATACCGAGTTTGTGTTCTTAAAAACTAGAAAATAAAAACATTTATTTGCTGTAGATATATTTATTAAAACATGTACATAATTATAAAATAATATCGCTAAACTAAACATCAGTTCCAATGGCTATGAGCAAAATTTATAAAAAATATTAAGATCTTTATAAAATCATATGTATATTTTTAGAGCCTAAATTCTATGCCTAACAGAGAGAACAACGTTTATCTTTTAAGTATATGCCCATTTGATTGTTTTCATTTAACACAAAGTTCAAATGCTTAACATTGCATACATTTATTACTATGGGCGTGAATGACTATTTTAATAATAAATACTCTTGAATTAGATTTTAGTAAACGGTAACTTTTATGATCTACGGCACAATTAAGTAAGTATTATTAAATTACTTTTTTTCATGAGAGATTACTTATCAATGCTTAAAATTAAAAAAACAAAGAAAAATTACTAATTACAGAAGATTTTTATCCTATTATGCTTGTGAGATTTTAATATATCAATACATAATTTTATTAAAACACATGGAATGACCAAATAATATGATTTCTTTATCTTAAACAATACATTGATATATCAATGTTTTGTAATATTAAATTTTCATAAATGCTTAAATTTTATTTTGGTATAACTATTAGTTCTATAAAATTTCAACACAATAAACAGAATTTCTGGATTATCTATTAGAAATTTCTACTGCTTTATTCAAAATCAAGGAAACATCCATCGGCGGAAAATTTTGCAGCAATTTCACGTTGGACGCGAAATCACCGTTCAGTAGGTTTTGTCTAACTAACCTGTAAAAAATAAATACAATATAATTTTAAGTAGGCGTGGGTGTCGACAATCAACGAAGTTGCCTTGGTTTTGTAATTGCAATTAATTTCAAAAAACTTAATAAATAAAAAATAAAATAAAGTTATTCACTTATAAGCGAAGAATAATAAACAGTGCATAACTTACAAAATCATGGCACAGCAGATAAATATAAGAAAGTCAAATCTTTGGGTATCGGCGAATAAAGAATCCCATATTCTTTCAACGTCTGGCAAAGAAAATTCTTGAGACAGCAATAATGTTAGCCACCTGGAATAAATTAAGAAATTTAAGAATAAACTTTCATTGTGATCGGATTCCCGCGGGAAACCATCTGAAATAAATAATAATAATTGAACTTAATTATATTAGTATAGGCAATTTTATCATTATCAATTCAGCCGAGTCTATCGGATTGAACAAAACCTTCGCAAAACATCTTGTCACTAGATCCAGCAGTCGCTCTACCGTCTTTTTTTTATAAGTTTCCAAGTGAAGTAAAAATAAAAAATGTGTCCTATATGAGCCTGACCCATTGACACTCCAGCTTTTATGATTTTGTTATTTCTTAAATAAACGGACCGATTTAACTTATATTGACAAATTTATGATTTATTACTGATTCCCTGGTAGATAAATAATGTAAGCATAACATGATATAGGAATGAAGAATCGACAAAATATGAGGAAAAAATGTTCTCGAGTGATAGATACAACTTGCAAGCGAAGTGGTGTACACGTGTCCTTATTAGATGGAATGAAGATCTGCAGGAAGTTGTGCATGCGGGTGGCTTAGGACCAATCTTTGTAACTGTAACATTCCTTGGATGAGCTCGGGTGAGAGAGTGAGGGTCTATGTTTAGAGGTGAACTTACGTAAGGCTGTAATGATGATGATGTGATGACAGAGCTTAAATAGCC
Organism: Parnassius apollo; assembly: GCA_907164705.1. Taxonomy (NCBI): domain Eukaryota; kingdom Metazoa; phylum Arthropoda; class Insecta; order Lepidoptera; family Papilionidae; genus Parnassius; species Parnassius apollo. The sequence continues at coordinate 179,488 of CAJQZP010001337.1, forward strand.
AGCAAGTGTACTTTAACACAAGTCAAAAGAGTTCCTTAAATTTACAGGTTTAAATTTAAAAAAGCGACACTGTGACGTTTTGTCGTAAAATCACAAGCACAGCTTTTTTTATAGAGAACTAGCGATCCAGCCCGGTTTCGGACGGGTGATTCCTGGATCTCGACGACAGTGCTACCTACCTGGTACAATTGTGAATCTGAACCTTCGATCAACAATACTAACTAGATAACGGGTCACGTACAAAATCATAGCTAAATACTGTCCGCATGAATATAAACTATGAAAAGACATAAATTAAATAACATTTAGTGTGAAATCAACCTTAAGTTATAACAAATAAAGTTCTTTTTCCCGTTATTGCCTTGCGAGCTACACTCTCACGTGCAAGAGCTCACGTCTCATGTGCGCTCTTATTTATTGAGATGGATTTCTTGCGCTGACCCGACATCTAGTTGGTATTGTTTTTCGAAGATCTGAACCATCCAGGGACCTACTTACACACACGAAAAATTTCATCAGGATCGGTCGAGCCAGTTTCTAGTTTTAGCGAAAATAACGGACAGCAATTGACTTTTATACTCGTATATATATATATATATATATATATATATATATAGATATATATATATATAGGGTTATTTTTCAAAAACTAGCCAAATTTGATACATAAGTTAAAATATATAAATAATGATATACCGTTATTTCAGTTTTTGAAAATACGAGTAAATAAGGTTTCTACTTTTATTTAAAATTATCCCAAAATGAATGTGATTTATGGGCAACAACGTTTTTGCCTACCAATCGATCCTTACGTAAAACAGTAAAATCTGTTAAAATAATGCATTACCACACATAATGAGTTTAAAAGAATGTTTGACATTTTTTAAATAAATTTTTCTTCCCCATTTTCCTACATTACTTACTCTGAACCTTCTCTGCAAATTTGGCCGGTTATTTCAAAATAACCCTGTATAGAGAATAGGCTGAAAGACAAGCATACAGTTCACCGGATGGCAAGTGGTTTCTACATCCCATAAATATCTTCATCTATTTCATTAAGAATCAAAATGCAAATGTGTTGTCAACCCCGAGGTGAAGAGTTCCAGTTTTCTACGCTCACCACACGAAACACAGCAGCCTTAAGCTGCTATTCTACACTGGTTTCTGTGAGCTTGGTCCTTTCCCGGTCGATCTGATCCATTCGTGCCAGAAATACATAGGTGCAGCATGACTCTTCTATCACGTATAATAAATAACATATAAAATATTTAAGTATACATAATACTTGTCTACATATATACATATTTATTGTTAGCAGTAATTTGAAGCAAGCATTTGCACGATATTAGCTCATAAAATTGAACAATTTCAAACCCACGTCAATTTTCATCACATCCTGTTTGACCTTTATTGTCTGTGGTCGCCTTGACCGCCACATAGACTTGTTTGCAACGTTACAAATTATAATTTGCTTTAAGAAACATTAAAATAAACGTGTTTTTTTAAGTGAAATTTCTTTAGAATCGTGATTTGAAACGCGATGAAAGAAAAAAGCGACACTAGAAAGAGACAAACATATACATCTACAGATTTAGCCCGCGAGAGAATGAGATAGAATAATAGTGGAGGAAGCGACAGTAGCTTAGGCAGGGGGTTATTCCGTTTATCCACCCTAAAGAATTCAGCCAAGGGTGGATTACTCAGAAACACGATTTCATTTTTATTTGAATCACTTATATTTGTTCTTCCAAAGTTCAACACATACACTTTAATTATTAATAAAATTTTAATAACCACGAACCTAATCAAAAAACGCCGTTATAGTTACAGCCTAAAGTCCACGCATTACGTATTGCATTTAAATCAAAATAAACTTCCTCGTTTTAAATAATATTATTGCGTAATTTATAAATTCTGCAATATGTCCAGGATAATACCAATACTAATTTCATTATTGAGTAGACGTGATTTGATATTCTGGATAAATTCCTTACTTTTAAATGTACATTTGCAATTGTTTTTTTTATTTTATTTGCTAGCACAGATTAGATTATTTAAAAAGAACAAAGAACTGGGTGTTTTCTTGCAAGCATACCAAAAACGTTACGATTATGCCAAGATTCCAAGGAATCTGTAATCCTGTAAGGTACTCCTTTTATTTCAGCGTTGACCTTTCAAACAAGAAATATGTATATATTTTTATAGTTAATGTCTACTAAGTATGTTAGGCCAGTTTTTATCATGTTTTAATAAATGACTGTATACAGCGGAGGGAAAAAATCAGAAGAAAAATAATTATACGAATATCTACACCGTCTGAGATGGATAGAAGAACACTGCGTTTTCGAGTTTCTCACCCTAGGGTGGATTCTTTAGGTTGGAAAACAAAATAACGGACGCTAACTCAGAAAGTTGTGGCTCCGAACCCGCCATTGGACTACCGTCGTGAACCACAAGCATTTTCAGCTTACCATTGGTGGTAAAAGGGGATATAAGTAAAGTTAATAGTATTGCTAGTAATTTTGTTTTAACAGTGTTTCCTATGATCCCGGTCTCCTGTTTGTGCGATGCTTTAAAGATGGTTAATATAAATTTTAACTGTTAAAATAAACAACGTAAAAAAATTAACCATACTGAATAAAATTATCATAATCAATCCATTTATAATAATCCACGATTTCATAACTTCAGGCCATCTATCGTCTATGTACCCTGTTACTTAGTGTCTGTCAATTATCCATAACAAAAACTGTTAATCGATGCGAAATAATTTATAATTATGCCATGCAACTGTGATAAACTATACTGAGAATTGGTGATGGTTCTGAGAGGGTTTTAGGGCAAGGAAGTGTCCGCCGCGCTGCCCCAATGCGTGTTGGCAAACTTCACGTGTCTTCGAAATTTTTTTTCTTATTCCTCAGACACGCAGGTTTCCTCACGATGTTTTCCTTCACCGCCGAGCTTGAGGTAAATCAGCACTTAAAATTGCAATTAACAATTTCATTGGTGTCGACCACCCCCTCAGAAATGAGAGAGGCCTGTGCCGAGTAGACGTATATAGGCTGTAACTTTACTTTGGTGATCGTATTTTAATATTTCGACAGCAGACAATTTTTTACGATTTTTCTTAATGTACAAGATGGAACTACATGTCTGCAGAGTGCAGACATGTCAAATTATTTTGGAGTATTGCGTACAATTTTACCTGAAGCTATAGTACTGAGGACGCAGCTCTTGTCTTTCCAGTTGATCCCAAACGGCTCGATCGTTTTTCTTGACGCAATCACTTAACTTGCACATCATATAGTTGATCCCACTTTCCGTCTCGTCTAAAGTCCGGATAAAGAAATCTCGAATCTCCGCCATGAGATTAGTGAAGCAAAAGAAACAATCAGCTTCTGCATGCTCTGTGAGGAATACATCCACCAATATAATCAATAGGCAATTTGTATGCGGTGATATTTATTCGTTAGAGCGATACCCGTACTATATAACTTGCTTATGTATATTCTAAGTGGGACAACTTATTTTTATTTGCCTCAAAACTCTACCTGCTGTCGTAAACGAAAATACAACTACTATCTTAATTTATCCATCTAGTTATCCCCGCGACCATGCGACCCACAGCTTAATGCTGCTGTGTTTCGTATGGTGAGTGTAAAGAACTGGAGATCCTTTTTTACTGGAAATGAGGCATTCCATCTTGGTCCTCGGGGGTGACAACGCATGCATTTTGATTCATCATCATCATCATTACAGCCCTTCACAAGTCCACTGCTGAACATAGGCCTGCCCCAAGGTATGCCACAAAGCACGGTCCTGAGCCACCTGCATCCATCGACTTCCTGTATATCTTACCAGGTGGTCACTCCATCTAGTGGGAGGTCGCCCAACACTTCTTTTGATCCCTAATTGAGGGTAATTGTAGATGTCTATGGGACACAACATCCACTTACCATCAGGTGGACTGTGAGCTCGTTTGTCACGCTCTATTAAAAAAAAGTTTTTGTTCTGAATTGCCAATAACGTGTATTTGCTACAGTTGCCACGCCTGCCAAGTGAGTTGGCAACCTCAGTTTTTTATTTTCTTGTTGTTATTATAAAGACGCTGCCGCACTGCCCATCTGGTTTGTTCCCCCCGGTTGGCTCTTATGGACACCCAAGGGACAATGTAGGGGTAGTGAACATTCTTACACCGCCACTACACGGTTACTTGACCAAAAAAATATCATGAATATCAGTTACTACATATATACATGACATAGGAACAAACTACGTACAAAACCTCATAAAACAGCCCTGTATTCAAAAAGTTTCCTGGGTATGGCTACTAAAATTTTTAATAAACTCCCAAAAAACATTAAAAAATATAGACAAATTTAAGAAATTGCTTTAGAGTTTTTTAATATATAAAGCATACTACTCTATCAACGAATACTTTGAAGAAATTAATGGTTTTTAGTACCTACAATAATTAATGAACGATTTATTTATTATATGTTTATATTTATGTAATTGATAATTAAGATAATAATTAATGTTATTTCTAAACATACTAATTATAATTGAAATTGTTATTTTATTAAAAATTAATTTTCATATTGCCAGGTGATAGTGATAAACAAATATTTGTATGCCTTTGTAGGCGAAACATAGTGTTACTTATAATACCTTTTCCACAAAGTTTGTAACTTTTTACCTATGTTTTACAAATAAATTATTTGATTGGATTTGATTACTTGACTCCAAAGCGTCAGTATATTCTTTAGGCGACAATTTGTGTACAACAAATCTTAAATGTTTAAAATTTATGTTAAACAAAAGTTCTTTTATTATACTATTAAATAAAAACACAATGTAAATAACCCTTGGGAATATTTAAATGGAATAAAAATTATTCTATTCTGGTCTGTTACTATGGAATTTCGCAATTGAATTAGAACAAATTATTACCAATTACATACTACTTTGAAAATCACCATTAGCTACTGATACCTGACATATCAGTATTTATAACAAATAGTAAATAATAAGAACTGTAATTCTACGTCTTTTTGTATGATTAATGAATTCTGTGCTAGTGTCTTGTTTATTAATGAATATGTAATTACAACACTATAAAATTGGTGATTTACTACGTGCTCCGCGGTGAAGGAAAAGATCATGAGGAAACCGGCATGTCTGAGAAATAAGAAAATAAAATATATCGAAAACGTGAAGTCCGCCAACACGCATTGGACCATCGCGCCGGACATTTCCTTGTCCTAAAATTCTCCCAGAAATGAGGGGAGGCCAGCAGTGGGATGTATGCAGACTATAACTTATAGTTATATATATAGGCAAGCAAACTTGCAGTTTACTTGATGATAAGACTGCAGCCCATAGAGACCTGCACCAAACTCTAAACAAAAAAGGCTACAGTACTAATTGCAAAAGGCATTGCCACCACTGAGGACGAAGATGGAATGCTATACAGCCTATAATTGTACATACTCTTTTGGGCCCTTCAGGTTGGAAAACATATATAATACAGTAAACAATACATACACAACATAGTAAGTACATAATACATGATCCTGGACAGCAGAATTAGGTAAAAAGTGATACGTATAGACGGAATTCTAGGCAAAAAGAGTCCTACCAACCAGTAAAGATAATAAGATAGTGACATTCTTAAATACAATACTTTGCTATAAGAAAAAAAGAACTTCACTTACGGCGATATTCCTTATTAGTGTCTATAGCAAATGTGTGGTATATGGGCCCAATGATCTCATTCATTCCCTGCACATAGCCTTGTCCAGGGTTCAGCTTAGCATAAAGGAACAACATTCGTTCCACAACCTCCCAATGTGCCTCACAGCCCTCATTCAGAGGAGCATAGTCTCCACTTGTGATACTATCCGACCGACGTATTTCATTGCTGAGCTAAATAAATATTTGATTTTATATTTTAGTTAATCTATTAAAATCGTATTAAAAAATCATAGCTTAAAATATTTAATCGGACTGTGATCATGTGATCATATAGCTTTAGTCACACTGCAGCTATAATATGGTTGTAGCACGAATGGGTCGGCTCGACCGGGAAAGGACCATGCTCTCATAGTATACCAGCATAAAATAGAAGCTCAATGCCGCCTGTGTTTCATATAGTAAGTGTAGAGAACCAGTGAACCTTTTTTTACCAGATACGAGGCATTTCATCTTAGCCCTCAGAGGTGACAACACATCTGCATTTGGATTCATAATCGAGGATGGATATCGATGTCTATGCGCCACAGCATCCATTTACTATCAAGTGGAGTGTGTGCTGACTTGTCCCTCTTGTTCTACAAAAAAAGCTTTGAAGAGTGTACAAAGATACCTATTTCACTGCTGTGGTGAAATATCTACTAGTTAGTATTAGTAAAAAAGTATCTATTTATCATATCATGTGACGCCAAATTAAGTGAAAATATAAACAATATTATTTGATCATTAAAAATCAAAAAATGTGACAGCAAAGATCTACTATTTGTCTAATATAGTAAAGAATGCATAGGAAACTTTACAATGAAGCCCCTTTTTTACTGCAAACAAGGCATTCCATCTTAGTCCTCAGAGGTGACAGAGTATCTGCATTTTGATTCTTAATCGAGGACAGCATCCACTTACTGTAGGTGGATTGTGTGCTAGTATGTCGCCCTAAAATGCCTAGAGGGCATTGTCACCAAAAATTAAGTAATTGGAGATATTGTATTAATTTGAGGATGTTCTGGTATGCTGGACTGAACAGAATGAAGCCATCACTATAAAGAAGCATCAGTTATACCAAAGACTGGTATATGTGACTGCCACATGCCGCAAAAGGACTACACCAACAATAGCCTTAGAGGCTATGCTGGAACTAGTCCCGCTTCACCTAAATACAGCAAAAAGCAATCTTGCGAATAACCAAACGGACTTATTTAACCCAAAAGAACTTGAATTTTCACAATGGTCCTAAAACAAATGAAGGGGTAGGATCTGAAACTTTCTCAGAAGACCTCAATATCCGTATATGTATCTCGCTGGGTATTATTCAAGCGGCCATAGCAATAGATGCGAGGAAGGTAAAGCACTTCTCCGTCAGAACACTGACCGCCAGCATGGCAGTAGTAAGTCTCTGAGATGCAATGTTGTGAACTTGGTACGGCTAATATATGAATGCCATAAATGACGGAATGAGGTATCTAAATACAGCATTTGAATTCTACAATGGATCAAGGGACACAGTGGATCCAGGGGCAACAACGCAGCAGACAAACTGGCCAGGGGAGGGTTGCCTCTAGACACTATAGGGTTGGAACTGATCATACCGATTCCTTTAGTTAACATTTGTTTACTGGTACATAAGCACTTTACTAATCAACTCATACAGCTTTGAAAAAAGACTGTAGGAAAACTAGGTACCCTGCCTTTTTTCATTATTCATTTAATTAAGGTCATAATGAGATTGAACAATCCACAGATTACAATAACACAATAGCAACAAGTGCTATAGACACAGCTCTTTTAACAAACATTTATTAACCATAGATGTTACAGACAGTCTCCTGTGCAGGGCATTAAAGTAGCATTACTAGGCATTTGGACACAGCCGAAAACAGTCAGACTTTTTGGCTGCATGTCTGGCCAAATTAGATAAGATTCGGCCTGTTCGGCTTTTGTGAAGCGTTTTAAATTTGACAATTTCTCATTTTTTATACACTATACATACATACTATAGTAATTATTGAAATTAATATTTAATCATTAACAATAAAGAAGACTGATTTATTTAATTGTTATTCCATTAGAATTTAAGAAGATTTTATGGTAAATGATAAAAAACATTGTTTTACTTTGCAAAAAACTATCATTTTACTAAGACTTTAGCGGTGAAAGGAAAAGGTGAGATCTCCCGCCGGCCAAGGTGTTCTGCCCGGGGAGCGGCCAACACTCCGTGTGATAGTTCGGAGATGTTCTATATATACTGTTTATGGTTGGAAATTTTGATGCGATGCAATTGATGCGTGATTTAGGCTTCGGTATGTTTCGCTTGCAGCGCGACGACAGCGCCGCCACAAGACTAAAAAAACTAAGGATGTCTGGCCTTTTTACCAAAATGTCCGGCTAAGCTCTCTGGTCTGTTCGACTTTTCGGTTTTAAGACGTGGCAACCCTACATGTATGAGAGAGAAGAAAACGGTGGCCCACGTGGTGCCCTGACATGCTAGAGGTCGCTGCATACAGGGCTGCATCTCGGCAAGCTGGGATCTCTCCGCGAAGTTGCTTGCAACATCAAGCGACTGCTGGACTTTTTCGAGAAGATTTCATGGCATAAATAATCACGATATTCCTGCCCACACGTCGAGTTGCGGAAAATAGCCCATTTTAAACTAAACTGAAGTAGACTAATGTTGCTCTAACTTTATAAAAAGAACCTACCGTGCTAAAGGATTTTTTTTATAGAAGGGAAAAGCATAAACTTTTAAGAATTATTATGGTATATATGGCCCATTTATTGAAACCTTTTGGCTTTACTACAACCAATTTTGAAACTAAGTAGACTGCCTGACTAAGTAGCTTTGGCTATAATGTACCTAATGGGTAGTGCACGAAAGTTAGTTTATTTTCAATGGACTTAATACATGTTACTAATGTTTTAGTATAACACGAATTTTTAAAGATTTTACTGCCTACTTATAGTGTTTAATGATGAATTTTAACTCCTGATGCTTTAAATGTTTTCTTGCATGGATGATCAAGATGTATTAAAAATGTGATTTATTTGCAGGTTAAAAAAGCATTCAAAATCTACCTTTGCTACACCAAGACCACGTCTCTCTAAAGTGGAATATTTTAAAACAGACTGTTCCACACGCTTATGCAAACGCTTCACTCCATTGCTATTAACTATCTGAAAAAAATTGTATGTTTAATCATATATATGCATTTCTAGACTCATGCTCTTTTATGTTTATAGTCTCAAAGTCTTTAGTTTCTTACTGGTAGTGTAGGTGCATATGTACATTGTTTTAGTGTTCGTAAAAGCTCTAGAATCAAAAATAATATTAAGTACCATTAGGAAATTTAACGGAGAAAAATTTGCAGTGAAAATAATGAAGAGTTCGTTGCTAAAATGCACAGTACCACTTGCCTGCCTTCAAATATCCATACTTTCGTTTAAATCTTTATTGTAAAGAAACAGTAATTGGTCTGTAGATGATAATCTGTTAGACAGGATAATCTAATGCTGCTAATTGTTTGCCATCAGACTTTGTTAGACAGAAAGAAATATACATTATTATTACTTTTAATAATTCAAAAAAGAAAGCTGTCTCTGAACTCTAGCGATTTAGTCTCAGGGCTGATATAGCTGTAAAAGTCGCATAGACTAACAGCACTAACATCTAGATAATAGTATTACTCTAGCCTGGGATAATTGAATTACATATAATTTGGCAGACGATAAACAGTAATTTAAAAACTATATGGGAATACAAAGATAGAAGTCAAAATTCATTAAAGTGAAGTGGAGTAAAACAAAAAGAGTTATTGTCACAGTTGTCTTTCACCTGAATATTGTGTTATATTGCAACTTCTTTAGTTCAAAATTCTCATTAAAGATTACAAAATAATATGACATAAACAGATTACCTCTGGGCAGGGGAATTCTGTTGCAGACTGAAAGAAGGAAATATCAGGGCACAGCCTCCGAACATCTTTATCAATTTGTAACAAAACCTCATTATCTTTAAAATATGTACACCATGAACTATCAGGGCTTATATTAAGAGGATGATCAGTTGGGCCCCCAGGAGACACTATGATCTCATCTAAAAATAAAAACACTTCTTACAAACTAACTAAATTTTGGTATTATAAACTATACTTTTAGTGATCATATATATTATAGTAGTGATGAATATGCATGAAATTATATGATATTATATTACCTATGAATTGTTTATATAGTTGCCTTTTCTTTTTGAGTGTCGACTCTCTTGCAGATTTTTCCTTTGGCAAATAATGTAGTAATATTCTCCATACTAATGAACGCAGACCTTTATCATCCGGGACACCTGTAAATTATATTTTACACATTATTTAAGAATAGAAAGACATTAAAATAACAATATTAAACATAATATAATATTATTTAAAAAAAAACAATGTCTACCATTAAAAGCCAACTTTTGTAACACTTCAAAATCAATAACATCCTGCTCCAAAATATCTTCAAATGCTTTTATTCTGCAAAAAATACAATACAAATCACAGTAACATGAGCATGTTAAATGTGCGCAATAAATTGTTTTTCTACAAGAAACAAGCCAATGTAACAAGTAAATAGCATGATAATCTGGATAGAAATTGAAAACATACAATATACATATTATACACAAAACAATAATTTATACATCATTAATGAGGTGTTGCTAATTATTTCCTTGTAAAGCTTAGAACTAGATAGCAATTATTGCTAAAATAACAACATTTTTATATTCAGTGGTGAGCATCAGCAAGTCTAGTGAGGTATAAACATTGTGCAGAGAAATTAATATGCATACTAACATATGGTACATTGGTAAAAGCTTTTCAAACTATGTTATTAAAACTTCAAGTCGATCTTCTATCTATATAACAGTCCTGTTTCTATGTATAAACATAAAATAACTTAAATGAATTAAATATCCAGTGACGATAAAATTCATTGATGAAGATAAGTAAAATATAATAACGTTTTATGTCAAATATTGTTAAATCTTGTAGAAAATTCGTAATTTTATGATCTTCTCTTCTTTATTACCATAGCCCGGTGTTTGCAAGCAGTACGCCCTCGATTCTTAAACTACAAATTGATACGAGTTATCAAAGAAAATACTTCCAGAAACAATCATTATTGTAAAAATAAAAAGTGCATGTATACCTTGCTTTGTGCAAACTCATTTTAATATTTAGCTAATCATAAATTCGGTTAAATAGAATACGTGGTTTAAATAAGCTTTCACCAACAAGGAACAACAAAAAATAATAATTATTATAAACTGAAAAAAAAAATAACAAACACTATGTTTTAGTGTTGCCACATGCTACCTATGTAAAGTGTAAACTGATAATTAAAATATTTGAAAAATCGTAAACCCCACTGCAAAAAAGACAATTTAAAAGTAACGCTAAAAAGACCGAAACAAGATTGAAAATAGAAAACAAAATTAAAATAAACTATAAACAAAGTAAACTCTACTTCGGTTTAACAGACTATATAATAAGTTGAAAACTTAAGTAAAATAGCCTAAGTTATATATTAAGTTTATAAGCAAGCGGAAGCCATTAATTTTCTTTCGGTTTATAATTTTCAATTGGGTCCCGCATATAAATATAAATAATAAAGATTTTTTAAATTTAAACATATAGTTCATACATGTTAATTGAAATGTCTAGTGGTCGCTTTTTTCATAATAAACCAATTATGAAAGTGAAACTACACTCGTATTTTCCGATTTACTAAAAATGTAATTCTTTGGTAGTATTTGTGTAAAGTTATTTTATAAGACAGTGTTTACAGACGATAGAATTTGGTTGGAACCGGATAAGTTGGTGCGGCCTGCGGTGGACCAAGTCTCCTGCCCGCAACAGACAATCAGACCGGATCTGGCAGTAGCCTTGAGTGCACGGTTATGTTCGTAATTCACACCTTCCATATTGATTTAAACTTTCCCTTTTCCCCACAGTTGGTTATGGGCCTCTGTTGGACGAAACAATATAAGGCTATATTTTCAATTAATTACGCAACATCTGTTCTCGACGCCTCGGCAATCTCGATGTTTCGGACCTGTACATCCTTTGGCTACGCGAAGACAGCGACGACCATCTGCGCGTCTACGGGTGCCTCTATAGGTCCCATAGCGGTAATGCCGAAACAGACCGACTCTTCGACCACGTCAAAATGGCTACAGATTCGTTACTACAGCAGATCTCCTCCGCAGAGATCGTGATCCTCGGCGAATTTAACGCCCACAACGCCAAATAGCTTGGTTCACGTTCAACCGATCATGCGGGGAGATCTATTCACGATTTTGCCTTGGCATATGGTCTGACACAACTGGTTACTTCGCCTACGCGGATTCCAGATGTGGAGCATCATGCACCTTCATATGGACGGATACCAGATTTCCATCGACGCCCCTTTAGGCTCCTCGGACTATTGTCTTGTCCGGAGTGGCACCACACTCACGCTGAAATCGCGGTTGCATTCTGCAGGCTGCCGCCGTGTTTGGCACTACAGGTCAGCTGATTTCGATGGGATACGGCCTTTCTTTGCATCCTACCCTTGGGGGCGGGTTTGCTTCTCGCCGGACGATCCCAACGTTGTAGCTAATTCTGTCGCTGATGTGGCAATTCAGGGTATGAACCTTTTTATTCCTTCCTCTGTGGTTCCCAACGGAGGCAAATCTCAGCCATGGTTTGGTCACTCCTGTAAAATATCATCATACTATAAGCAGGAGTGCTACCAAGCCTGGGCTGACATATCAACGTCTAGGGATGTAAGCACCAGCGCTCTAACAAAGAAGTATAATTCCGCTTTCATGTCTTTCAAAAAGTCATTGCTAAGGCAAAGTCGGACCACATAGGCAGAAATGGCGAGAAAGTAGTTCACCTTCCTTCTGGAACCCGTGCATTCTGGTCTCTCGCCAAGGCTGTCCAGGGGAATTTCTCTCAGCCATCTCTTCCATCTCTGCACACAGAGTACGACTCACTGGCACATGCCGCAAAGGAGAAAGCCGATCTGCTAGGCTCTTTCTTTGCGACCAACTCGACTCTCGATGACGGGGGGAGTATGCCGCCGACCATCCCGCGGTCTGAGTGCTCCACGCCGGAGGTGCGGTTCGCATAGCGCTCGATTTGCAAAGCACTCTTCTCCCTAGATATCCACAAGTCAAGTGACGGTATCCCCCCAATTGTGCTAAGAACGTGTGCTCCAGAGTTGACACCGGTCTTCACGCGTCTTTTCCAGTACTCCTACTCCCTAGGCGTAGTCCCAAAATCATGGAAGACGGATTTCGTCCATTCGATCTCTAAAAAGGGCGAGCGCTCAGACCCGTCTAACTAAAGGCCCATCGCCATCACCTCCTTGGTCTCCAAAACAATGGAGTCCATTGTAAACTACCAGCTCATGAGGTACCTTGAGGATCACCAGCTGATTAGTGATCGCCAATACGGTTTTCGTCGTGGTCAATCAGCTGGTGATCTTCTTGTCTACCAGACTCATAGATGCGCAGCGGCAGTAGAGTCCAAGGAGGAGGCATTGGCCGTTAGTTTGGACATTGCGAAGGCCTTCGATCGGGTTTAGCACAAAGTGCTTCTTTCAAAGCTACCTTCTTACGGGCTTCCCGAGAAATTGTGCAATTGAATCACCAGCTTTCTTGCAGATCGGAGCATCAAGGTCGTTGTAGACGATGCAATCTCCGATTACAAGCTTATTAATGCTGGTGTTCTAGAAGGCTGCGTGCTATCACCAACGCTGTTTCTTCTGCATATCAATGATATGTTGCAAACCGGCAACATTCATTGCTATACAGATGACAACTCTGTACACCGGCCGTGCGAATGTTTCTCGGGAAAACGTCTCCGAGTACCGAGACAAACTTATGTCTGAAGTCGAGTCTTTGCTGAACAAAGTCTCCGATTGGGGGCGACTAAATCTAGTTCAGTTTAACCCTCAGAAGACACAAGTTACCCGCTTAAAGAGCATCAAGGTCATCGTCGAAGATGCATGCTCTAATCGCAAGCCTTTTAACGCTGGTCTTCCACAAATCTGCGTGCTATCACTAACGCTGTTTCTTCTGCATATGAATGATATGTTACTAACTGGTAATGTTCATTGCTATGCAGGGGACAGCACTGGTGATGCCTCATACATCAGTCATGCCAATATTTCTTGGCAAAACGTCGCTGAATATCGGGACAAAATTGTGTCTAAAGTCCAGTCTTTGCTGAACAAAGTCTCGGATTGGGGGCGACTAAATTTAGTCCAATTTCATCCCCAGAAGACACAGACAAGTTTACGAGTTTACCGCTAAAACGTATTCCCTCCTTTGTCGTATCTCCTCCGTTTCAAGGCACTCCCCTTGTTGCCTCAGCCAGTATCGGAATTCTCGGCGTCGACATATCGAGTGACGTGCAGTTTCGTGGTCACTTCGGAGAAAAGGCCAAATTGGCCTCTAAAAAACTTGGTGTGCTCAGCAGAGCGGGACAGTGTTTCACGCCGGCACACCGCCTGCAACTTTACAAGGCGCAGATTCGGCCGCACATGGAATACTGTTCCCATCTCTGGGCTGGGGCTCCCCAGTGCCAGCTCCTTTTACTTGACCGCATCTAGCGCAGATCGGCTCGAATCGTCGAAGACCAAGTGCTTTCCAATCGGCTCGATTCACTGGCGCTGCGAAGAGATGTTGCATCTCTTTGCGTATTTTATCGCATACATCACGGGGAGTGCTCTGAGGAATTGTTCGGATGAATCCCAGCCGCCAAATTGCATGAACGCACTATGCAGTAAACCTCCCGATACCATCCATACCATCTGGATGCTTGGCGGTCCACCACTGTACGTTTCACTAGGAGTTTTCTTCCGCGTACGTCCTCTCTGTGGATTAGTTTACCACCGGCGATTTTTCCGGACCTATACGACCTGGAGACCTTCAAGAAAAGAGCTTACTCCTTTCTAAAGGGCCTGCAACGCACCTGCAATTCCTCTGGTGTTGCGGATGTTCTTGGGCGGCGGTAGTCGCTTAACATCGGATGAACCGTATGCTCGTTTGCCCCCTCTTCTATAAAAAAAGTAATCGTCATAATATAATCATAATCAAAAAAATAGTTAATTGACTAATTTAACAATTACATGCAGCATGCTTAGAATTTTTTACTTCACAGAAAAACCCATATAATGAATATTGAAGATTTACCAAATTAAGAGTACCCTTAACCGAGGAGCATGTACGCATTGATATATGTACTTGAAGCAAGCGAGAGACATTTGTATGTAAAATATATATATATATATATATATATATATATATATATATATATATATATATATATATATATATATATATATATGTAAAAACCCAATAACTGATTTTTCACCCGACCCGGATCCACATGATCAGCAGCTGTCAATTCAATATTCGATACCGACTGCAATATATTCGTATCTTCTGATTTGACAGCTGATAATGTAAATATTTTTACCGAACTACGATGAAGCTAAAAGGATGATTACAATTTTAAAAGGCTATTAATGTATCTATATTTATCTCAATATATATCTCAAATCTTCTCAACTACTCATCTTATATTGATAAATTAGATATTTTTAAAATAATTGTGCCTTTTCGCGGGTTTTAAGCTGCGACTTCAAATATAAACTAAAATACCGGCTTATTGCGGACATATGAAACGTTGAAATAGGTACATACAATAATTAAAAACACTACGTATATTAGAAAAACTAAAATTAAAAACTTAATTAATCATACAATCCTACTCTCCGTGCTATTATGTACTTAAATAAACATTGAAATATTCTCGACATTCGAAAATAAATGCTTAGTACGTGGTAGAGCCATAATGCAGCTGATGCAGCAATGAATTAATATAAATTATGTTAAAATGAACAAACAAAATTTTTCGAAATAATCAATAACCTTTATACTTCACTAACAATTTTACTTCCCCTCCATGATATGTCTTAAATGTTTCACCTCATCCCAATATGTTGCCGCCCTGCTGGCAGAAAAAGTTGTGGATGCCTTCATTATCTTTATCAATATATTTTAAATGTAATTGATAAAGAGAATGAAGGCATCGACCGGGCTTCCCTCGAGATTCTCGAGATTCTCGAGATTCCCCTCGAGATTCTCAATAAGATTCACCAATCTTAAGCTCACAAAGCACTTTTTTCTTACTTAAACCAACTTGTAAACTCCTTAGATCGCTACAAACTGTCAAAGTTGTTTAGCAAAGTGTAGTTTGCTAAACAAAAAAACCGGCACGGAGAAAAGGATAAACAATCACACCGCTTTGTCTCATTTCTATGCAAGACGTATGCATAAATCTATCTTTTTCGTGTGCAAATGCGAAAGAAGGCTTCAATTTGTCTATAGGTTTCTCTGTCTACACACCAAAATAAAGAATTAATAAACAAACATTTTCAATGTTTTTTTTAAATGTTCGTTTTTTTGCGTAGATTATAAAAAAAATTATAAACTTCGTATAATGATTTGCAAAAAAGTTATGAATGATTATATTCGAAGAAGTGCGTTTATGATCACATTTAAAGTCATAAAACTATATGAAATCTTCAGGTGAGATGTTTTTCATATTTTTTTTTCATAAATCCGCCATGAAAACGAAGATTTAAAAAAATCATCGAAATCGGATGATTTTTCGATTTTCTAGAGCCAAAAACGAGGGGACCGCGAAAGTATAAAATTGCCAAGTTTTGTACTACGATCTAAAATATTTAAACATTGTAGCAAAATTTGTCTTATTTTACGACCATGAGTATAGACCATATTATTATAACAGTAGCGATCCGCCCCGGCTTCGCACGAGTGATTTCTGGATATCGACAACAGCGCCACTTACCGGGAAAATCTTTGAAACTCTCTTCATTTCCCTACTATAATATGCAAGCGTTATACATATGAAACTTCCTTTTCCATTAATGAAAACCGCATCAAAATCCGTTGCCAGTTTACAAGATTAAGCGTACAGACGGCTGGAAGTGACTTTGTTTTATACTTTGTATGTATTTATAACATAAAAGTAATAATCAACAGCCATGAGGAACAAAGTTTTCCAGAAAGCGTCAGTCAAATACATGCCGTATTTCTTAATTGTTGCTCTACTCACCGCGCTGGTCAGATCAGTTGGTGCGCGCAGAGTCGATGCCCATCGCACTGGTAATAATACCTCTACAAATCTGTAATTACGTTTTACAATTCAATTGCCTAAACTTCCTACGTTAGTTAACAACAGTTTTAATGGTTCAGTGGCAGAAGATTTAGCTGCGGAGCAGCATGGTCAGGTGGCTAACGGGAGAAGTCACTGTCCAGTTATCAATTTTACGGGCCGAGCAAGCGAACGAACACCAATGTCGGCTCCGCCTGGGATTCGACTACCTACCCGTGACGTAGTAGCCATATGATGACTGTGCTACGATTAGAAATAATGCTACTGTTATATTTAAGTACCAGTAAATATTATTGGGCTATAATTAAGTTACAGAAGTAACATATGTATTGTGCACATGTTGGTACTGGCGGTGCGTACAATTGTGTTTGGATTTAATTTCCTCTCGATACTCACCAGACGCCGTAGTATCATCTTATAGGCCCTGGTATCTCATCACGAACGGAGAAGTGATTTCACACGCCTAAAGCTAGGTAGCTTAAACAGTTATACTGTAATCTGTGTGTAATCTAAGTTTATTTATCTAAATTTTAATCGATATTTACGTAGAATTAATTACCTGCACATCGAAGGCGTATCTCAAAGGAAAATTAGGAGAAGGACATCTATAGTGTATATAAAGCTGCTAAGCACTGACAACACTCCCATATCCAATGTCTCTTGGCGGTACTCTGTATGACAGTCCGTAAAAGCTATAGTCGCACATATTAAATTACTGAAAACACCTCCTATCAAGAATGTTGATTCAATGCACATATCGGAGTTGATCCTAAGGCCGACTTCACACAGCAGACCTAAAGTTATAATTGCATAACTCCCGTATACGCCAGATTTTACAAACTGGCCAAATGCGCGTAGGTTGCTGTGTTCAGAATTGAAAAAGAACGCTACAAGCATCATTAGCATTGTAGCCCCACGCAGAAACATAAGTACAATTTTGACAGCCATTGTTAAACATTTTAATATAACAATTTAACTGAGAAATGTAGCTAAAAGTAAAAAATCACTTCCATTGAAATTTAGTGACACACATTGACATTACGTCGTCTGACGTAAGACACACTGCCAAGTACGTAAAACATCACTAAGCAGATGCAAGCTTCTTAAAATTGAGATAATAAATAATAAGTTTTTTCTTCATTATAATTTTGTTAGGTAATAGGTACGCAGTGCAATTATTAAAATAGTGAACTCTTTTAATATTAATATTTTGAATTGAAATAATATTTTGGCGATACTCTTGCTTTAGGCGGGCCTCTGTCACTCTTGCTACCTGCGTGTGCGTGAAATAATTATTGTACAATCGCGAGGTGGCCCGGAATAAGTGATTATGATGCATTAAAATGAAGGTCCTAGGTTTAAATATATTATAAAACATTATGTATGAGGTACTTCATTCTATTCATTATCTTAAGAGTTATAAGGATGGGAATAAAATTTAACAAAGGGGAATGAAAGAAAACATTATTTATTCTATTCGAAAATCTAATTAACGATATTTATTGAGTGACGAATTTCACTAACATATCTACGTATCTATTAACAATTCAGGAGGGTGATATTCATAAGAAAACAATATATTATACGTTACTTAACAAAATATACCTCTTGTTTTTTAATTTGATTGTAAGGATCGATATTGAAATTCTTCAAAGAAATAACAAATAAAATGTACGGCATCAAATATTTGGCAAGGTAGATGCTGTCGTATCAAGGTTAAGGATTATTTTGAGAAATAAGAGTTGAATCAATTAATGATACAGATACTTCCGTAATGTCACATGAAATACCATTTCATGTGACATTACGGATATATTCATAACTAATAGTAAACTAATTGTATCCTACTCAAAAAAAAAACAACTTTAATTTTTTTAAATTTCTTTCTATGATGCATCTTGTTACTTGTTGTTGACTTCCTTATTATCTTTGTCTTTATTTTTATTTCCTTCTAAAGATTTTATAAGACTTTTGTATTTTAAATTTTGCTACTTTAAAAATAAAGTAGTTTGTTTCAGGATTTTTCTTTATTCGTTTTGTGTCGCAATTTTCTAATTTTGGTTTTACACAGACAGTTGCTTGATGTAGGAGATGAGAAATTACCGGAAAGAAAGGAAACACTATTTTCATCTAAAATATGTAAAGTACTTTTTTCGGTTTCGTCAATAAAGACTTGCACCGTTTCTCTTTCCTTCCTTTACTTCTCTAAATATTTCTTTGAGTTTTCCATTCATTTTGCGCGTTGACCTTTTTGGTCCCGCCCTTCCATTTTTTAACGGACATTTTTATTTTCTTCTTTTCTTTTTGTAATCTAGATAATAGATATTTTTTCTGTTTTTTTTTTTTAAATTTTATATGGTAAATGATCAATCAAATAAATTCAAATAATCAAATAAATTTTAATTCTTGCATATCTCTCCATTTGGTAGGATAATCGTTGGGCTGTTCATTTTTCTTCAGAAGTCTTTGGTCTTTTAGTATTTGTGATCTAAATCTAAAAATATAAATACTTATAATTAGCAAATTAATATAATATTGTATTTTAAAATAAAGATAATAAAAAGAAACTGACAACAATTTTTCCTCGTAATTTTTTTAGTATTTTGTTCTTGGTGTTTTTGAAGATAGATAAGATATGAGATATCTCTGTTCAACAATCTTTAAGTTTCGAGTCCGCTACTTGATTTATCAAATAACGACATGCTACAGCCTTCATATTTCTTTCACCTGTCAGCACTTCACCCAACAAAACCTCCTTTACGTTCGATTTTAATGAATCATTATCTAAAAAAAAAATATGTAGTTAACTACTTTTTACGAGAATTATTTGCAAATTTCACCAGAAGGAAAAACTAATAAAAAGGAAACCTTTGTCATCGGGTTTAGTTTTGTTCCAACTCTTGTGATAAGCCAATTAGGACGACGAATTCGGACGACTGATATTTACTAAAACATTTACCTATAGATATTAGTGTTGCCCAAATGCAAGAACAAGACGAGACTTAGCCAGTCGTGGTCTTGGTCTTGCGCCAATACTCCTGGTCTTGTTCTTGGTCTTGGTATTGCACTCTCAGTATTGTTCTTGGTCTTGGTCTTGCAGCAAGTCTCAGTCTCGCAATTACCTATTAGCCTATTGTTATTTATTAAACGTAACTTTAGATCTTAGAACAACTTAATAAAGTAGGCACATTTTGAGCTTGAATTAACATAGCCATAGAAAGATCAACCAAATTAATAAATGTCTAAACATTTAATGAGAAATTCGATAAATCAACTAATACCGGGTGGGGTTTGAACCCACGACCTAAGCGATCCGTGCCGATGCTCTAGCCAACTGAGCTGTCTACCAAGTCTCACGGTCACGGGAGTTAGTCTGTTTCCTAATAAACGTTTACATTTAATAAGCTTACACGTGCTAAAACTTAGTCAAAACATATAAAAAACAAATTAATGACATTAACTTGACTGTATTATAAAGAACATTATCTGTCTAGAAAGAGATTGATAGATCCTTATATGAAATGGAATAAAAGAGTTATACAATTTACCATTTATTTAAATAAAAAAATAAAATACAATACAAATTAAATTCCATAACAGTACACAACAGCTTTGACATTACTGTTACTTTATATTAATTCTTTTGACCAAGAATTAATACAAAGTAACCATCTGGCTGACTCATCACTTAACCTATTTCTATGTTTTCTAATTACTAATGATGCTTTAGAAAATAATCTCTCAGCAGGTACTGAAGTTGCAGGTATTGAAAGAAAATCACGGGCCATCTTCTAAAAAGTCGGATATTCAGTCTCATGCATCCTCCACTACTCTAAAATGTCTTCCGAACTGGCGGCTATGGGTTTACTTAGGTACTCCTCCATCTCGTCTATAACTAAGCCTTGATGAAAAGATCCAGATCCAGATGACGTCGAGGGACATGCATACAATTTCTCAAAGTCTATTACGTCTTCATCTTTATCATATTCACATACTTTCTTTTCATTTCTTGGTGATTCTAGAGATGTATTCACTGAGTGTAGACTTTTATATTCTTCATAAAGTTCATTAAATTTGCGCAGGCTTTCTGTTTTAATTTGCTTCCCCCATAATCTCATGTCAAAAGTCTGAGTCTTATGCCTTGGGTCTAAAATTAAAGAGGTACAATAAATCCAGTTGCTCTTTTTATAATGTTTAAGCATTTTGTCTCGAGCTGCTTGAAAACCCAGAATGAGCCTCACTTCGATCGATTAGGTTTCTCATCTAATTGTTTTAAGATGGATTCAATTTTATCGAGCAAGAGATTGAATGATACAATGACTAGCGGTAATGTAACATATTTTTCTCCACCAAGTTTCGTTGATAGAAGTTTAAAGTTTATTAGAAACTTACGTATTTTTTCGAGTATTTGCCATTCACTATCTGTGATTTGAAAATCATTGAATTCGGTGACAGAAGTGCACAATATGTTAATGCCAGTTCTCATTTTTAAACCAAATCCAATCGTATCATGTGTGGAATTCCATCTCGTTGGACAGTGGAGTATGGGGTTCAGATTTGATGGCACGCCAGCTGCTTCACAAGCAGACTGAAACTTCCTCTTTAATATCTCACTTCTTTTTATTTTACTGGAAATACTGCGTAATTTTGTTATAGCTGTACGTGAGTCAGCAATATTTGGCGCATATTCTTCATCTACCTCAGTTTCGTCTTCATTATCTTCATGCTGCTGTTCTTGTCCCTTACTGTCAATTTCACTGTGAATGCTAAGGTCTTTAATAAATCTTGTACACCAAGGTTCAAAATGTGAGCAAAGCACCGGAAATGTTGATTGTCTGAATCAAAGTGTGGCAGCTGTTTATCCAATTCATACATAAATTTGGTATTTTCAGTTGCGTTGTCGACCGTGATACCCTGTATTTTATCAATTATGTCATATTCCAATAAACATTCGTGGAAAATCGTTGCAATATCTTCCCCAGTAGGTCGAACGCGTGATGGTATAAAATCAAGGACTACAGATCGATACTTCCATTCGTTGTCTATATAATGAATAGTGACCCCGTAGTAACTCCTACCAGCAATTGACGTCCATCCATCAATGGTAAATGACATTTTAGATGAAAATTGTTGTAGTCGTTTCTTAAGAATCAATTGAAGCTCTTCAAACCGTTCTTTGACCTTCCTTCTAAGTGTGGACCTTTTAGGAAACACCATATTTGGGCAAATTGATCGAAAATATACTTGTGTAACTTCGTCATCGAAAATTGAGAAGGGAAGATATTTTTTAACCATCCAATCAACTGTAGCTGTCGTGATGTTGTCACTACTATTTTCAGACTGAAATAAAACACTAAATCATGTGTCTCGCCGATTATAAAAACAAATGAAAATGAGTGAATTATAAATACATATTTAACATTATAGTCTATATATATATATAACTACCACTCACTGACTGACTATAACGATATCTCAGAAACTATAAAACATACAAACTTGAAGTTTGTACGGTAGGTTCCTTTTATGGCATAGAGATCAGTTAAAAAACGGTTTTGAGAAAATCTATCCCTAAGGGAGTGAAATGGGAGTTGGAAGTTTGTATGAAAGTCCTATGTTTTTGAAGTTAGAGACACGAATATCGGCATTAAAGTTATAAGTTTTCAATAGTAAAATCCTGAATAAGCTGTTTTACGAAACCCTAACCCTAAGGGGGTGAAATTGGGTTAAAATGGTTACATGCAAGTCCTATATTTTTAAAGTATAGATATGAAGATCGATATTTACTTTATTAGTTTAAAATAATAAATACTTGCATAGTTAAGCTTTACCTATATAGCCTCTTTATACTTAAGTAAGACTTTTGCAGCGAGAAAATTTCAAAATCTCATAGGAAATCAGATATTGTACGCGGACGAAGTCGCAGGCGGCCGCTAGTTACATAATATATGTGTTATGTAATTGTGTGATAAGTATATTTTTTATATACCTGTCCACTTTTTCCGGTGGTTATTAAAAAGCTTGTGATATCTCCACTTAATTTTCGTTTTTCAGGAAGAAATATTTGTGATTCCTTTTTGTGGAAAGATATTAGATGCTTCCTTAAGCCTGAAGTGTTTCTGTTTTTCATTTTTATTTCAACCTTTTTATGTTGGCATAATTTACACAAAGCAATTTGGGATGCATGAATTATGTCGAAAAACTCATCAAATTTACTTTTAGGTCTTTTAGATCTATAACTCCAACTCTCACTACTCCGACTAGAACTATTCTCGTCACTTATGTCAAATTGTAAACTTATCACTCCGAGAACAACAAGGATTAGAGTAAAAACAATTAATACATTAGACTCGAAGCAAAGCTCAATTGGGAATTGGGAATGACTGGAATTAAAATAATTACTACTATTTGTAAGTACACGCCGAAAGACCGACAAAGGAAAGTTCGGCATCCTTTGATAAAAATTAATGATTCTTTAGAAGATTAATAAAGTAGATGCGTTGCCAGATAGGTATTGTGTGCCTACGTAAAAATTAAATGTGAATATGTAAATAAAATTGTGTATATTATGTTCTTCTTGTGATTGAATTAATCTACGTTAATTAAATTAAATTTGCCTTCACTCGTTTAAAATTCAAAATTCAAATATGTTTTATTCAAGTAGGCATTAAAAATACACTTTTGAATAGTCATATAATCACTGTTTTCCCCAATTTTTTCTTTTCCATGTCCAGGGGTTCTGATTCTACTGAGAAGAATCATGGAAGAAAGTAAGAAACTCAGTAGTTGTTCTTTTCAAAATATTTTTACAATAGTTCTATAATTATCTAAAGCGACAAGTCAAACATAAAATGTCAAATGTATATTATGTAGGTACCAAGTCGGTTTAGAAATTTCTAGTTAGCCCTGTGTAGTACGAGAGGTCAGTTCCAAGCATTTTTGTCTGACTTAAATTGAAAAGCTGAAAGATCTAACATTTCTTTTGGAATCTTATTATAAAAGCGTATATCGCTACCGAAGAACGCATTATATACTTTGTGTAACCGGAAAGCAGGTATTGTGATTTTATTTTTATTTCTACTATTAAAATTGTACAAATCACTATTATTCGATGCAATCAATTTGTTTAAACGGTTCTCTAAGAGATACTCGGGCTCCTAAAAAGTACATAGATCTTATTTTACGCTTTTTATTTAATATGCATAGTTTTTATATTATTCGATTAGCATTGTACAAAATGTTTACACGTTTCAAGTGTGTTAAAAGTGTCTACAATATTTATCAAATGGGTGACGACATATTCGAACACTTTGTGTTCAAAAACACAAACTTCCAAAAATCGAGATTTGCAGTGAACTTATTGAACATGTTTATCTATTAGGTAATAATAATAATAGTAAGTAATTATTATAAACCCATATAGTTAATATTATAATAATTACTTACTAGAATAAATTATTATGGTATCTACCTATCCTTACCATTATCTAATTACAATATTCCTTGCGAGATCAGCATAATGTATTCGTGTCCATTCTGAGCACCCGGAAACTTATTTTATTCTTTGGAACATGTACTCTGTGGCGGCATTCAAACAGTGTCAAATGTAGTGCGTGCGGCGCGGCGGCGACGATTGAATGCGATATCAATAGAAGCCGCCGGCGCGTGTATCTTGACCTTGTACTTCCGAATAGCTGCAAAATTTCTTTGACAGGTCAGTATTCGACCTTTGATGATGCCGACAACAAGACGCCGCGCACTATCAAAGTGCCGATGGTCAAAACTAGGGATGCACTGTTTTTTCTTTTAATGGATATTTTCATCCGCTATGTATGTTTATGGTATTGTTCGTAATGCGCATAAGTCCAATTTTCCAATTTTTTTTATATATTTTTTGCGTCTCATAGAGTCCCTAAGCGTATACTCTCTGAAACGACACTCATTTCTAACTGCAAGACGCAAGAGTCTCGCAGGCTTAGTCTTGTTCTTGCTCAAATCTTGCACGGTCAGTCTTGGTCTTGGTCTTGCTAAAATTAGGCGGTCTTGTTCTTGGTCTTGGTCTTGGTCTTGCAAAAATGCAAGAACAAGACCAAGACTGCAAGACCAAGACCGATTTTGGGCAACACTAATAGATATATACTTTGTTGAGCACAGCATCAAATGTAAATATGTACCTACCTAATGTGGCCCTAATTATATATTATCAAATTAAACATTAGCTACTAAATAAAACTCAAATTTATTATTAAATAAAATATTTATCATTCCCCTAGAAAAAATTCATTCTCCTCATAAGTTAAAGCAGAGGAAATGAAATTTAGGGGAATGAGAATTTCACGTAAATTCCTGAAAAAAGCAATAAACTCTTTAGTTATAAGAGAAAAAGTAGCGTGTTCATTGTTTCTATTAAAAAGTTTTTGAAACATCCAGGGACTCACTCAAATATAAACAACATATAAAACAATTCATCAAAATCGGTCGAGCCATTTCAGAGTTCTTTACGAGATTACTACAATAGTTATGTCATTTTTCTATTAAATTAAAAGATACGACTATACTTACTCCTATATTTGACATAATAATAAAAGAGACCAAAGATGACCACTTGACTTTCCACGCATGAATTACACGCAACATCTATCGATAGATTTGTCTCATTTAATTAAAAATTTAATTAGAAAAAGCGAGACAAGTATGCTGACTCAATTTATTAGGTTCTACCTATACATACGTGTATGTAATTACTCTAAGTGTAATTTGTTTTACTTCATATTTCTTTATTGATGTTTCACATCTGTCGGACGGTCGGACGTACCGAAATGTCCAATATTTTTTTTTGTATAATGTGTGTTCCGCGATATTTCATCGATTTTAATGAATATTAAACAGATGTAGTTCAGGCGTGTTCCATATTAATTTGAAGAGAATATTCCTCCTCTAATGGTGCAAAATAAGGAAAGAAGAGCGATGGAGATTGTGGTATTCTTGAGTCCGCTAAAAAGGGTTTATTTAATATAACTTTTAATAAAAGGCGACTTAAAACAACTATCTCTATATATAAAAATTAAATGCTTTTCTTTATTCTCGCTAAGAACTCGGAAATGGCTTGACCGATTTCGATTAATTGTTTTGTATGTTGTTTGTATTTGAGTGAGTCCCTGGATGTTTCAAAAACTTTTTAAATCATCCAGGTACTCACTCAAATACATACAATCAAAAAGTTTTAAAAGCATGTTAATATCATGTTAAAGTCATCTGTTTAATATTCATGATTTAAAATCAAATGTTGGTAGGTGTCGTTGTTGTATATCGATCAGAAATCACCCGTGCAAAGCCGGGGCGGATCGCTGGGAAGAATAGGATTAAATCACATATTGAAGTCGGCGCTTTAATTCTTATTTAAAGTATATATATCCTATACCTTTAAACGAGCAATTCATATATATATATAAATATGTGTGTGTGTGTGTGTGTGTGTGTGCGTGTGTGTGTGCGTGTGTGCGTGTGTGCGTGTGTGCGTGTGTGCGTGTGTGCGTGCGTGTGTGTGTGTGTGTGTGTGTGTGTGTGTGTGTGTGTGTGTGTGTGTGTGTGTGTGTGTGTGTGTGTGTGTGTGTGTGTGTGTGTGTGTGTGTGTGTGTGTGTGTGTGTGTCGGTTTTTACTATTTATAGTTTTAAGCAACATACGAGCAGACAGTACACCTGAAGGTAAGTGGATGCTGTGGCCATTAGACGTCCGTATTTATCCTCAATTAAGAATCAAAATACAAATGCGTTGTCGTCCCTGGCGACTAAGATGAAATGCCTTGATTCCAATAAAAAACGTCTTCGGTTCTCTACACTCACCATACGAAACACAGCAGCATTACGATGCTATTTAACGGTGGTATTCTGTGAAAGCGTGGTCCTGTCCCGGTCGAGTCGATCCATTCGTGCTACAACTTTACTATATTATAGCTGCAGCGTGGCTATACTCCGTAAAGCCTTATTTTGTACGTCTTTATTGTTCCGTGACCAATTCAGCAAAACAGAACTAATGAAATCACCTAGCTGTCTCCGCCTAAATAAGTAATCTATGAAATTGTAATTAAGAAATGTTGTCTTTTCCGAAGATTTTTCTCTGAGAGTGTTATACTTAAACTATTGTAGTAAGTCATGATTATTATTGCGGTTCATATAAAAAAGAAAGAAAACGGACTTGAGTTTAAAAGTTCAAATTTGTGACTTTATTTCCAGATCATTCATTGTATTGGATTAATCGTAAGGTTTGTGAAGGTTTCTTTATAATATTCTACAGATCACGTACGTAATCGAAAAAAAAACAAAACAAAAAAGAGAAACCGATGTAATCTAATTAATAGAATCATGCGTTACTTTGCAGAAGTCCATTTTATTAAACTTGGTAAGAATTACTTCGCCCACATCCGCTCAATAAAATAAAATAATGATGTATCTTACTCGTATATATATCATACTCGATGTTATGCCTCGTAAGAGGTGAAACACGTGTCGTATTATCGTCAATAGTGTGTCTTTCTTAGTATAGTCAAAGAATATATACACTACGCGAAAAGAAACGACACTTAAGCATGTGTGCACGTAAAATCGCTTGCGGCTATGTGTGGGTGTCTGGATGTGTGCGGGGGCCTTGAGAGGCGCGCGGGGCGTGGAACGGGCAGTCGCCGACTGCCCTGGCCGAGGGCTAGTAGTAATACCGATATTTTTCAGTATTAGTTAATATGAATATATTCGTCAAGTGATATAATATTTCAATTAATACATGAATATTACCGATATCTTAATGTACATATTACTATTCTATTCATGTAGGTATTAAGTTTATGTTACCAAGTAACGTTATTAGTTTTTATAGCCGTGTATGCTAGGTTTATATGCTTTGATAAATATTTTTGTTTTTATTAAATAAATGATATTATAGTATATGTATAAGTATTACTGAAAGTGATTTTAAGTGATTACAATTAAAATAAATTCCTCTACACAAAACAAGGGCCCTTGTTTTGTTAGTTTAATTTTTAATAATGTTTTATTATACCTAAAATATATGAACTCATTTTAATGAAAGTCGATATGATCTTAACAAGAATTATGGGGAAATACCATGGCAATAAAACTAATATATCGCCAATAATTTTATTATAGTACATTAACTGAAATATACACTATTAAAAATACCACTAGAGAGTCAAGAAATTTTAGATATCTATAAAGAGTTTTTGTATTTGTTCATTGTTGTATTTATGGATTATTTCATTAGAAATAGAAATGACTTATCTCCTCAACACATAGGGAACAATTTGTTGGCCGCTATGTCCCAGGAAATCTGCATACCTTTGGATTTTCTAAAAAAATATACATGCTACGAATTTTTGCAATTGTTAGAAATAATAATGAAAATTAAAAAATTAATCGAAAAATTCAAAAATATGTAAGAGTAAATTATTTTTAAAGGATAGTAGGTAATACCGATTATTGTGTACTGAAATACTAAATGTTGGTTAATTCTTTAAGATTACCATTAACTGTCGTGCATATTTGGTTTTGTGGGAAGTTTTAATATTTCTCATTTATTAAAAGTTGATTTAAAATTGAACGTATCTTTTACTACCTAAATACATAAGTTTACATAATATATAACACATACCTACTATGTATCTTCTTTGGTACAAGTCTATAATATTTCATTTCGGTTCGATATCAACCCTAGCGTTACACGCTTCGACTCAAGGTCACCGGCGCTTAAGCTCTCACGTACAGGGAGTGTCACCGCTGTGGTGTAGTGGTGTTGGAAGTAGTGGTGCTGAGATTAGTGGTGACGAGATTAGTGCACACAATTGAGGGAGGGCGGGAGGTGCTCTTCAAACTAGGTAAGACACATCATTTTATTTTATTGAGCGGATGTAGGCGAAATAATTCTTACCAACTTAAATCGATGCAAAACAAATATATCACACAACTCGTAAGTTCTAATTTACAGATTATTATATATTCTACTTGGTAGGTGCAGCTTTCTGTTGCTTGACATTAGAAATCAAACGTCATTACGGCAGCGCTTATGACAAGTATTATTCTTCTATAATGTTTTATCCAAATCACTTTATTTAATTTTAACTTTTCTATCAAGTGTACACGAAATGTCTGTTATTCCTTTAATTTTATTTATATTTTTATCAAGATGGGTATGTTGTAAAGAAAACCAAACGGTTAATAAGTTCGATTACTGTAAACATCCAGATTGTTCTTTGAAGAATCAGCATACTTTATGTGCGGCTAACAATAAGGAAAGTCCGAGACTGTATGCCTCGGGGATGACAACTTGGATGAGATATCAAGTGCTGTTGCTGCACAATAGGCACCGTGATAACATTGCTATGGGATTAGAGGCTGGTCAACCACCTGCAGCTAATATGCGGAAGATGTACTGGGATTATGAGCTGGAGGAGATGGCTGAGGTATGGGCTCGACAGTGTCAAAAGAGACACGACGAGTGTCGAAATACGATCAGATTTAATGCCTTACAGAATATGGATGTGCGTCCTGTAGTTCCCAGAGTGACCGAGGCGCAGTTACTTACAGACACTGTCGGGGCGTGGTTTTCAGGATCTAGGTCATTGCTACCGGAAAACGTGTGGTCTTTTAAATTGAGTAACTGTAGTGGTCCGGGTGGATGTAATGCACACTGGTATACGGCGGCAGCTTGGGCTTCAACATGGCGATTGGGATGTTCGCAAGCTCTTTGTACTCTTAGAAAACCGTCGTGTGTTCTATTTCGTAAAAGAAGGCGAACAGGTCGTTTCGATAATAATATTGATTCGGAAGAATTGAAGCCTAGCAGTACCACTACAACAACCGAAAATATTCTTCGAAGGACGAGATATATGACACCACCAAAATCATCTAAATTTGAAGACTTTGCAACTACCGTTAGGGATGATGATGCAGAATCGCCTTTGTATCGTGGTGTTTTAAATAAAATTTCTAGAAAAAGACCAAGGGAGTTAAAAATTGTAGCATTTACATTCTGTAATTATGGACCGGCGGGGAACATTGAAGGTTTTCCAATTTATGAAGCTGGCGCTACTTGTAGTAATTGTCCCCAAGGCACGCACTGCAGGGATCGCACTCACAGGGCTTTATGTTCGGTAGTAAACGATCCTGACGGGCAACATGGGGGGTAATTTGTAATTTTATAAATTCGAAGTACATAATTAGTTTATTTCTCTAAAGAGTTATTATTTATTTTATTAATTTAAAAGAAATCGTTCTTAGGGACAGGAACTTCGTTCCTGGGGGTAGGTGGCGCAAAACCATACCTACTCTAAACAACCTCACTGAAAAATGAGCCCCTCCTATTATTGAAAGAATTTTTCGTAATACTTGACTACCGGATTGCCCTTAATCACTCAAGCACCTTTAACGCGACTTTCAATCAGCAAAAGACGCCGACAGTCAAACGCCATTACATCTTTCTGGCAATTCTTGCACCTGATTAAAACCAATTTTATTTTACGTAATTTGATTAAAGCTATAGTTTCAAAAAGCAAAGTTAAAAAAGTTACCGCCTAAACACTACGATGAAAAAAGTGGCATTTTAATATTTAAATTCTTTAGAAGACGGAGCAGATAACAAATTGCTTTGTCTATTAAAACAATTTGTAATATCGGGAACGGTAGTTACAAATGTGGAAAAAAAGATTATAGGTATGAGTTCTGGAGATATTATAATAATATTTGCAATGTGATAAAATAAATTTTTTAACCATTACAGTCTGTCAAAATCCACTGCTGGAAATAGGCCTCTGCCATAGACGAGTATATATGGATACTGTCTAGTCTGTCTGAGTCTATATATTATACTCTTTTTACCATCTGGAAAAAATAGGGTGTAACTGGTGAACGGAATATAAGCTTATGGCATTAATATTTTACAATTTTTTTCTTTTACATTAACATATTATGAAATTGATTTATCAATACATATTACTATTTTTAAATAAACTTTAAGGTACTAAAAATAAAAACAAAAATGTTGAACGAAATAAATTAATTAATTAAAAACTATCGAAATTAAAATAATATGCACCCGATTAGTAGTTTTTTTTATAGAAGAGGGGGCAAAGGAGCATGCGGCTCACCTGAAGGTAAGTGACTGCCGCCGCCCATGAACAGCCACTACTCCAGGGGAATAGGATCTCCTAGATGTGCGTTATCTGTAGTTAGCAGTGGCTGTAAATACCCGCCGGTACGACAAACTCCGCCGATCGTTGAGTCCCGTGATTCCGTGAGGCGTCGAGGTCACCAGCCCCTAGGTGATTCTTGGCACTTTATGCGCTCCGTGCATTCTATGCCCAGTCGCGTACTAAAGTGCCACCACCGCACTTCCCCCAACCCTTTTACTTGTAAAAGGGGTAGGCAGTGCCCACAGTGAGGAAAGTCACCTTTTAATATTACCACCATCCGCGTCGCGCATTACCATCCGTGGCGATCGGCTGGAACTTAGATAGGGCCTATAGTTGATTACCACTGACTGTTCTGTTAGGTTAGGGATATGTCAGATAAGGATAAGGGGGAACCTCCTCCTAAATCGAGGAAACCACCGGACCGACCAGGCGTATTGGACAGGCCAATCGCCTATCGTGACATATTCAATCCGGAGAGGGTGAGAGTTGTCACCCTCTCCGGATTGAATCATCATACTCACTCATCATACTACCAAATACCGACCCGCAAGCCTTCGTCGCCGGGTAAGGAGTCCGCACCTAGGGCCGCACTCGCGCCCATCGTACCTGAGTGTACGACTGGGCGTGAACCGCTGCCCTCCCAACAACAGCGGCCTACGAAGACGCCACGAAGGCACACACCACCCGAGACCGAAGCCTCCCTCTACGAGAAGAGGCAGCGCATCGGTGACTCATCTGATCCATCATCAGCATCATCGGATGATGAGGAGCCCCAAGCAACGACCAGGAAGAAGGTTCATACCTCACCTCCTAAGTCGCCATCACCGCCACAACAGCCATGTCACCGGACCGAAGAAGTCATGACTCGGCCCAGTATGAACAAGGAGGTGAGGAGTCCTACAGCTGGGGCTCAACAACATACGCAACCCTAGCTGCATCCGCCGGCCGATCATCGCCGGTGGCAACAGCCAACCCGTCCGGGCTTCCGCAGGATGACGGCCAACGGCCATCTACCAGCTATGCCCATATGGTAGCTGCACCAGCTGTACCACGACCACAACCGGCGGCAGTGCCTACTGATAAGCCTGCCGACCAGTAAAAAGTTAGATATCGACCTATAGTGGCCGAATGCCTACCGGATTGGACGAGGCATTTTAAGGAGCCCAACAGAATGGGCCACCTAAATGCCCGTCCGTTCGGGAAAGGCGTAAGGTTCACACCTCAGAGCGCCACCGAATTCAGAACAGTTCAACGATACATGGTGGAACTATCAAAAGAAATACCAACACTGTCGTGGTATTGTTACACCTCGGAGGAGGACAAGCCCACTAAAGTGGGCATCCGGGGTCTACCAATGGGCACGGACACCAAGACAAAGGAGGAGGCTATTAGGGCAAAAGGCTTCCCCGTAAAATACGTCAAAGCAATCCCACCTCGTAGGGGCAGACCTGGCTGCATCTACTTTGCCCAATTCGACCATCTGAGCCTGGAGCAGCTCCAGGATCTCTACAAAGTCGACGAACTCCTCTATATGAGAGGGGTCGTCATCGAGGCCTGGCAGAGAAAAGCAGGACCGGCTCAATGCCACCGATGCCAGGTCTTCGGGCACGCCTCCGCCAACTGCTTCAGGCCAGTGAGGTGCGTGCGCTGCGCCGGGGAGCACATTGCGAGCCTTTGCCCTCGGGGTAGAGAGGAAGAGTGTGCTAACTGTGGCAAAAACCACACGGCAAACGACCGCCGCTGCCCAGTCCTGAGGAGGACTGCTAGGAGGCAGGGGATAACTTTGCCGGGGCTACTCCCAGAGGACCCAAAAAAGATCCCCCAGAGTCGCCCAAAAACTGTGACCATTCAAAAAGACGGGTGGGTTACCATCACAGGGAAGGGCAGGCAACCAGCCCCCCCCGTAACACCTAAGGAAACGGAGGAATCCACACTGACAAGGGCAACCACCGGGGCGACTCTACAGCCCCCCGCCAACCCTGTCACAGAATGGCAACCCTCCAAGAAGAGGAGGCGGGAGAGGAGCAGGAAGAAGTCGCAGCCTCCTCAGGCTGTTACCTCTACCCCGACACCACCTGGACCAGTAGCCTCTCAGGCGCAGATTACTCGGGAGACGATCAAAAGTGTGGGTAGAGTACCAGAAAGGGCTCTATCTGAACATAGAGCCCGCTCTACGGGTAGAGCGCGCTCTACCCACAAGCCAAGAGTGCAGGACCAGGACCATCAACACCCGAGACAATTGCCAACGCCTTCTTATAGGAGACCACCTACTGCCGGCCTCGAAACGGCAGATGCAATCCAACTTTGGTTGGTATTGCCATCGAAGTCGGCACACAAGTCCTGGCCGACATCAGAGCCGGGACAGATCCAGTGACGGCGTTAATGAAGGCGCTGGCAAAATTACTAGCCCGGCAATACGGAGGAGAGTAATCTGCGCCTCCTCTATTGGAACCCGGACGGTATACAGCAGAAGTTGCATGAACTCCGCACAGTCGCCCAGCAACAGGACTTGCACATCATATTGCTGGGGAAGACGTAGTTAAACCAAAAGACGCATTATCTTTTTAAGGTAATTCGCAGCTTATAGCTGCCGAATTACCATCTGTACAGAAGGGACGAAGTCACTTCTCAAGGGGCCGCCTACAGAGGGACGGCGGTTCTAGTGAGGAGGGACATCGCCCACCAAGAGCTGGAATTACCAACTTATCAGACTATGCGCTCTATCGGCATAAGAATGGAGGCGGCGGGCGAGGAACTAAGGATCTACGCAGCATACCGCCCGCCAGGGACTCCATTCTGCTCCTCAGACATCCGGACGGTGATGGAAGGCGAAACACCCACTATCATCGCCGGGGACCTAAACGCTAAACACCTGGCGTGGGGGTCCAGAGTGATCACTCCGCCGGGTCTTGAACTTTATGAAGACGCAGAAAACAACAACTATGACGTATTAGGTCCCGAAGAACCGACTCACGTTCCGTCTGACTTACGGAGACATCCGGATGTATTAGACATCGTGCTCACTAGGAACGTCAACTACCCGATAGTGGTAGAAGTGCTGTACGACCTCTCCTCACAGCACCTCCCGATTTTGATAACCCTTGACCTAAAGGCGATGACAACACCGCCCAGAGCATTCAAGACACGTGTCGACTGGAGGCTCTATTGCCAACATCTGCAGGAGAGACTTCCAGTCCACCAGCCTATAAGCACAGCGGACGACGTAGAGGCCGCTGCTACTAGAATTACCAGGATCATCCAGGAGGCTCTCCACGCGGCCTCTACGATCGTCCCGATCACAGCAAGGCGAGACGATCTGCCGCGAGAGATATGCGTGCAGATCAGGCGCAAGAGAGCGTTGAGAAAGCTCTGGGCGTGTACTCGCTGCCCCAGGATAAAGAAGCAACTTAACACCGTATCAGAGGAACTGTCGGTTGCAGTCCAGGCCTTCAGAGGAGAGGCCTGGGACCGACGCATCTGGAAGGCGGACGACCAAGATGCGTCGCTCTATAAACTGAACCGACAGTTGACCAACACCAGACCTCCCGTTTGCCCGCTTATCAACAGCGCGGGTGAACGTTGCTACGATGCCAAGGGCAGAGCAGATATCCGAGTCGAGCACTTCGAGGAGCAATTTATGCCGAACCCAGCAAGTGCGGAGTTCATGGAGCTTCATGCTCGTAAGGAAAGTCGCGTACAGGAGTTCCTGTCGTCGCCCGCGCCACCTCTTGCAGGAGAGTGGTTCATCTCCCCCGCAGAACTGCGGAGGACAGTAACCCGCCTGCAACCGAGGAAGGCGCCGGGGCACGATGGGATTACCAACGCTGCACTCCGACAGCTGCCCAATAGAGTCCTAGTAGAGCTTGGTCGACTCTACAATGGGATATTGCGGACATCCCACTTCCCGGAGGACTGGAAGAAAGGCAAAGTCATCGAAGTTCTTGCCGAAACCCGGGAAGGGCAGGCGTAGATCTGCCAGCTACAGGCCGATCACGACATTACCGCACATAGCTAAACTGCTAGAAAGATTGCTGCTAAGACGTCTCCGTCCGTACATCCAACTTCGGGCGAAGCAGCACGGATTCAGGAGGGGTCACTCTACAATCACACAGTTGACTAGAGTGCTGCACCTACTTGCGGCAGAGTACAATTGTGGCCGCATATTGTTGGGCGTCTTTCTCGACATCGAGAAGGCGTTTGACAGGGTGTGGCACTCAGGATTGCTTTACAAGCTGTACGAATAGACCAGTGTCCTGGCGTCTTTCCTGGAAGACAGGAGGTTCTACGTCTGCGTAGAGAACGCCGAGTCCGCAACTAGAACCATCAGAGCCGGCAGTTTCACAGGGCAGCTGTTTGTCTCTAGTCCTGTACGCGGCTTATACTAACGATATCCCAACACTGGCAGGCAGGCTGCAAGAGTGGGAGGACGACGTTGAGCTGGCGCTATATGCGGACGATAGCGCCTATTTCACCTCGTCTAGAAGAGCCCACATAGCCACTGCCAGGATGCAGCGTCTGCTGGACCTGTTGCCACCATGGCTGGATGAGTGGAGGATGGTCGTCAACGTTGGTAAGACGACCGCTCTGCTCACTCGCCGTCTCAGGAAATTTCCACCTCCGCTGACCCTCAACGGCCAGAAGATCGCGTACCAGAAGGCCGTAACCTACCTTGGGTGCAGGATCGACAGGACGCTGCGCATGACCGCGCACGTCGACTTCGTCGTCCGCAGAGCCCGATGTGCGCGGGCAACGCTCTTGCCGGTGACACATGAACACCTCAACGGATTTGCGCCGTTGCATACCCGGCCGCCGGACGGGCGACCTTTTCCAAGAGAACTCCTCTCTATAGCGATTAGAGAGTCGAGTAACAACCCTCAATGCCGCTGATAGGCCAACTTCAACTTTTTATCGGATAACCTCCTTTTTCCCCGTAGTCGGTTAACTACGGGAAAATTAAATTGTCACACTACGGGAAGTATCCAGCAGCCAGCAGCAACCAGCCTAATATAGGCACCCAGGACTGGCCCATAGCAGTGGGCCATGAGGAAAGTCCGGGCAATGGGGTATACCCCGAGGCCCGATACCTGCATAGCACCTAGGTGCATGTAGACGACAATCAATGCTCCAGGGGAATTG
This sequence comes from Parnassius apollo, assembly GCA_907164705.1. Lineage (NCBI taxonomy): Eukaryota > Metazoa > Arthropoda > Insecta > Lepidoptera > Papilionidae > Parnassius > Parnassius apollo. Next base: position 215,804 of record CAJQZP010001337.1, read on the forward strand.
CACGTGCGTTGCCGGCCTTTTAGAAAGCTTTTTTTAAGGTCCCTAAGTTGTATCGGTCTGGAAAAATCGCCGGTGATAAACAATTCCACAGAGAAGTAGTAAGAGGAAAAAAAATCTTAGTAAAACTCCTAGAAAAACACACAGACTGAACCGCCAAGCATCCAGATCGTGAGGATGGTATTATGGCGATGTGCGTTCGTAAAATTTGGCTGCTAAAACTAATCCGAATAATTCCTCATAACACTCCCCGTGGTAGATACGATAAAAAACGCAAAGAAATGCCAACGCCAGTGAATCGAGCCGATCAGAAAGAACTCGGTCGTTGAAGATTCGAATCGCTCTGCGCTGGATGCGGTCAAGTGGAAGGAGCTGGCCGTGGGGTGTCCCGGCCCAGAAGTTAGAACAGTATTGCATGTGAGGCCGAACTTGCACTTTGTAAAGTTGCAAGTGATATGTCGGCGTGAAATACAGTCTCGCTCTGCTGAGCTTTTCAGAGGCCAATTGGACTTTACCCTCCAACTCCAAACAAACACACCCAAAGGATCTTAATTAATTTTAAAAAACTCTTCTTCTGGGGATGAAATTGGACAGATTCAGTCGCCCCCAATCCGACACTTTGTTCAGCAAAACTGGCTTAGAACAATTTTGTCCCAAACCAAAACATCCGCAAGAACTTACCAGTTAGTAACATATCATTCATATGCAGAAGAAACAGCTATTAAAGATTTGTGGAAGACCAGCTTTAAAAGGCTTGCGATTAGAGCATGCATCTTCGACGATGACCTTGTTGCTCCGATTAGCAAGGAAACTAGTGATCCGCTAGCTTCGAAAGAAGCGCTTTGTGCCAGACCCGATCGAAGGTCTTTGCTATGTCCAAACTGATGAACCCTTGGACTCTACTGACTCCGCCCATTTATGAGTCAGGTAGACTAGAAGATCATCAGCTGATGGACCACGACGAAAACCGTACATGTCTTACCAGGTCGTCACTCCATCTAGTGGGGGGTCGCCCTACACTACGCATACCGGTACGAGGCTGCCACTCGAGAACCTTTCTTCCCCATCGGTTATCGGTTCTTCGAGCTATATGGCCGGCCCATTGCCACTTCAGCTTACTAAACCGTTGGGTTATGTCGGTCGCTCTGGTTTTACTGCGGATATCCTCATTTCTGAGACTATCACGCAGAGAAACTCCCAGCATAGCCCTCTCCATAGCTCGCTGAGCGACCTTGAGCGTCCTCATACGGCCAGCGGTGAAGGACCACGTCTCAGATCCGTAAGTCATCACTGGCAACACGCACTGGTTATACACTTTAGTTTTCAGAGATTGAGGTATACCTGACGAGAAGATGTGTCGTAATTTCCCGAACGCTGCCCAGCCGAGTTGAATCCGTCGATTGACCTCCCGGTCGAAGTTGGACTTACCTAGTCGGACTATTTGTCCCAGGTAAACGTACTCGTCAACAACTTCGAGCATAGTGCTCCCAACAACTACCGGCATAGGTGTGACATGGACATTAAACATGATCTTTGTTTCGTCCATGTTCATCTTAAGACCTATCCGTTGGGAGACACCATTGAGGTCATTGAGCATAGTGCTAAGGTCCTCCAGCGATTCTGCCATAAGGACTATATCGTCGACAAATCGAAGGTGAGTGATGTACTCGCCATTGATGTTAATACCGTATCCTTTCCAATCCAGTAGCTTGAAAACGTCTTCCAACGCAGCGGTAAAGAGTTTCGAGGATATAACATCACCCTGTCTTACACCTCTCTGCAGTTGGATAGGTTTCGTACACTGGTTCTGTACTCGGATAGCCATCGTAGCCCTACTGTACAAACACTTCAGCACTTCAATATACCGACAGTCAACTAGGCGCCGCTGAAGAGACTGTAGTACCGCCCAAATTTCGACGGAATCAAAGGCTTTCTCATAGTCCGCCTTTGACATACGCCAGGCAAAGTGGCAGATTGTACTCTTCGGACTTCTGTACAATTTGCCGAAGGGTATGTATGTGGTTTATGGTACTGAAGCCTTTTCGGAAACCGGCTTGTTCGGGAGGCTGGAAGTCGTCGAGTTTGCGTGCGAGACGATTCGTAATGACTCTCGAAAACAGCACGTAGACGCGGCTCAGAAGGGAAATCGGTCTGTAGTTCTTCAAGAGAGCGTTGTCGCCTTTCTTAAAGAACAAGACCACCGCGCTTCTGCTCCACGCCTCTGGAGTAGTGCCACCATGGAGGACGGATTTGAAGATCTTCTGAAGGACTTCAAGTACCGGGGTTCCACCCGCTTTCAGAAGCTTCGCTGTAATTCCATCCTCGCCCGGGGCCTTGCCGTTTTTAAGGTGGTGGAGAGCCATTCTAATCTCGCTCAGACTGACGTCCGGGATGTCATCGGAATAGTGTCGGATAAGACTTGCTCTTGGATCGTTACTCACACTTGCGTGTGGCTCCAACGATGATGTGTACAGCTGCCCATAGAATGTAAATTGATAAATGTAAATGCTGCAATCTCACTCAGAATCTCAGGTGTCCCGGAAACGATGTTGCCACACTCAGTCTTCAGCCTTGACAGTTGTCTCTTTCTGGCAGACAGATCTCTGGCAAAGACTTTGGAGCCCTGGTTCCGCTCGATCGCTTCTTTAATACGAGCAGTATTAAAGTTGCGTAAGTCTCGCCGCATGCATTTGGAGATCTGTCTGTTCAGTTGCCTGTATGCTGTCAAATCTGTTGACGATTGCAGCCTCATCTCCCGTCTAACAGCCATGAGATTAAGAGTATGATCGGAGAGTTTTTGTGTTCTTCTGCGGCGGGTCTTGCAGAACTTAGCTCCGACCGCATGGACAGTTTCCACGAGCTTGTCATTCATATCGTCCACTGCATTGCAATCCTCTAGGCACTGAAAGCGGTTTTGTAACTCGAGCTGAAAGGTTTCGGGATTCTGGGTTAGAGCACGAGGGGGACGGAGCGTTGACTTCACAACTCTCCAACTTAACATTTAGGTTCAGTGTGCCTCTAACCATTCGGTGATCGGTGCCAGTTTTCACACTTGCGATCACTGAGACATCACTGAACAGTTGGCGTCTGGTCGTCATAATGAAGTCAATCTCATTTTTTGTCGAACCCTCGGGGCTCGACCAGGTCCACTTCCTGTGGGGCCGCTTCTGGAAGAAAGAGTTCATCATAAAGAGTCCCTCTTTCTCCATAAAGTCGGCCAGCTGCTGGCCCCTTCGGTTCCGTTGCCCTACTCCAAATTTCCCCACCTTCAGCTCACCGCTTTCTCTTGTGCCTAGTTTTGCGTTGAAGTCTCCCACCAACACCGTATAGTGGGTTTTGGAGGAATGCATGGCTCTGGAAATATCCTCATACATTTCCTCCACCTACTCATCGGGATGTGCCGAGGTTGGTGCGTAAACCTGTATGACCTTCAGCGAATACCGTTTGGTGATTCTGAGTATCAGGTACGCGACCCTCGTCGACACACTCCCAATCTTTACAACGTTGTTGACGAGAGACTTGTGGACGATAAATCCGACACCTCCTTGGGACAGATGGTCGCCCTCCCGGTGGTAGAACAAGTTGCCGGACTCGAGGATTGCCGTATCCTCCCCCTCTCTTCGAACCTCGGATAATCCAATAAGATGCCAGCGCAACTTGTCGACCTCTTCTTCCAGCTCCAGTATCTTCTCGTCGGTCCTCAGAGTGCGTGCGTTATATGTTTCCAGGTCGAGTCGTCGTAGGTGGCAACCGAACCTCCACCGGAGATTCTTAGCACCCCCTGCCCCGCCGTTACCATAGTCGCCACCGTAGCCAGGAATAGGATAGGATAGGAATAGGGATATTTGCCATAGTTGCCACGCTTGGCGAGCGGGTTGGCAACCGCAGTTTTTTATTATAACACAGTCGTTATCAGAAAGATGCTGCTGCCCATCTCCTGCCTGTCTCCCTCTGTCGCCTCTTACGACACCCACGGGAAGATATGGGTTAGTGGATATTCTCAACCGCCACTACACGGCGAAAACCGTATTGGCGGTCCCTAATCAGCTAGTGATCCTCAGGGTACGTTATGAGCTGGCAGTTTACAATGGACTTCGTTATTTTCGAGAATAAGGAGGTGATGGCGATAGACCTGTTGTTGGACCGGTCTGAGCGGTCGCCTATTTTAGAGGTCATGGTCACATCATGGTGGACATGGTCGATGAGTCGGAATGTTTCGATTTTACCGCCTACCGCTATGGGACATATAGAGGCACCCGTAGACGCGGGGATGGTCGTCGCAGGTCCGTACCTTCAAGACTGCCGAGGCGTCGAAAACAGATGTCCTCTCTGATATATAAGCATGGAGTTAGCTTATATATCAGAGAGGACATCATGCTGTGTGGCCCGGACCACAAGGGAGTGTTATCATTTGTACCCCGGGTAGGAGAGATATGATTTATCAGCTGGAGAGGACACCTGAGTCTCGGCTAAGACGAGCAATCTGTGCAGAATGCAAGTGGGGTGTTGTAGGCAACGTATACAGCGTCCATAAAGTACATAAATGAAGTTGAGTGAAACTAGTCTTAATACTACCGCAAGGAAAATTAATAGAAAGAACAAAATTTTAAGAGTAAAGCAATAATGAGTTGGAATAGTATTGTATATTTTACATATACAAAGAACAAAATACTTACTTACCCCTGATTTTGATTGTATGTTAGTCTTACTGCTTATTTATGTTTACACAAAAATAACTCAATCGCATCGCATAATGCTCAAATAATATTCTTTATTTACCATTTGACCTCCAGGCTTGAATTCCTAGTGAACAACGCCAGGATGGTGACAACTTTGACTTTTTATCGACTTTTGTGTGGTTTTTTCAGTTTCAGTTCAGTTGGAAGGCGCCACTCCGAAGCTTGTTGACTGGAATGGACGTCAAACTCGAAAACCCACGTCTCGTCTCCAGTAACAATGCGTTTCATGAATGCTGGGTCGGAATTGACTCGGTCCTAACATGTCCTCAGCGACTCTTATGCGATTGAGTTTTTGGAGAAAATTCAGGTCTTTTGGGACAAGCCGAGGGGCAACATGTATCATAACCAAGTGATTATTTATAATGGCCCGGATCAACTCGTGAGACATTCGGTGTTCAGTTCAGTTCGGTGGCTACCTCTCTCAAATTTCAATGAGGAATTTCAGTCACTATCTCCTTCACTTTTTCGATGTTAACTTCAATTGCAGACGTGGATGGGTTACCACAGCGAGGAAAATCTTCCATCACTGCTACATACATCGACTGCTTTTGAACGTTTTGTGCCATTCATACGCACGCGTTTTTGATAAAGTCGATTCACCGTAAGCCTTTTGTAACATTTTCCGTAATTTCGAACACGAAAACCTATTGGCGATGCAAAATAACTCAATACACATTAGATAAGATTTAACTAAAACGGCACTATATTTAATCTACATAACACATGTAACCCAAACTCCGCGCCAAAATGGAACACAGTTGTGCCAACCTAACAACGTCTTTGATGTTAATACCGTCCAGTAGCTTGAAAAGCTAATGCAGCGGTGAAAAGTTCCGGGGATATAACGTCATCCTGTCTACACCCCTCTGCAGTTGGATAGGTTTCGTACACTGGTTTTCTACTCGGATAGCCATCGTAGCCTTACTGTACAAACACTTCAGCACTTCGATATACCAATAGTCGACTTGACACCGCTGAAGAGACTTTAGAACCGCCCAAATTTCGACGAATTCAAAAGCTTTCTCATAGTCTACATACGCAAGACACACTTTATCTTCTGCACAACTTGCGGAAAAGTTTGTATGCGATCTATGATACTAAAGTCTTTTCGGGAGGCTGGAGGAAGTCGTCGAGTCTGCTTGCGAGACGATTCGTAATGACTCCCGAAAACAGCACGTACACGCGGCTCAAAAGGGAAATCGCTTCGTAATTCTTCAAGAGAGCATTATTGCCTATCTTGAAACAGAAGACCACCACACTTCTGCTCCACTCCTCCAGAGTAGTCCCACCATGGAGGACTGAAATAAAGAGCTTTTGAAGGACTTCAAGCACCGATTTTCCATCCACTTTCAGAAGCTCCGCTATAATTCTATCTGGCTCACGAGCCAGAACTGGAACAAACCAGCCCTCGTCGCCTGCCAGTGGTTCGACGGATCACAACACAATTAGCACCTGGGGCATGGACACTAGATATATTATTAATTAAAAATGTAGTGTAGGCACCCTGAAACTGATCTGGTGTTGGATTATCATTACGGCACCAATGGCTTCTAATGGCACTAAAAAGTTTTCAATAGGCCCTTGGTTGAGCATTTAAACAGTTGGTTGGCATCCAAACAGAAATAATACCATACTTAGTCTCCAAGTTTTTAAAAGAATTTGTATTCCGTCCAGTGCTCATGCCCCAGGTGCTAATTGTGAAAGAGATAATTGAAGAGCTAAGTGGTCAAAGGTGTTATCTGACAAAATTAAAAAAGTCCGACTTTTTGCATGAACATAGGTTTTAACTGATGATAAATCAATTCATAAACTTAAAATCCGCCAATTCTAATTCGTAACATAGTTACAGACACTGGTAAAGATGTTAACTGCCAATTAAAAATATATTTAACATTTGAAAAAGTATTATCAGCAGAAATAGTTTCTGAGAACAATTATCATTGCTACTTTTGGAAAAATATAAGGTGATAAGCAATCAATAAATCTTCAGCATCTTCGTAAGGATAACATGATTTAGTATTAAAAAATAAGGTGTTATAAGCAACAGTTTACGTTTGCTAATGTAAAATAGAATGTTTTTTTTTTCAAACTATGACAAAATACAAGCTATGACCCCTACATATCATTTCTGGAAGTCTTGTAAAAAATTGATGTTATTCCAACAGTGTCCACTAGATGTAACATGAATCACAAGATTATAATTTCTAAATAAAAATTTGTGTTAAAAGAACACAACTTTGGTATCAATATACTGAAGTTGTGTTAGGGGTCTCAGTGCTTTTATAAAAATATTCTAAATTCTCTATAATTAATAAATTGTCTTATAAAAATATAAATTCATCATCATCATCATTATAAAAAAGTTAATAATAAAACTTTTACATATAAATAATGGTTATCTGTTATTTTACCACATAGAGTCTTTGTAACTTTTTCTTAACAAAACTAAATTGGTTTATAGTAAACAAAGGTTTTCAATGTTTTTTTTAATAAATTGACATAGAATAACCTTTTTTAATATAATATATGTAATAATGAATCTTATCTAAGTATTGGGTATAAGTTCATTTGATTACTTATTATTTTCAAACGCGTATTACTCTTTTAGAACTATTTGTTAGTTAACACCTTCATCAACTTAACCCTTCAATAGAAAGGCTTTAATCTCTTATCATCATAGATAAATGCAAAGGCTACCTCGAAACAATCCTGGATGTTGAAATAGTTGATATTCAAGAGAAAGCTGCTCAATAAATGAAGGCAGCTTTATATTATGTAAGTGGATACTTTGCTAGATGCGCTTAAAATGTTTTTAAAAATTGGAGTGAATGTGCGCCCTACAAAAAAATTAAACACAATATTAACAGTTTTCAGTTAAAGAATTTTTAAGATAGAAACTATGTAAAAGAATTAATAAAAACTTGTATACTAAATCATGTAGATTATTAAATTTTTGAAATATATATACATAAAAATAAAATAATTAATTGTTTCATGTACAATTCTGTAGAAAATATAAATAAAATATTCAGTGGAAAAAAGAACAATTTTTCAACAAAAGCCAAAAAACATTTACACAAATGTAAAAAAAGAAGTTTTATTCAATAAATGACTTAACTTTCCGAAATGAGTTTTAATTTTACATGAAAATCTATAATACTTATTGTAAGAAATTGTATAATTAAATGAGTTCTTACAATAAGTAAAAAAAGATCAATATGTTCATTAATAAATAGCCTATCCATTTGTGTCAATCGCAAAATAAAATAGTGCTTAGGTACTTTATGAGGAGCATGTTATCAATAATTATTTCGCATTTCGGTGGTTTAGTTGTAGGGAGATTAATCAAATTTTACTCCTTTTAAAAATTGGAATTCGCTATTATGGAAACAAGATTATGTAGAAATTTAGTCGATTTTTATAAGTTGATAACTATTTTAATAAGAAGTAGATAGCTCTTAAAAACCTCACAAATAACAACTAGCGAGGCATTTTGCTCAAACAGGAGGCAGTACTTCGTTTAATAAATAAAATAGTATTTATAGAATAATATATAATACATAAAATACTATTTATAGAATAAAAAAAATTATTAAAAAGTTCATGTTATAGTCATCACTAAACGATCTACATAGTAGACGTTTGCCATATTTTATGTTTGCCGAAAAATTTCAAAGCACGTTTTTGAATTGTCTATAGATTAATTTTAAAAAGATTTTTCATCAATTTTGAAAAAAATGTTTAACAATTGCCGTTTGGTATTTTAGCAACTCAGATTTTTAACAAGAACTGATATCGAATATTGATGTATTTTAGAAATATGTATTTTACACATAAGAAAGAATATTCCATTTGGTTGAATATAATCTCAGGGAACAGTCATTACAACTCTTTTTTCATCTTTTTCTTCAGTGCTGTCCTTTGTAGCCTTGTTTTTACAAACCATCACATTCTCAGATGTTGAATTAATCTTTTTCACAGGATCATACTTACCGGTGCTAATGTTATGTACACAACTTCTTTACTTAGAATCGTATTCCTATGTTAACCATTGAATAGATTGGTAATGTAAAAAATGAATAGCAGTAATATCGTGGATACAATAGATGTACAACATCATCTGAAAAAGATTCATCCCAGTCTAGAAAATAATGTTTATGCTGCTAATAGACTACCCATGTATACCCATGTACTAACGTATACAATGTGCAATTTGGATACAGATGATAAATCAGCTTTAAATATATCGATACAATTAGCATCGGGCAATATTTTGATTCTTATGGACGATCACCTGCACGATATCATTTAGAGTTTTTAAAAAGGAATTGTAAAAGATGGGATTGGAATGTTGATAAGATTCAGAATGAATGAGTCGACTTCAGTTTGTGGTGAATATTGCTTAATGTATTTGCTATATAAGTTTCAGGGATGTTCAATGCATAGTTTTAGGAGCATATTTACAGATAAAAAGTGTGTTCTACAACGGTATTTTAGTGGATGAAGTGTTTCATTTCTATTTTATAGATAATAAGCAATATTTTTTTTTAATAAGCATTAAATATTTGTAAATAAAAATTGTAACAAGATTAAGGAATGTGTTTTACTGGTGATTCAGAATAGCGTGGTAGTTAGTTAGTTCAGCTACGTACAAAGAAGTATACATAAAACAATAACACTGATTAAGCAGGGTGCACGACGAGAAATAGATAAGAGCGTTAATGACGGTGTTCAAGGAACAATAGATAGAAAAGATAAGTGGAAAGGTTGGAAAAAATGGAAACGTTAAAGAGGGTGCAGGCCAACCGGATATCAATTAGATATTCGTTAATTGATCTGCACATCTCCGGAATCGCGCATCCTACACAAAAAAGAACCGCAGATTCGTGATCAGAGCATGCCAAAACACTTCTCGCTTTTTTTAGGATCCGTCGACCCACCGGCAGGCGACGAGGTCTGGCCGTGAGCCAGAAATGGTACAAACACACTACTCGTGTGGTTCCAACGATGACGTGTACAGCTGTCCATAGTACCTCTCAATGTCACTCGAAGTCTCAGGTGTCACGGAAATGATGCTGTCACACTCGGTCTTCGGCATCGACAGCTGCCTCTTTCTGGCAGACAGATCTCTGGCAAAAAACTTTGGAGCTCTGGTGTTCCGTAAACCCGCCGCATGCATTTAAACATCTGTCTGTTCAGTTGCCGATATACTGTCAAATCTGCTGAAAATTGCGGATTAATTTCCCGTCTAACAGCCACGAGATTAAGAGTGTGATGGGCGAGTTTTTGGATTCTATATATATATATATATATATATATATATATATATATATATATATATATATATAAAATTTCGGTGAAGTAAACATCAAATATCTATGTTCTAAAACCATTAGAGACACTTATTGAATGCATCTACCCTTAATTTACTGTTAAAAAAAACGTTTCAGTGCAAATAATCAGCAAATTCACGAGTGGCCAAGTTTCCGTGCCGGTGAGTGTATATATCTTAATATATATAAATTACGTGTCACGTTGTTTGTCCGCGATGGACTCCTGAACTACTAAACCAATTTTAATTAAATTTGCACACCGTGTGCAGTTTACCTCAACTTGAGAGATAGGATAGTTTTTTTGCCCATGAGTGACCTACAATTTTTTTTTTTGGGAATTTAATGATTTTTAATAGGACATGACAAAGAGTCGTTGAAAAGGGCAGAACAACGTCTGCCTGGCAAGCTAGTATATATATATATATATATATATATATATATATATATATATATATATATATATATATATATATATATATATATATATATTAGATAACATTATAATCACAAGAGGGGCCAAAGACTGCCCACCATGACATGTGAAGGAGAGTTAAAAGGAAAGGAGAAGACCATCTCTGCTCGTATATGCACTTACGCGGTAGTATAATAAGTTTATGTATGCAATAAATATATGCATAAAAAATTTTAAAAAAATCGATGACAGTAGTTGTTGTTATTGTGATTTCATTGTGTTGTCAAATATTTGTTATCTCTTTAAATTTATTTAAACTAACTCTAAAGTATTTATTAAAAACAATGCTCTCTGCTGCAAAAGTACGCATCCATGGGATGCAAGATGATAACTGGGTGATAAAAGATAAAATCAATCAATACCGAGGTCTTATTAAACTATACGGTTAGTAGTTATTCATCACGATTTATTTCCAAGTCATTGCATTTTTGTGCTATTTACTTGTTCTAGAAGTTGTAAGCCGATGTCCTATTAGCTGGATTGACGGCCTGATGGGCAATGCAGTCAGTGTTTGTATCGGTGTCCTAGAACCTTAGTTTGTATCAGTCAAAAAAGCTTATTGTTCAGCGATGATGGGCTGAAGTTAGTGATTTAGATTTATAAATAAATACGCTACTGCAAAATTATCTTTTATCGTAATAGTTGACGGCTTAAATACCCTGATCAATGAAGGGAAAGCAGTGTCTATCAGTGTTTTGATTATAATACATTCCCCTGCATTTTTGAAACCTCCAGTAACATATGCGTACACTATGCTCTTTTTGGTCTTAATGGTATACGGAGCCAATGTTGGAATGGTTTTAAGATTATTACACATAGGTATGATGTGGAGAGTATAGCGGGGGCTCACAGCAGCAGCGTCCCGATCCATCATGGAACGGCTCAAAGTTCGATTCTCGGTCCGACTGAGTACTTTCTACACATTTATGATATGTGTAAATTGTTCCGGTAAGCCTCTGTATACCAATTTGCTGATGACACATGTCTTATCGCAGCTCACAGGGATCTAAGTACTGCGGAGATGCTGATGCACAGTGAGTTTAACTTGTTATGTCAATGGCCACACGACGTTAGTTTAACAATCAATTATCAAAAAACTAAAGTCACGGACATTCATCTACCATACTTAAAAACACATGGAACACCAAAAGTCGTGGCTCATGAACACCGGTGTAGGAATCGGTGTATCAATGTCTGCGACTGTAAGCCGATTGTAAATGTTAAACAAAATCTGTATGTAGGTCTTAAGATTGACTATAAATTTAACTGGGGCCCATATATATATATATATATATATATATATATATATATATATATATATATATATATATATGGTTTATGCTTTAGTAATTAAAAAAATATGAGCTATTTTTAATAAATATTAACTGTTTTGTTTATTATTCATACCTATAAATGACAAAAAACTGGCGATCGAGTATTGCTCTCGTCACCACAGTATGGAAGTGCTCAATTTTTAACCGGTGCTAAGCTATCGAGTTAACTAAAACCGCGTATAGAGTTTCAGAAGGCCCGCTCAAGGAAGGTGCGCCGCCGGGCCGTCGCAGCCGCGCGGGCGATCGTCCGCGGCGCACAATACATATATATATATAATATACTTTGTGTGCACTAAGCTTAAAGCTATCAAACTTGAGATTGCTGTATATGGCATTGGCCAACTCTGGTATCAATGAGTGCATAACCAGTTATGGAAGAACTTATAAAACTTACCTTCAAAAAATCTATAATATACAGACACGATTATTAAAGATAATAGTATCATATAAAATTAAACTCAAATACAAACCCGATTATGATAATTATGTTATTCCAATATTGTAAAGACTTCAATGTATTTGATTAAGCAAAACTGTTTCCTCTGATTACAAAAATTCAATTACAAAAAAAAAAGTATAAACTGCCAAAAGTGATTAGTAAGGGTCTGAACGTACGCTCTTGCAAGCATTCTGAATAAATTGGCTAAGCCAATAGCCAACAAACAAAACACCTCGATAAATTAAAAACATTCTGAAAGCTTACTATACCGTGGAATAGTTTAGAATGGGGGAGGGACCTACGTGTGGGTCCACTACCAGACAAAGAATTATTGTGAGCGAATAAACATTAAATTAATCGATAGTGCACATAATCTTACTACAAAACGATTGAGAGTTATTTTAATGTAATAATATTATAAATGTATGCAGAGTGAAATATTTTGGTATTTAAATTTTTTATTTTTATTAACATTGATAACGATCCTCGTATTTTTATATAAAAAGTGTGACAAACGAGCACTCAATCACCTGATGTTAAATGGATGCTGTGGTCCATAGATATCTACATCCACCATTAAGAAAAATGGAGATGCATTCATCTCTGAGGACCTAAGACATCTTAATGGAATGCCTCGTATCCAGTAAATAGGGTCTCCGGCTAGGCATAAAACTGATATAAAGCGCCTACCTACAAATTATCTAAGACAAATAGGTAAATCCAACTTTAACCGTGAGGTCAATGGACTGATTCAACTTAGCGAGCCGAGTTCAGGAGATTACGACACATCTTTTCGTAGGTATACCTCAACACCTAAACAGATTGTACAATCTGCTTACCAGTGATGACTTATGTGTCTGAGGCATGGTCGCTCAGCGAGATATGGCGATGGCTATGCTCGGTGTTTCTCCTCATGATAAATTTAGAAATGATACCCGCGCTAGAACCAGAATAACCGACAATGACCCGACCTAACATGCTGGGCCGTTAGCATCAGATTAGTAAGCTGAAGTAACAGTGGGCCGGCCATATAGTTCAAAGAATCTACAACCGATGAAGGAAGAGAGGATCTCAAGTAGCTGCCTCGTGCCGGTAGACGAATTGTTGGTCGGTTCCCCACTAGATGTAGTGACGAGCTGGTGAGACTCGCAGAATGTCGATGGATGCGAGTGACTAGGACCGTGCTTTGTGGTATTCCTTGGGGGAAGCCCAGTTCAGCAGTGGACTTGAGAAGGATTCTAATGATGATGAAGATTCTGTGAGTGGGTGGTCCTTTCCCCGTCCAGCCGAAATATTCATGCTACAGTTATAATATAGCTGCAACACGGTTCTACCACGTTTTTATTACAATCACCTACAGTCACGTTTGAAAATAGTTGATTTAATACCTTGTTACATTTTCCAGCAGCCAACAGAGCAAAAAGCCCCATGAGCATGCATCAGTCCAATGCTTAACTTTTCAAAGCTCACTTCTTAGCTGTTTCAAGAACAAAATTTCTGTTATATTAATATGTAATTGGTCACTTCATATACTTAGAGATTATGGTACAACGTTTTAGTTCTAGGTCCGCTCCGAGATCCTTGAACTTCAACGTTTATTTAGTTGTTAATTTACACACTTTAATATAATCCGAAAGAATGCGGCTCCAAGTCTACTTATATCAGATGAACATAGATAGCTCTCTCCTATAAAGAGCTACAAAGTATGGTCCTGAGCCAATTTTATCCACCGACTACCTGCATATTTCATCAGGTCGTTACTTCATCTGATGCGGTGCCGCTCATCTATTCAAGTTCATAGTAGGTATGCTTTATTCCTTATGAACGTTCACTGATCGACATTATTTTCTTATAATTAAACAAAAATGCCTTTGCTGCAGGATAGATGCTATGCAAATAAAAGTTCTTCACTTGCCACAACCATATTATATATTTTATTCCCAAACAAGATAACATATACCTACAATAGTTAATAAAGGTTAGGAAAAACAGTAAATAAGAAACAGAAATAAGAAGATGGTACAATGAGATACAGTTAATTAAATTAATCAAATAATAAGTTAAATCTTATCGTCACTCAGGCGGCTTGAGCGTAGGGTCTAGCTCTTAGATCTTAGAGCGTCACGCTGCAGCTATTTATTGGTTGCAGCACTAATAGATCACCACCATCACCGGAAAATAATGGTGCAGTGTTTCTACTTGTAAGTGTATATAATCTGAGAGCATTCATACTGAAAACGAAACATTCTATGTAAGTCCTCCGGGGTGACAACGTGCGTATACATGCCACAGCACTCGTATACCATCAGGTGGACCATGTGCTCGCTTGTCACCCTATACAAAATAAATGAAATCTTTTCATATTTGTTTATACGTATTTTCATTTAATAAAGAACGAGATCGCAAGATACATGAAGGAGATTTAGCGAAGCAAAAACGACGTTATTCACGTGACATTCGACAACTCCGTAAAGATATTGCTAAAAAAAGGCAGGAGCTTGGCGTAGCTGTGTATGGAGACAAACAATTTCTAAGAAATGCCTTTCAGGAACACAAACGATTACAACTGACATACATGAACAGCCAAGCTGACGTAAGGAGAAACATCTATTAAATATATTATATATTATAATATAATCAACATGATATTTAACTCATTTATCCATAACAGCTAATCGGAAGTCCATTACTGAACATAGGGCGTTCCCTATAGATTGGGTATGTTCCGAAATGTTTCCAGTATACTGGTGAATACAAATGACGTCATTAATTAACGCCATATTGTACTGGCGTACCACCGTCATATTGTGTCGGATATCTTGCCATATTAAAACAATTTATAATTGTGCGTACGCTGAATGAAGCATGCCAGAATTTGTTTTTATTTATTCAATTACAAAAAAATTATAGAATAATTGCTGGTGGGTAAAAATAGGTTAATGGAGATCCATTCTTCACAAATTAATTGAAGCACGCTATAATGACTTTTGGAGCACAAAATGAAGAAATAATCGCCAATACTTTTCCAATATGGCGCAAATGTGTGATGTCATATATTGTCAGTTGTGTTGTGTTGCTTAAAACGAATCACCAGTATGGCGTCGATTTATGACGTAATTTGCATTGGCCAGTACGCTGGGCACATACCCATTGTCTCACAGTATACCTTAGTTGCCACGCTTGAGAAGCGGCTTGGCAACCGCAGGTTATTATTATTTTTCCTTGTCTACTGTTTCAGATTCATTCCTTAAGACGCCTTTTACGGTACCTACGAAATGATATGGAATAGAGTACTTTCTTACGCCGCTACTTCACGTCGCAAGATAATCTTATAATAGGTCCTTACATATGAAATTGGCGTTTTGTTCGGGAGGAATATAAAGTCAATTTTTTTTTTGGAAAATATATTTAATTAATCCGTGTGCACCGTTGTTATCTCGCACTTTTGCCATCTCATCGGTAGTTCATTGATCTCTTTACTAAAAAAAACCATGGGGGCGAGAATCAATAAACTCTTTGAAGGCGGTTTGAACTGTCGCATCGGAGTTTCGGAAATTCCGGAAAAAATGGTAATCTTTTGGAGCAAGGTCCGGGGAGTACGGTGGATGCTCAAGACATTCCAATTATAGCTCATCTAACTTAGTGGTTGTTTGTTGTGCAGTGTGTGGTCTTGCGTTGTCGTGAAGCAGCAGTGGCCTAGAGCGATTGACCAATCTCGGTTGTTTAGCAGCTAGCTCTTCCTTCATGGTTTACAGTTGCTGACAATAGATATCTGCCGTAATCGTTTGGCCAGATTTTAGAAAATTGTAGTGAACGACACCGGCACTAGTTCACAAGTAACTTTTTATGAGTTAATTTTCGTTTAGGGCAGGATTTGGCTGGGTTTCCAGGGTTCAGCCATTGCAGCGAGCACTTCCGATTATCGTACAGTATCCAATTTTCATAACAAGTAATGATTCGATTTAAAATCGTGTCGGTTGAGCAAAGTAACACAGCACCCATCGTTCAAGTTTTTTTACTTTTCCGGTTTACTTCAAGTGGATTAATACAGTTTTATCACTTACCCCGAAGCCTGCAGCTATCTCTGAAGTGCTTTGTGATGGATCTACTTCCACAATAGCCTTTAATTCTTCATTTTCCACTTTGGTCTCCGGCCGTCCACGGGCTTGGTTCTGAAGGTCGAAATATCCAGAACGAAAACGTTGAAACCAAAAACGTACCTTGCTTTCTTTTGCGACATCAGTGCCGTACACATCATTAATCCTTCGAGGTGTTTCTGCAGCACTGGTGTCACGGTAGAACTCGTACTCGTAAATAAACCGATATTTCATGTTTCCATTCTGCGGTAATAAGCGACGCCAAAGAAAAAAATAATGAAGAAAAAACAAATGAATGACTGTTTTCAAAACTCAAATGAACCAGCTTAATGAATTTATAAATTTGAATTTGGAATTCTTAACCAAAGAGGAGATAATTCAGATCTAAGTGGTCAGTACGACAAAACGCTAATTTCATATGTAAAGACCTAATATTATCTTTAATGTTATATATAATAAAACTTCTTGTAGATATGAGCGTAAAATTATACTTTTTTAATCGTAATTAAACCCTCTCAGAAATGAGGGAGGCCTGTGCCCAACAGTGGGACGTATATAGGCTGTAACTTTACTTTACTTACTTTAATCGTAATTGACGAAGGTCCATATTAACAGTTTAAATATTATTGGAGTACCACCATCGCAATCCAACTCATGATCAGGTTGATTGCGTCTTATGTATTTTAAGAAGAGTACCACGCTTGTTGATCTCTATTCAACGTGTTTAACGTAATTATAACATTGATAGCTCCTCCAATAATGTTCATATAAATATGTGTGCCTAGGTGACAGAGATTCGCTCAGCGATATATAAAGAAAATATTTTTTTGTGTGTGAATACATATTTTCAGAGATAACTCCTACAGAGTAAATATTTCATATCCAGATAATGTATCACATATCCAGATAAACTTGGAAAACATTATCTAAATAAAAAGATCTTGAGTGGAGAGAAAAATTTATTTCGTGCACTTTTGTATATTTGTAATTTCATTCAAATCGTTTTCATCGTATTCATGAGGGAGGAAAATTTATATCGTGAACCGTTGAATAATTGTTAGTTGAATAAAATGTTGTATACTAGATTACAAAAAGTTTATGATCACAGAGAAAATACGAACATATTACATTTTTTTTGTGTAAAAGTAAATATGGGTAATGTAAAACAGTTACACAGTTTGGCACCTATTATTTCTTAGAGAAATAAATCAGCACTGATATGCGTACTTCGCCAAGTACGTTGCAAACCGGTACTTAGAATTGCAATTAGCAATTTTGTTGGAGCAATATAATTATAATAAAAAGTGTTAAAAATATTTATTAAAAGTGATTTATTAATAACTAGAGATCCGCCCCGGCTGCGCACGGGTGTTTTTTGGATCTCGACAATCTCTGTGTATAAAAATCTTTGATCAAAAATCTTGATTCTTTTGATTATTTTTTGATGAATTTTTGTGTTTGTATTTAACTGGGACCCTGGATGGTTTAAAAACTCAATTAGACCCGGTAAGTGGCGCTGTTGTTGAGATCCAGAAATCATTCGTGCAAAGTGTGGACAGTTCTCTAATTGTGAATATAAATCAACCAGGGATCCACTCAAACTCATATAATTTTTTTTAACAAAATCCATTTTCGAGTTTTAGCAAGACTAACGGCCAGCAATAGATTTTATATATAGAGTTAATATATTTTATCTCTACAAAGTATAGAACAATGTCGCTTCCCGCCGTCTGCACACTTAGATCTTTTAAATTACGCAACGGATTTTGATACGGTTTTCATCAGTAGACAGAATGATTCAAGAGAAAGGTTTACATGTACACATAACACGCATGTATTATATGTACATGTCGTCGAGATCAATCGTCCGTGCGAAACCCGGGCGGATCGCTAGTAGGGTATAATATACTCCTAATGCATAATTGCGGCATAAGAAAATCCATCAGCTTATTTCGTCGGGTGGACATCGTAGGAGTAGACTGTGGGATAAGGTGAAAATATCTTACGGTTCTAATAAATAGTGGTGTGACTATCTCGTTTCAGTTAGGCGTACTCCTAACTGAAACGAGATAGTCACACCCATACTGGCGACGGGTGGCGGCCTTAGAGCTGGGAGACGTCATCTCCCAGCTCTAAGGCTGCGATTGTCAGTAAAGGCGATCATTTTTACAATAAGAAAGGTCCGGGTTCATCTGTGGACTTTTCCGAGCTGATCATGCAGAAGACCAAGATGTTCATAAATTTATATGAATGTTTTCGCAAACTACAAATATTTTTGCTCTATTGAAATCCTGTCCGTCAAAAAGTTTTCTAAAGAAATTGTATTTTAACAGTGGTAGAGTCACCCGGCAGAACAGCAACCGAGGAAGTAACATGATCTCACAGAATACCTACATGAAGTTAGGCGCTTTGCTTCGCTTTGTTAGTGCAGGTGGCAGAAGGCCCATCGAGTCCAAGAGGAAGGCTTTGGCGATTAGTTTGGACATAGCGAAGGCCTTCGATCGAGTTTGACACAAAGCGCTTCTCTCGAAGCTTTGTCGTTACGGGCTTCCCGAGAAATTGTGCAATTGGATCACCAGTTTTCTGACTGATCGGAGCGTGAAGGCCGTAGTAGAAGGTGCATACTCCGATTACAAACCTATTAAAACTGGTGTTCAACAAGTCTGCGTGCGTATCACTAACGCAGTTTCTTCTGTAAATCATTAATATGTTGCAAACCGGTGACATTCATTGCTATGCGGAAGACAGCACTGGTGATGCTTTATACACCGGCCGTGCCAATATTTCTAGGGAAAACGTTACCGAGTACCATAATAAACTTGTGTCTGAAGTCGAGTCTAGTCCACTTCAATTCCCAGAAGACACAAGTTTGGGCGTTTACCGCTAAAATACCACTTTGTCGTATCTCTTCGGTTTCCTCCATCTCCTTTCCCCATAGTTGCCTCAGCTATTATTTGAATCCTCGGCGTCGACATATCGAATGACATGCAGTTTTGTGGTCATTTGGAATAGAAGGCCAAACTCGCCTCTAAAAAACGTTGTCATCAGAGCGGGACAATATATCATGCAGGCACACCGCCTGCAATTTTACAAGGCGCAGGTTCGCCCTCACGTCAATACTGTTCCCATCTCTGGGGTAGGGTTCTCTACTAACAGCTCCTACTATTTGATCGCATCCAGCGCAGAGCGGTTCGATTCGTCAGCGACCGAGCAGTTTCTGATCGGCCTGACTCACTGGCGCTGTGAAGAGATGTTGCATGTCTTTGCGTATTCTGTCGTATTTACCACGATAATATAAGTGCTGAGAGAAATCTCGCACAACTTCCTTGTGGCATCGACTACCAACAGCGATTTTTCCGGACCGATACGACTTAGGGACCTTCAAGAAAAGAGCCTACTATTTTTTTACAGGCTGTGTTGCAGTTGTTCATAGGCGGCGGTAGTCAACTACCATCAGGTGAGCCGCATGCTCGTTTGCCCCCAAAAAAATTTTGCGTCAAATAAAAAAGGGACAAAGTAACTCTATTTAATGTCATTCTATGATAGACATCTTTGCGTAAATATATTTTAGAGTTCGTTTCTCCAATATTAAATCGTCTTTTTAATTATATTTCATTTTCAGAAAGTTTTAGAGAACATTCGCCAAGAAAACTTTAACAAAAGGAAGCAGCTGGACCGAATAAGATATATTAAGAAAAAGAAAATGGAAAAATTTCGGCGCACACAAGTACCAAACATATTTAAATAAGCCCACCATTATAATATTTTGATTTTATAATATCACTAATATACTATTATTTATAAGCAAATAACATTATTTTGATACATTATGTATTTATTTATCATTCAGAATATATTAAAATACCTAAAAAATTATTTAGCTTGAATCAGCAGAGCTACATGATCGCCTACTGTATGAGGTGGGCGGAAAACTGCCAGCTGAAAAAAAGGAACAAGCTGTGGCTAATTATGTTCAACGTGCCAATATAAAAAAGAATGCAGCTTTGGCTATTAAAGTCATGTATAAGAAGATTCTAGATATTCTTAAAAAGGTTACTGTCAATCTTGTTATTTACATTTTTGACATAGTTACTCAATATTTAACTGCTATATAATTCAACTTCCAATGTAATTATTATTGTGTCTTTTGAAATAGATTAGCAATTTACTTTGAAGAATAGATACAAATCCAAGTTCAAAGATTTTAGAAAAATGTTTTTTTTTTTTTGCAAAATAAATTCGATTTCTACAAAGCACACCCTAGCTATCTGCTTCTGATATTATTATTCTAATGCATATAGATACAAACCCAAGTTCAAAGATTTTAGAAAAATGTTTTTTTTTTGCAAAATAAATTCGATTTCTACAAAGCACACCCTAGCTATTTGCTTCTGGTATTATTATTCTAATGCATATAGATACAAATCCAAGTTCAAAGATTTTAGAAAAATTTTTTTTTTTGCAAAATAAATTCGATTTCTACAAAGCACACCCTAGCTATCTGCTTCTGATATTATTATTCTAATGCATATTTCAACAGATTATCAACCCATTAATATGTGTAGTCGCCCAACACTGCCTTGTCAGTGCGAGGCTGTTACCTTTCTCAAGGAAAAATGATATGTAGTTGTGGCGTAAGAATATCTATTAGTCTAGGTGACAGAGGAAGGGTTATTCCGTTTATCCATCCTAAAAAATCCTCCCTAAAAAATCCACCCTAGGGTGGGTACTCGGCAACTTGTGCTCATTTATCTACCCCAGACGGGGTGGATAATCGGAACCCAATTTTATTTATTTTTCCGACTTTTTACACCAACTACAGTTCAACTCATACACTAATTATTAATTAATATTTAATTACCATGAGCTTATACAATAATCTTATTACGTATTTCTGTAACCGTTAAGGTACCCATTGACGATACGTCCATTTAGTAGACTTCCAAATGGATGCACTCCAAATAAAATTGTATCCAGATACGGTACCATTGACGATACTTCCGTTTGGACGCATATCGTCACTTCGAACTTGGCGGTCGTACGGAATGGAAATAAATAATAATATGGATAATAATACTTTACTGGTGACTGCAGCAGGGTATTTCGTTAAAAGGACAAAAAACCTAAACGGAGCAATCCATCGTAGTCTTCAATGATGACAAGTCATCTACATTTTGATACTTAATTAAGGATACGTGTAAATGTCTATGGGCCACAGCACCCACCACCAACTGAACTGTGTGCTAGTTTGTCACTGCCATTCTAGATATGGTATAGATTATGGTGGGGCAATATCGTTGACTGAGGTAGAAATTAAAAACATATAATGGATATTTTTCATTATAACTATACGTGGTAGAGCAACGTTGCATCTATATTACGGCTATAGCACAAATGGGTCAGCTCGAACGAAGAAGGGCCGCGATCTCACAAAATAGCATATAATAGAAGCTTAAATCTTCTGCGTTTCGTATTCTGAATATGACAGATTCAGTCTATGGGCTACGGTATCAACTTAACATCATGTGGACTGTGTCACCCATATCACAGCCTGTAGTTTACATAATAAAAATATAATCCAATACACAGTTTATATTTGACAAACAGAGCACATGTGTCACCATC
Organism: Parnassius apollo; assembly: GCA_907164705.1. Lineage (NCBI taxonomy): Eukaryota > Metazoa > Arthropoda > Insecta > Lepidoptera > Papilionidae > Parnassius > Parnassius apollo. The sequence continues at coordinate 237,840 of CAJQZP010001337.1, forward strand.
AACACCAAAACATAAACTGACACAATAACGTCCAAAAAATGGACGCCAGTTCGCCCATTCACTGACAATTTGGACTGCTTCCATTTGGCGTGGACGCATGGTTTTCAATCCATTTGGAAATCCAGAGCTGGGTGAAATCCACCCAAATGGAATATGACCATTCACGGTACGATTTTGGACGATTATCACTCCATTTGGATTAATGGACGTATCGTCAGTGGTACCCATTACCGTTACAGTTTATTAAAGTCCATGCATTAAAACCAAATTAAACTTTCTTATTTGAAATAATATTACTACGTAATTTATAAATTCTGCAATATATTCAGGAAATTACCAATACTAATTAATTAATTATTGAGTAAACGTAATTTGATATCCTGCATTAATTCATTAGTTTTTATCTACATTTGCAATGGTTTTCTAAATTTCTTTACTAGAAAACATTCATTACAAGAAAAAATTACTTTACAAGAAAAAGTCGCGTTTTCTTTTTGTTTTAAATATCCATCTAGAGTGGATTTTTTAAGGTGGATAAACTCCTGAGAAAAATAGTTTTTCTATTAAAAACTGCCGTTGCCAAACCCCCGCCAAACGTGGCAACCATGGTAAATTTATTCACTATGAAACGGATAAAAGGCCAATCTGAGTACTGTGGCGACCACGCTGAGGGCGTACAGGGGGGGGGGGGGTGTTAAGAATCTCCTGCGGAGGTTCGGTTGCTTTCTTCGACGACTCAACCTGGCAACATTTAACACACTTAGTACACTGAGGATTCATGAAAATATACTGGAGCTAGAAGAAGAGTTACACAAGTTGAGGGATGGGATATTATAGGGTTAATGAAGTCCAAAGACAGTGGGAGGACACGCTAACTCTCGAATTTGGTTACTAGTTATTTTACTCGTAGGGCGAAAATCTCTTTCAAGAAAGTGTCTGGAGTGTGTAAATACTCAAAATCAACAAAGAGTATCGATTGAAGATCATACTGATTTACGTACCTTATAAGGCGATGTATTCGTCCGAAACCCACTAAACGGTGTTGATGGGAGAATTCAACGCAAAACCAAATATACAACAAAGGACGGTGAGCTAAAATAGAGGAAATTTAATATAGAGCAATGGTCATGCTGAAAACAAGGACAAATCTGTTCAGAAATGTCCCTGAACGTAAGGTTAAAATCTGGAAAGTTCATAGAAAGTTGAGAGATATACTGATCCTTAATGTTAAGTTATATCAACGCTCCGTCCGCCTAGTGCTCTGATCCTAAGCCTCGAAAACTTTTAACTCGAACTCGAACTACCAAGTAATTTTCATCGCTTAGAAGATTGCAATACGGTGGAAAATATAAATGACAGTGCCTGTGGTAACTATCCATGCTGGCGGAACTAAGTTCTGCAAGTCCTGTCCTAGAATAACCCAAATTATGAACAGATATGACCGTAGATAGACAACTGACAAAGGTTCAATACAGCTCGTACTGAAGAAGCGGATTTAAGGCCGCAGTCTTTGCCAGAGATCTGTCTCTCGGGAAGAACTGTGGCAGCATCATTTCCGGATCACCTGAGATTACGAATAATTTTAACAGGTTCTATGAACAGTCGCACACATTGTCGTTGGAGCCACACGCAAGTGTAAGTAATGACCGAAGAGGAAGTCTAATGCGACACTATTCCGGTGATATAATGGACTTCCCGTTTTGTTCTTAAATAAAAGTGACAGCGCTCTATTGAAAATCTAAAGATCAATTTTAACTGAGCGGCGTCTACGTGCTGTTTGGAGAGTCATACGAATTGTCTTCCACGTAATATTGTGCATTTCTAGTCTCTCGCACAATCCGGTTTCCGAAAAGGTTTTACTACTATAGACCACATACAAACCCTTTTAAATTGAAAGAAGACACTACAAGAAAGCCTTTGATTCTATCGAAACTTGAGCGGTGCTTCAGTCAGTGTTGTGGCGGTGTAAGCCGTGTAAGGTTGAATGTCGGTATATCGAGGTGTTCAAGTATTTGTACAGAAAGGCTACATTGGCTGTCCGACTACAGAATAACAGTATAACAGTACGAAACCTTTACAACTGCGGATAGGTGTAAGCCAGGGTAACGTAATATCTCTGAAATTCTTTACCGCTGCATTGGATGACGTTTTTAAGCTATTGCACTAGACATCAATGGCGTCAACATGAATGGCGATTACGTCACTCACCTTCGATTTGCTGACGATATAGCCCTTATGGTGGAATTGCTAACCCCTTTAACCCTATGTTCAATGAACTCAATAATGACCTATTCGGTGAAAGGTACTAAAATGAATGTCACGATAAATGTCAAAAGTGTAACGCCCATATCACGTTTATGCCGATAGGTTTTGGGAACACTACGCTCGAAGTGGTTGACGAGTATGTTTACCTACTCGTAGATCAAACTAGATATTTTATTTCCTTATATTATCCGATTATATATTTACTAGGTCTGTCGCCGAATAGCAGTGCTTGCACAGCGTACTGTATTTTGCTTTCAAGGGTAGGTATAGGAACCACATAACAAACCGGCTGTAAGGCGTTTAAACTTAGTATTCAGAGGTGACACAACTATAGACTACTTAGTTTGAAATTGGTTATACTTTTCCATGGACCCCCGTAACGTCTTACCGTCAAACGACTTTAAGTTCGTTTATAATTTTAGTTCTACAAAAAAAGTATGTCTTACATCGACTAATAGATCAGTCATCGGATCCAACTTGGCCTGATAGCGTCCGGAAATTACGACATATCTTTCTCGAAACCGTCTAACAACAGTGTATTACCAGTGCGTGTTTATTAGTAATACAACATGTGATCTGATATGTGGTCTTGCGCTGCTGACCGTATAAGAAAGCTCGAGATTGCTTAACGAGCTATGCAGAGGGCTATGCGAAAATAATTAAATAAAATTATGTTTTTGGTGAAAAGAGATGGTGAATATTCGATAATAACCTTATATCATGTGCACTAATTTGTATGAGTTATTCCGTTTATCGACCCTAAGAAATCCACCTTAGGGTGATAAACGCAATAACCTTAAAATAATATAACAAAAGCGTCACCCATTATCAATTATTTTATTTTTATATTCTAAAACTGTTTTGGAGCTTAAATGCTACGTCAAAAAACGGGGCACTGATGATCGTCATTTATACATTAATCCCGATATTATACTTATACTAATAATATTTACAATATAATATTTCTGATCCTCCTTAAGCTTAAAATCCATTGCTGGGCATAGGATGCTTCATCGGAAAAAACATTTGCTCTTATATGTCAAGTTAGGCTTTCGAACTATCAGATATTACTCACTTCTTTCTTGGTTACATCCCATTCTATTAGATAGTATATTAAATCTAACGAACAATTCTGGTTGGATCTCTTTAATGTCACCACCATTAATTTCTAATCCATACATATTTTTTTTCCTTTTTGTATGTAGGATTCTTCTTACTTCACGGTTGTATTGGAAGCTTTGAAATTAGACTGCCGAGCTCAAGGCAAATGCTTAATGGGTGCCACAGAAATGGGACAACTCGCCATGGAGTATTTAGATGACAGAAAATTTGAATTTAATAAATTGGAGAAGGAGATCAAAGCAAACATGAAAGAAAGGGAACGTACGTTGAAGCTTGTACGTCGGGAAGTTGCATACTTGACGGATTCCTTTCCAAACCTGATCCGCAAAGAGGTAACTTTTTACAGCTGAACAATCTTATTTTAAATATACAGACTATAAAGGAAGTTTAGTTAAGAGAATATCCAGGTGGCGCGGTGCTCAGCTTCACAAACATAGTCCTTGTTTTGCCTAGATAATGATCATAGAGTAATTTTACATAAGTAATTTTTATACTAAAACTGACTGGTTTTATCATTGTTGTAAGATATCTGGCTAAAAAAAATTTTTAAACAAAAAAATACACAGACATGACCACAATCCCTCTTACATTGATTTAAAAAAATTCAAAGGTGCAGATTAAATAAAAAAAAGGAAATAACGGGAAACAATACCGAATGATGATTTCATCAATTTTTGTAGCTATAATGAGCGCAAGCTGCGGTTATCTCCCTCAGTTATCTAGGTCGGTCCTTCGTGCATAGCGTGGCAGCAATAGATATTTATATTCGTAGAATATTTTAACATATTTACGTGTCAAAACGTTTAGTCCTGTTCATCACATTCTGTCCATTCTACTCAGTTACGATATGGGTCATTAATAATGTGTAATACTCAAGATACATACTGGTACATAATAATAAATAATGTACAATTGACATAATAATATACATTGTTATAATAAAAAAGATTATCGGAAAAGGTGTCGACCCAGTGAAAATTAAATTCTTCTTTTAGTAACAGAGCTGGTGACAAAAATCGGCCAGAGTTTTGTAATGGTTAATAATTCAATATGATATTGTGTACACTCTATATGATTCAGCACCCACTCGCAAGTTAAGGTAGTGAAATGTATGTCTACAAGTGTTTTAAAACAATTAAAAATTATCAGTTAGCTATTTCATAGTACAAAAAAAAACGTGAGAAAGTGTTCACATCGCATTGTTGTGGAACAAACATAAGTTGTCGTCATAGTCGTCGGTGCAATAGTTTTGTAATGGCTGAAAATTCATTTACTGCTTAGTTATTTTATATGATTTAAGAAAATATTAGTCAAACCACAGAAATATTGAACAGAGGTAGGCAGTGGTCACTTAAAGTGCGAATATAAATCGTGCGAGCGATTTATGTATATATATGTAAAACTCTTTTTGCCGATTTTTGGCGTCAGCTCTTAGACTATTTCGAACACCGAGTTAAGCTCGGACACTCCTGTCATTATTTTTTTACTAATAACGGCATATTAAAAGTACATTGCTGAAATTAAACCCTTCCATAGATTTACGCATAGGGGTAATATTTGCCAACATTTGGCCATCATCTGTTATGAGTAAAATGTACAGTACATTTAGTACTGAATTATTGATTTTTAACTAAGCATGCATTGTCTCATAATTTTAAGGAGGTAACGAATCTGGACGATTTGTACGAAGAAGAGGATAACGTTAGCCTTCATTCCGTGCATTGGGAGCTAGAAGAAGTCATGGGTATTTGTAAACGTTTGCAGCGAGGGACGCTGGTATCGTCCTACGATAAAATACTTTTAAGGCAAGTACATTTGTTATAGATGTAAAAAAAAATCAAATTTTATTTTGGTTATTGTAGGATATGTATATATGCATAAGAGCTACATCTTTTAGTGCCTCCATCTTCATTTTGCCATTGAAATTTTCTAACCCCAGCTTATACAATTCTGAAAATGTCAAGAAAAGATCGAATAGGCATTTAGTGGAATAAATTCTACAGATTATAATGCTATTGTGTTTATGATATTCTATTTTATCACTACTTATAATCAGTTTCGATCTTGGTCTATTATAGGCATACTAATTATTAAAAATATGACGGCTTATTACTCGCTCTCCTTGAGAACCCCATGAATATAGTTCTTTGGTTTTTGAGGTCTGAAAAATGCCATTTTTATTCTATATTATACACATCAGAATATGTCTTAGTTGATATGACATTTAATTTAATTATAACTTTTTTGACATTTACTTCAATATACATTTAAAAAAAGCAAGGAAAGACATGGAAAGTCATGCTGCATTTAACATATGATATGAGAAAACATTGATTAAACATATGATATGTGAAAAGTGGGCCAATTTCAGTGTAAACGTTACTTAAATCATAGGATTTATAGAACGTTCTTTGAACTGCTATGGTCCTTAGCGCCCATTCAGATCTCAACTCTTTAACTCCTAATTCTTGGCTGTTTTCAAGATAATCTCAAATAGGGTAACTATTTATACCCTTATGTCTAGCATATTATATGTATATAAAAATTGCTTGCAGGTTTTAGGATTTTTTTGTTTTTTTAAGATTGAAGGAGCAAAAGTATCAGTCCGAGCGCCTTATGATGCAGTTGGCTCAAAACAGCGTGAAGAGGGACGCGTTGATTGAAGATCGTAAACACGCTATATTAATGCTCGATTCGCTGAAAAATGTTGGTCAGGAGCGGACTGCACAGTAATTACTTCATTATTTTCATACAGAACATACAGAGATTCAAAAATATCTACAAAAACAACAAATAGAATTGTATACATTCACAGAAGTGAGTACATTCACACTTACGATGATTCCATGGAGTTAAAAAAATTGGCGTAACTCCTTAGTTTCCTAAAATGTTATTTTAATAAACGGACATATTACCCAGTATAAATATTTTCTTATAATTACAAGAAAACCCTGTAGTGGAACACCATAGGGTTTTAGTTGGTGCGAGTCCGACATAATCCGTCCTTGCATCCGCGCGTCGGGTATGCATAGGCACTTCTCTATATAAAAAAGATGTAATGCTGTCAAACTATCACACTAGCGTGGTAATTTAAAACTTATCATGAAAAGGTCACTATGAAAACTTTTCAAAAACAGAGCGACAGTCTTTGATGATGAAAGGCGGTATACCGTCAGGGCCCGCAGACCGCGTAGGCTTGCGGCGTGCGGGAGCGGTGTGGATGTAATTTTAATCCTACTTTCTTTATATTTTTAGACATGTAATAAAGTAATTAATAAATAAAGAAAAACATGTATATCGATTGTGATTCTTTCTAACATCAGGAACGAAATCATTATAGATAAAGATGTCACGTCTTGTGAAGTAACGTCACACGTAATACTACTACAACAGGGATGACATTTTTGAAGTAAATTAGAAGATACCTACAACGTGTATATTTGGCATAGTATAAAGAGACCAAAGATGGCCACTTGCCATTAAAAGCTCTACTCATAAATTACACGCAACATCTTCCAATAGTATTTTTCTTTTTGCCTTATTTAAAAATTAAATTAAAGAAAGCGAGACAAGCATATTGAGTCAATTTATGTAAAATTGTAGTTACTCTCTATGCATACAAATGTATGTAATTCGTCTCAGTGAAAACACCGTCACGCAATGCATGGAGCGAATCACACTAACTTTATTCGCAAAAACTTTTAAATTTTGCTGGTTAAAAGAAAACTTGGCATCGGCCAAACTTTCGGTTGGTTTTGGCCCATGGCTATATATTTGATCGAGATACCTTTTTCCGAGGGTGATAGAAACTGAAGTTTAAGTTGTACACTAAGTGTTACATTTAATACTGCAGGTACATACAAGAGAAAAGGCAGCTTAAAGCGGCGTTGGAGGCGGAACAGCGTGAAGAAAAGAACCTTATTGAAGCTCTGAACGAGAAGGGAAACCTAATAATTCAAATGAAAACTTCACTGCAGCAAATCAATCAGTTGCTGTCTTGCGTAGGTATGGGTATTTATAGCCTGAACGAGGATTGTTTGGCCTAGTAAGTCTAAGAATTGCTCGAATCTCAGCTATCGCTAACATATTTTAACATGTGTTTAGCATTCGCGGGTTATTTATCGTAGTTGCTCCGCCTCTGTCTCTTTGTTATTGCTTCTAGTATTAATTAAAATTGGTTTACAAAGGGTTTCATTGGTCTCAGATGAATTATAAATAACGATAGCTAAAAAAACCTTTGTAATTGCGCAAATTTTCCACCACCATTGGAAATTATTTGTCATAAACAAAACCGCACGGGAGAACATTAAAGTCCTACAAACCATATTTTGGAAACAGCGACCATTTTATAATAGAGACTAGCCGTCTGGGAAGGACAGGACGGACGTATGCACTCGTATGTTATAAAGTGTACGAGTTTATTGCCTTGTAATATGACGAAATAAGACAAATAAAACTTCGGCGAATTCTTCCGTGGATTCTTTTAATTGATAAATTCTGACGTAAACAAACCATAGAATAATATAATACACAATAGAATGGCTGTTAACCTTATTTTGTACCAAGATTGGTGTCGCCGGGAGCACGCATAGAAGCAATTACGTCCTATTATCACTACTACAAACCCGATTCGCTGTATTGACAAATTGAGTAAGAATTTACACAACTTTTGATTAATGTTTTTGACACATCAATATTTCTTTATTTTTGTTTCTAATATTTAAAAAATGTAAATAGGTTAGACTTACTGGTTGTAGGATATGTCTCCATTATATTCCTTTTCCCGCTGTTCTTTCGATACGTAATTATTGCATAATTTGCCATTTTTAAATAATTTGCATGCAGCGACACTTGACACGAACACGAACTTGTGTTGACATTTATAGGTGTGAATTGACATGTCAGTGGCTACACGGGCTCCGCTCACTCCCCCGTACTATTATGTATGTATCATAATATTCTATGAAACAAACACATAAGTTTGTAAATTCCATTGTCCATTTTTGCTTCCATTTCTTTTAAATTATTTCATTTGCTTCCATTATAAAAATGTAATAGCTTAAATGTGTTGTTATTATTTTAACCCTTCAATACTTATAAAAATCCTATGCAGTCGTATGCATCCGGCATATCCCGAGTGGTCGCATGCATCCGCACCCACCCACAGCATTTTAAACCTTTAAAACCTATATTTACTATTAAGACTACTTTTCTATGAAGAACATTGGCATTGTAAAATCTATATAAAATTCTCTACCCTGTGTTCTAAATAAAAGTCAGGTTTAACTTCATCCCAAAAAAGATTTTATTGTATTTTGATAACAAAAAACAATACATTCCAAGCGGATGTCGGCAGCGTGAAAATCACAATTAAATCAATATATATCGCTGTAAATTTCACAGTACGCGAGCAAACCGGGTTTGATCCCCGCCGGCACCAATGTAATTGTTAATTGCAATTTTAAGTGCTGATTTACCACGTGCTCGGCGGTAAAGGAAAGCATGTCCGAGAAATAAGAAAAAAAATTCGAAGACATGTGAAGTTCGCCAACACGTATTGGGGCAGCGCGGCGGACACTTCCTTGCCCTAAAACCCTCTCAGAAATGAGGGAAGGCCTGTGCCCAGCAGTGGGACGTATATAGGCTGTAACTTTACTTTTTATATATATATGTATATATATATATACATAACTGGAATTTATTTACGTTAAAAGATAAATTATATTCACACAAAAACTTTCATTACAATTTTGTAATATAACACTATACTAAAAAATTAGAAAAATCCAAAAATCAACACAATAACACTCACACGAAAATGGGTACAAAATGAACGTAGATTGTAAATAAATATCCATAGACTAACTTTTTATTCCACTAGAGGATAGAAAATTTCATATTGATTCTATAATGCCAAACTTCTTCATAGAAAAGTAGTCTCTAACCATAACTATTTATGGGTTAAAGTGCTGTGGGTGGGTGTGGTCACATTTGACCTCTTGAATTAATATTCATATAGTATATAATAATATGATGGTATACCTATATGGTGGCACTATCCTTAAAATTTACTGGAATAAGCCCCGCGAGAAGTATATAAATGACCAAAGCTTGTAGCTTTTTAACGTGCAAAAAAGCGATATGTAAATAAACACTAAGCATTTTTCTATACTTAGTTAAATGGTAATAAAGGTATAATATCCTGTGATCCGAATCATTTATTTAATCAACAGTTTCTGAAACATTATTTTTTTTTTACTTTCTTATAAGTAAAATAATAATATTTGAACAAAGCATGTTTTTTACCTCCTGAATTTTATGTCATGCCTTTCTTGTGTAAGGTGATGATATATTGTACAAAATTAAATCTACTTATGCACACATATAAATGAAATTAAAGTATCTGTCTGAAATATAGAAATAACTGACTTCTATAAAGCTCAGGGGGTAAATTAAATTTAAAACTTTACGAACAGAATATATATATATATAAATGCCAATGTTCTTCATAGAAAAGTAGTCTTTAAATATAGGATCATATATATATATATATATATATATATATATATATATATATATATATATATATATATATATATATAAATCATCAAATTCATCCAGAAGTGATCTAGGCCACATTTTATCCAAAAAACTTTAAAAAGATTATTTAATTAAACAAATGTCCTGATCTTACATCTCTATTTGATATATCCCATCCAGACAAAACCGGGTAGGTCTCTAGTTTGCAATAAATCATTATCATAATTATCAATAATCACCAGCATTTGTAACAGATGTACTTTTAAAATTTTTCCAGGAGCACCAAATGTACCAAGACAAACAACCCCCATGCCCGCAGCTATCCAGTATGCGCTGGATGATATTATTCAACCTGTCCCCCAAGTAGAGGAAGATTGTTAGTACCCGACAAATTTTAAAAAAAAGTTCAAGATATAAGTATGATATAAAATTTTTTGTTTTAGCCGATTAGAACTTCTACTTCTGTAATTAAAACTATATTATAGTGATTGTGAATACCAAACGCTAACAAAAAGCATGATAATATTATTAATTAATAAAACATTAATAATCATGTTTAGAATAATGTAGAAATAACCATAATATTAAAGAGGCTTAAACATAAAAAATAAAAAATATTTTTGAAGCAACAAAATAAAGCTGCATACAAAATTTATGTGTCAACTTACGGGACGAAAAAATGCAACAAATAAAATAATATAGCATTATGGTTTTAACATTGTAGTTTACTTTGAAAGCAATAAAGATGCCGTGTGATAATGTATAAATTATTGCAATATTACAATGCTAGTGGAAAAAATCTCATTCTAATTTGTGTCTCCAAAAGTTATCCAATGTGTTACTCCGATTCGATATGGGTTTGGTATGGGTAGATTTTTTGTTTTCAACATTAAACAACATTAGCGACATAATTTCGATGAAGCAATGCCGTAGGCTTACTGTCAAATGTACCGTACCGCAAACAATTGTAAATTCCATAATTTAGAGCACAAATTTCGGGCAGTGTATATGTGAATTCTACGTTAGAAGTACAAAGATATCGTTTACTATATCTATACTATCGATATCGTATGTCAAGTTTTATTAAGTAAATCGCGCATGATTTACGACCGTTATTCATTGTTGAGTTTTGAATTTTCGAGTGTGTTTGTTCCAGTTCGTTACGTGTGTTATGGTGTTTGTTATGTCACACACTGGAATGTTATAAAGGAGGCTGTTCACATAACTTAACCGACTACGGTGAAATGAAAAAGGTGTAATGTTATTCTGACGTACCTACATAAGAGTGGAGTGTTATACTATTCTGATTTATTATTACTAGTGGTCCCTCAGTAGCCGAACTAGGTCCGTTTTTAATTAAGAGATCGTCGTCTTTCGTCAACTTTTCCACTCGCACAGGACCATATTATAAAAAAAATGTTTAAATGATAAGAAGCATGTTTTTAAATTTTATTAATTGGCAAAATATAAATAAATTATTATTAAAAACACATTTTTAATGTGGCTTTATTATATCTGTATGCTGAGTTAATTAGATAAACACAAAAAGTTTTTTTTTAAATCATTACTTATTAAATTAATACTATATTATAGTTCGCCTATTGATTACATTAAAAAATAAATTTTTAATTTTCAATTTCTTCTTAAATATGGCTCTGTGCGAACGCGAATAGTGTCAAATGGGATAGCCCTTATAATTAAAAAAAAAACAGTAAAACAAAATTCTGTGATAAATGGTAATAATTACGGTATCTGTACTTATTCTAAACTGTAAACACGTATTTGTTAAATTTGTTATAGTTCTTTTATGAATAACATACTTTGATTAGTACCTACTGTTTTTTGTAAGCACATTATTTTGTTAAAGGCTTTAATTGTACTCTGTTGTGTTATTTTGGTATTTAGTTTCGCAAACATGAAAGATATGCATGGTCTCTCAGATGAAGTAAAAAAGGTAGATATCGCACCTAGAACAAGAAACTGTAACCAATTTTATTACTTTGTGTGAGTCAGAGAAGTGTTGCCACTTTTTTTCTAAAGTCCCTGAAAGTCGAGATACAATGCCACAACTACAAGAGTAATGTGCGATTCCTGTATATACTTATTATACTCTTTGATGTGCGATGCGAAAGCGAAAGTATATCTGTCTGTTTAAATAAATTGTAACTGACGTTCAAAAATGAAAATAAGAGTGTCTGTAGATCACTTAAAAGTCTTCTTGATAGATTGTCCAGTGAGCTTGTAAGCATCGATAAAATATACAACATATGTAATGTAAAACATGTTTATTATAAAAAATAACTTAATACTAAAAAGAACTAGTTGGCATTAAAAATAAATTTCCATGGAAATAAAAAATTTACTTTTCTAAATAAAAAAGGTATATTTCAGTAAATGCAAAATAGAAAAAACTACAGCCGGGGGCACAAAGGAGTGTTCTAATTTGTATCCCGGGTAGGAGAGATGTGAAGTATCAGCCGGAGAGGACACCTGAATCTCGGTTAAAAAGAGCAAGGCCGGCTTCGCCGTCTCCGGGTGGTAGTGGATAGCATTAATATTAGAATGAAGTGTCCTGATGTTGCAAAATTCACTGATAGCGTGACAGGAATCGCCTTATTCTTATTACTCCGCTTGCCCCTAACAGTTTTAGTCACGAGCAGAATTCCTTCCCCTCCTCCCCCAGAATACGCGGAGCAGCCTAAGCATCCACGGTCAGGAAGAGTAAAGTAGCTTGGTCGTGGATGTTCAGCGAGGGATTCTCCGTCACCAGGAGTGAGGGTACCTTTTTGGGGTAGTTTTTATTTGATTCCGCTACGATGATAAGGGGGAGGGGGAATTGGGCCTCCAGCCCAAGTGAAACGCAGAGGTAAACCTCTACTTCATGCAGGTATTATGTGAGGCATTATAACTATTTATTAGTAAATGTTAAAATGTTTCTGTTTAATTTTTATCAGTGGACAAACTGATATTGAACGCTCGCCAAAAGCTGAACGTTTTGATGCAAGCTGTATCGAAAATGGATGTGACAAAGGATATTCGCGAGCAGGCGTATCTTTTCTACCACAATATACTGGCAAGGTCCATGCGCGATAACTATATAGAGGAAGCAGTTATGGAAGGAGGTTGGTATACACTGATCTGTTAAAATTAATTTGATGTTTAAGGTAAAACTTTACGATTATGTAGTTGATGCGTATTAGTTAAATGGTTGAAGTCTATTGGCACCCGACTAGTAGTGTACTGTAAAAAATATAAAATTTCATCAAAAAATTAAAAGAATATTTGGCTATTAGTGTTCGGTACAAGCATTATTTTTTTCTAGCTTATTTATGATTCGTTAGCGTCATTCGTCTTTGTTATCCATGTCCCATTTGGTGTTTGTAAACGTTACCTACACACTAGGATTTGTTCCTGTATCCTGTTATTTTCTTTTAAATTGTAACAACCCAGTCCTTGTCTGCTATGTCCCACCGGATGGTGAGTGGTGATGTGACTTAGTTTAAGAAAAGCCTTTTCACTCTCACCTTGAAGACACTGATATTGTAGACAGTTGCTTGCAAATTATTCCATAAATAAATTGCACATTTTGCATTTTATTTCATTTATTTGGAACAATGGTTACACAATATAATCGATATGGACCAACATCCAGACTAAGAACAGTTATAAGCATGTCATGTAATATGTATGTTGGACAGCCTCGTTGGTCTAGTGGTTGTAGTAGTGCGACTGCTGATCATGAGGTCCAGGGTTCCAATCACGGGTTGGGCAAAAAAAAACAATTATTGAGTTTTTCCGTCAAGAAATTCTCAATAGCTGCCCGGGGTCAGGAAGTTGGCGGTGTCTCACCCCCGTGCTTCGGAAAGCACGTAAAGCTGTTGGTCCTGTGCCCGATCTCTCTCCGGTAGTGGGGTTTACCGTCCCATCGGATTATAAGAGTGAGGAAATGGAGAGTACACATGTACTTGCGCATACACTTGGGCACTATAATCCTGCGCTGATGGCTACCTCCGTTGAGGCAGGCCGCCGTGATCGAAATTCGGTCTGGAGGACATAATAATAATATGTATGTGTGCTTATTCCGTTCGGTTTCGGCCCCGCAGCTAAATGATTACCCACAACGCCTAGGCCGATAATTATATGTCTCTGGTACATCTTATTTCAACTCTATTTCTGACGTTTCCAAATTAGCATTATGTCGAAAATAAATACAACGAATGAGTTAGAACAAACAGCTCGCAAATCATTATACCACGTGGTAAAGCCACGCTGCAGTTAAATAATAGTTGTAGCACGAATGGGTCGGCTCGACCTGGGCAGGACCACGCTTTTACAGAATACCAGCGTGAAATAGCAGCTCCATGCTGCTGTGTTTTGTATGGTAAGTGTGGAGAGAGAACCGGAGACTCCTTTTACTGGAAACGAGCCATTCCATCTTGGTCCTCACGGGTGACAACGCATCTGCATTTTGATTTGTGATCGAGGATAAATGAAGATCTCTATATACCATAGCAACCACTTACCATCAGGTGTACTTTGTGCTCGTTTGTCACCGTATGCTATAAAAAAATAACGAGCGGTGTTTTCACGTATTAAGTTATAGCGCATTTCCTATTTTGTGATGACTTCCGATAGAAAGTTGCCACCATGGTCGAAATAGAACATCATTATCATGTCAGAGCTATTATATTATATAATACGATTCCCGATCTTTACATACTTCTTTCTCTAATTTGTATATATCAGGGCTAATCGAGTTTGAAATCGAGGACCCGAATGTGCCAAGTCACGCCATCATTAAACTGCGCAGCAAGCAATTGGTGGAGGCACAAGTCAGCGAGTTCGATGTACCTGATTATCCTGCTAAAAAGTAAATCTGCTTATGGAATATTTCATTACAAACTATGTAATACTTTTAACCACTCACAAAAATAACAGGGATTACTATAATGTCAAATTCATAACAATTTAAAAAATTGACTTGTATTTCGTAAAAAAAATTTAAGCACAGGTTAATTCGGTTATCTACTTCTTTTGTAATATATTAATTATGTTTCTTTGATTTCCAATGATTATTATGAAGATCAAGATGGTTTCATTATCATTAGACCTTTATTTTTTGGATGTATTGAATTTATTATAATAAATCATTTGGAATAAATAATACAAATATCATTGTTTTAATGTGCGTTTACATCCACCACTTAAGTACATGTAAATTAATAAGTTGAACATTTACTGTTTCTCAATTTATTCATTGTTTTTGGTTCCTAATTAGTTGAAGAAAGGGTTAGTTTTGATGATCAAATGGAATACAAATTTTCTTTCATTTTTACCCTAAGTTCTAAAATAAATTTCACCCCTTACAAAATTATATGATATGAAATAAAACTGTAGGATTTTGCTTTAATAAATTTATTATCAAATAACTTAACTTTGCGTTTCAAGTAAACTTTTCAAGACCTTTAATATCGTTTTACTCAAGTTATAAGGTATATCCACCGTGTAATATTAACTCTAACAGCAATATCAGTTGGTTTATCCTTATTAAATGTAAAATAGTAAAATAGGTTTTTGATCAATAATATCCGTAGCTAAAGAATAAAGCACTAATTTTGTTTTTACTATATAATATACTATACTTATAAAAGATAGTAACAAGCAAATTAGCCAGTTCAATTTAAGCAAAGTTACTTTCAGTGCAAAGAAAATTAACTGTTTCCGTATAAAATTAATACCCGGGAACGAAATAAAAATATTCTATTATATTTTAGGAGCGACTTCAATTATTTTCGCAATTAAACAAATCATTCATCAAGCGTTGCAACAAATGAACGTGGATAAAATGTAAATCCTTCGAATAGTATTAAAGTAGTCAAAAAATAATTTGCTAATATCTATGTTCTTTAAACTGGGACACATTTTATGCTATTACGCGAATCTTAGGAAATTAATTTTTGACAACTTTAATGCAATTGATTTCCGCAAAGTAACGCCTGATTCTATTAATAGTCCTTCGAACAAAGATTTAAATCTTCACAGAGGCAGATAAGTACAAATTATCCTTATAACGTGTATCGAAATAATTTTTTTTGAATATAAAGTACATTCCTAAACTTAATTATCGTAGTAAACGATCTAGTGCTTATAGCTTACGTATTCCTTTAAATTTTGTTTGTAAAATGCAAAAACCAAGTTTAATACTATTCTATTGAACACAATTCACAAAGCATAAAGGCACTTTAAGTAGAAGCGTTTGTTTTGTACTTCTAGTGAATGAAGTGGATTGCGAATAGGTACATGACGTATTAGTTGACTTTTCAACATGGTCACGCATGAGGTTCGACCTCAACAGCCAGTACGGGAGTAGGTTGGAAAGAACGCCAGATGCTGATTAACGCGGTGTAGGTACCAGCTAGAAGGCCAACGATGCCGATGATAAAAAGCAACGCGTCTTTCACCAGAAGCATGGGTGGTTTGCGAGGGTACTCTAGGAATGCTTCCATGATGGCCGGAAAGCAGATACCGAGGGCGGATAAACAAAGTGCGCCAAACAGCGAGATGAACAATCCAAGTCGAGGCACCGTCACCGCCAATATGACTGTAAATAAACAAATTAATTTATTTTAACCATTTTATTTTACCAAGACTAGCGAAGTATACCCCCTAGATGGAGTGACGACTTTTTAAAAAATGTAGGAATTCGATGAATGGAAGTGGCTCATCACCGTACTTTAATGTGTTCTTAGGAGAAGGCCTATTCAACAGTGGACTTATGATAGGCATGAATGATTACGACGATGATGATTATATTTCTTATTATCATTGTATTCATATTGATTTCTTTCTATTGATTGATCCTTCATATTGATTAATAATAATAATAATCTTTATTGATAAACATATTACATGCACAAAATGTACAGTGGTCATTATCCCCTAAACTAGGATATAATACCTGTATTTCAGGGGGATTGACTTCTTAGTATTAATGTTTTGTAGGTGGTAGTGCCACGCTGCAACTATATTATGGTTGTGGCTCGCATGGGTCGGCTGAACCAGGGTGGGACTACGTTCTCACAGAATACCAGCGTGAAATAGCAGCTTAATGCTACGATGTTTCGTATGGTGAGCATAGAGAACCGTTGGAAACGAGGCATTCCATTTTAGTCCTCACGGGTGACAACGCATCTGTATCTTGATTCTTAATCGAGGATAAATGTGGATGTCGATGGGCCGCATCCACAGCATCCACTTACCACCAGGTGGACTGTGTGCTCGTTTGTCACTTTATTTTTAAAAAAACAGAGAGTAATTGAGACGAGAATAAACGAGAATAAAATATTGTTTGTAAGGGATTCCTACTCAAATAAAACAAAAAAAGCAATATGAGAGATTACCTACTGTTCCCATTTCTAAGAAATGGAGCTAATAGTCCACCGGGCTGCTTCAGTGTTATTTTATCTTTAGACATTCTAGATTTGAAAATGCTGTCACAAATCAGCATCTTAAAATTGTAATTAAAATTTTATTGATGTTAGCGGGGTATGAACTCGGGTTGCTCCCACTCCCGGGTACTGTGGAATTTAGGGCGAATGCGCAGCCCTTTAGCTAGCACACCTTCCATTACACTAATTTTCAACATCCGTAAGAGGCTGCGAAATATATTTATGTGAGGTTGAGCTCCATTTGCAGACTTATGCATGTTGAATATAATGTAATATATAAAATAAATAACTTAATCTTTTATACAGCTCTTATACAGGTTTAAGTTTTAGATAAGATTCAAAGTTTTATTTTACATGAGACTTACATGTAAGAAGGCAAAGCGCAACACGGAGCGTATATTCCCACAAGCGTAGGCGTCTTGACCCGGATTCTTCAAGCCATGGTAAGAGGTAGCCTTTCCAGAGCACCTCAACAGGCACGTAGCAGTGCAGTCCGTAGCTAATGAAGATCGCTATCGCAAACATCACTATCACAGCAGTCGCTAATCTGTGGGAAAACGCTCATACTTACAAAGTATTAAGAACTGTAAATGTACAAGGATTTACTGTAAGAAAGCGAGTATTGAAGTATATATTTCTGAATTAAATAGATACAATAAGCTTTGGTATGTTCCCGCTTTTAGAAGAATTTGCAAATCACTAGCTTTCATAATAAAAAATTTCACACTATTTTAAGATCACAACTCTTAATTATTCGTTACTTGTATAATTCACTGACACATCGTAAACAGTTTAAAAGCTGGATTCAGAAGCTGGAGCTACAAGCTGTAGTATCCTATTTCTTTCCCTCATGTATTGGAATTTCCAAATTTCTTTCTTAGTGGGTATCTATTTCGAGAATGGACTAATAACTAAAATGCCCTATATAGTAATCAGGTTATTGTATGTAATATAAAAATTTTACAATGTATAATATTAGACATTTTAATTTCGGTACCTAATATATACTTTTTATTACCTTCAAATATCTATTTCTTTTAGGAGTACCAGGAAAAATAAGCTGAAGATTATAATAGAGGCACAGATAAAATATGTAGGTGATTGAGCAAATGTCGCATTGCGTACCTCACTACAGACTAAATATTTACTACGTAACCTAACTGTTGGGAATCGTGCTACCGTCACCGTGGCGCCGTGCCGCCGTGGACTTTGTACTACGCTATTATACTTCAATAATCACGAGGAATGCGATTCACTGCATAAGAATTGATTCTATCTCTATCATATAATAAAATTATAGTGAATCAGAAACTAGTTCACCGTTTAAATAAAACTACGGCTACCCCTAGATCTTGTGTAGTGTTCGCGTAAATATAAGATCGTTAGTTCACCGTTTGTTGCTATGTCGTAACAGACTCAGAAAATGTACTGCTTTACATACGATTGTAGGACAAAGTTACACGAAGGCAGCCGTTATTGATTCACAGAATAACATAGTGAAAATATCCACCTATGAATAAACGACTACTACAGATTACTTGCAACCTCCTTATAAAGAAGACTACAAATGCGTTGACATTTTGAGGAATGAAATGGAATGCTACACATCCTGCCAACCTATACTTTTCAAATCGGAACAAAATAATACCCAGACCCTTAAGTAACCCAGAGGGACTCCTTATTCCTTCTTTTTAATTAATTTCTTATATACGCCATGAAATTAAATTTATAGGTACTATAAATGAATTACTGATAATATATTTCTTCTTTCTTTCTTGTCATAAATAAGCATTGTAAGCATTTCTGGCACTACAAAGATGATTTATCGAAACATCGTACTGATGATTGCACTGCTAAAAGTCTCGCGTTACTTTCTCTCTTACCACTCGTTACTCTCTTACCACTGCTTCCCGTCGGAGTGGACATTTATTTGGTCTACATCTGGTAAGAACACGAGATGGGGCCACAAGATCTTTGGGATTTCTCTAAGTCACCCCCTACGAAACTCACATTAAGAGATTAGGCCAGTTACTATACTATTTGTTCGAGATGGAATAATGGATTTTCTTATGCTAACACTGAACATTTGTTTGAAATTAGTGTAGTATATATGGGAATACTGACGGATCACCCTTCGGCAAGTCTAGTGTGATTGAGTCACTGCAATTTGATACGCAGAACACGTAGCCCAATGCACCGACTGTCACGTAGAGCAGCACTATAAAAGTCATGCCGGTGTTCAGTACTCCGCATGGACGCCCGAACGACTTAGGAGTCTTCATATTGTTCTCTAACACGATCACCTGCATAAATATGAATGTTATATGATTTTTTTTATATTAAAAAGACAGTTTCAAGTGCATTACGAGATTAACGCCGAAATGAATGATTCAATCGTTGTAATTAGTGTTTTTATTTTATTATAATAACTTTGCTTGTGATAAATGCGGTAACTATCATTATTTTGCTATTGATTATAAAGAGTATGCAATTTGCGCTTAAGCTATAAATTTTAAAAAAATGTTTGGAAGTCACGGCATGCGCTATAACAGTGTAGTAAATATTTATTGTTCTGTAAATATACATGTTACTTTCGCAATCGCCCATGCTAGTTCGCAGACATCAAAATACCGCATAGCTTTTACAAAAAACATCGCAGGTTAAAAGCTATTTAACAAATATATTAATAATATAAACTTACAACTCCCACAGCGGTTAACGCGAACAATATGGTTCCAAAGAATAATGGGAAAGTTTCCGCAGAGCCCCACAGGTCCAATGGCTCTGTAGACTTCTGTCCAGTGACTACAAAATAGATCACAATCCCAAGGCCCACCAAGGTCATCACATTTGCTAATGCTGAGAATGGTGCTAATAGTTTGAGGGTGGGAATCAAGTTAAAAGCGATCAAAGGCCCCAGTATGATCAACATGTGAATTTCAACGGCCATTTCATAGTGAGGATCGCAGACCTGTGAACATACATTGCCATAGAGTTATTACGCTTACTCTAAGACGTATTGCTATTTATGTAACTTGTAAATAAATTTGCAATACGAGTTTCGTTTAGGATTTTCATAGTCCGGCTAGGGTGAAAGGTGAAATTAAAATTAATAAATCCTTTTTACGTACCATTAAAGTTATTCTAATGTTCTATTTTTAAATAACGGGGCTTGAATATTTTTAGCCTATATTATTATAACACGAGGTATTCATTCGTTAATAATTGGTGTTGCGCAAATATATAAATTGGACGTTTATTTACCTTGACTCCAAAAATTTTGAGCATAAATATTAGATAGTTCCTAGAAAACCTACCTGCATCGTACATATTGACATTCAATACTAACAATATGGTAAGGGACAAGTCCCGGTTAATTAATGTTCTCATAGCCGAATTTCAGTAAAGGCAGCTAGTTTCAACGAAGACTAATCTTCTGCGCAGGATATGATGAAAGTCCACAAGTACCTGCACAAGTACGATAAGACCGGAGAGAAATCAGGTGACATACCAACGGCGTTAAGTGCGTTCCAAGGCATGGGCGTAAAACACCGCCAACTTGCTGACTTCGCGCTGCTACTGAATATATATTGACAGGAGAACCCAATAACTGATTTTGGCCCGAGCCAGGATTCAAACCCGGGACTATCAGCAGGATCGCCCACTATATCAACGAAGCAAATAAACAGGTACCTTTTATGTTAGTAAATTACACAATGGCAGAATTGCGTAAATGTTGCACAATATGTTATCACGTGTAAAGCCGCATGGCGTCAGATGATGAATATTGACGTATTTAATCTGATGACTGAGGACGATCGCTGACCCTGCTCCGCCAACGCCCGCCCACTTAACCAATTGCAAAGTTGGCTCGTAGGTCTAATATGGCATATCCTCCTCGCTTCCGCACGAAGCGAACGGAAATTCACCACTCGAATTGAGGATATATGTTACATCACGCTTTAATTACTTAACGATTGTTATGCTATATAATAATTATGTTTTGATTTTGATATTTTTCTACAAAATAGTTTTTATTCAATTACTTTCATTGGGGTGGTATATAAGTGTTTTTCAAACTTTAATGGTATTCCCTATACCCCTATTGTCTATCCGTTCCTGATTAATAAACGCCGCAATGTCAAAAACACAGGTACTATTATTCAAAACCGGAAAAGTATCAATTTCTGAAAGCAATTTGTAATTTTGTATATTTGAGCACTCCGTGTTAGCGTTATAGAAGGCAGGTACACTAACAATGAGGCCGTCAACAAATACACAAATATGAATGGGACAAAAACACCGATCGATATAAGGACTTGTAAATAACACTGAGATATCTTCGAATTATTACGTTAACGTTTACGTGGTAGAGTCACGCATCAGCTATATTGTGGTTGTAGCACGAATGGGTCGGCTCAACCGGGGTAGGATCACGCTCTTACAGAATACCAACGTAATGCTGCAGTGTTTCATATGAATATAGAAAACCGGAGACCTTTTTTACTGGAGATGAGGCATTCCATCTTAGCCCTTAGTGCTAAACACATCTGAGTTTTGATTCTTAATCGAGGATAAATGTGATGTTTATGAGTCACAGCACCATTTGAATATCAGCGTAAAATAGTAACTAAGCTACTATGCTGCTGTGTTTCGTATGGTGAGTGTAGAGAACCGGAGACCCTTTTTACAGGAAACGAGACATTCCATCTTATTCCTCACGGGTGACAACGCATCTGCATTTTGATTCGTAATCGAGGATAGATGTAGATGTCTATGGGCCGCAGCAACCACTTACCATCAGATGGACTGCGTGCTGATTTGTCACCCTATCCTATAAAAAAAATTACCATCAGGTTGGCTGTGTGCTCGTGCACGCACCTTTATTCTATAAAAAAAAGTTAATAATGTAATATGAAATGAATGTTATAAAAGACAAGAACGAATATCTGAAAATTACGCTTTTAATAAAAAATTAAAGCAGAACTAAAAGGAATATAGTAATTTACACTTAACGGCTTCTGAAATAGGTGCTAACACATAATGTACTATAGAAGAATCAAAGGCGCGAATTCAAAAGCTTTCCTGTGCCAATCATTTTATTCTTTTATCTATTATTTTACCTTTGTAGTTGGCTCTAACTATTTACAAAAAAATAATTTTTGACGCTTTTGAGTGAACTTAGGAATATCTCAAGGTACGCTAGAACGTGGTCTAAGCATTTACATTAAAAACTCCCCGTTTCTCCCTCTAAAGGGTGAATAATATTCTACAAATTTATATGGAAATACCTCAGAAGTATATTCGTATTTAACAAAAAAAAAGGATAATTAAAATCGGTACAATTAACGAACATATTCTAAATATAACAACAAACATATTGTAAATATTTAATAAACATACAAAAAAGAACATACTGTCAAATTGACAACCTCGTCCTTTGTCGGCTAAATACATGTTTGAAAACATTTTTTTTTTGTAACTTTAAATTCCAAATACTCATTTTTTTAAACGTTACCCCCCACACTAGGATTTCCTCCTGTATCGTGGAGGCAGTTTACAAACATAAATTGCATAAGGATAAACATCTAGACACGGAACAATTATTCATAGGCAATACAAATATTTGTTCCGTGCGGGATCGAACCCGCGGCCCCTAGCGCAGGCACACATTGCTAAGCCCCTGCGCCATCAATGGAACTACTACTTGATGAAAATAACTCACACCTTTTTGATGTTATCAGCAATAAAAACAATATACACGCAGCATATTCCCAGTTGGTAGACCACAAGAAATACGTCGACGGTGACAGCGCAAGGTCTGGCTAAGCTTCGAAATGATGGAGGTCCATTACTGAACGCAGTGGACGCTGCTGCAGGGTAGGAGAGCAAAGGTACTCGAAGCTTTTTACAGGCAACATATTGTGACCGCACCTGTAGAAACAACATTAAGTCAATTTTTATTTTCCAAATTTCAACATATTCAATTGAGGTCTAAATCGTACGATCTTACAGTTTTCGCAAGATTTCGCGAATAAATGGGTGCCTGTACTCGTTTTTGCGTCTCTTCGTTCTATCTTTCTATATCAAGGGCTACGAAATTACAACGCAAATGTCAAGCATAAATTGTAATATTGATTGCAAATCAATCGCTCGACGCATAATTGCACAATGTGCGTCATATTGATCAATCTGCTGTTTTTAAGTAGGTACTTACAAAATATAAAATCGAAATTGCATTCATGTGACCACAAAATATAAATAAGCTTCTTAAAGAGGGAGCGTTATTATAATTACAAAAAAAAATACAAAAAAAATATTCATCCGTTCGTCTTGTCCGATTGATTTTGTGTAAAATTATTTGATGAAATAATTTTTAATTGGCTCAAAGATAGTTATAAATATAAATATTCATATATTTGTATACTTATTTATATATTTTGTGGAGATAATAGTTCCGGGGAAAATAAAAAAAATATTCAAAGTGTTATAACAAAGTATATTACCACAGACAGTTTTTTTTCGATTTATTAACTCATGTTATATTTAAGGCTTTATTATTTATATGTGCTGGGTAATTATTCACATAATAAATGATCATCAAGATATTGGTTTTATAGGGAGGATTAATTTACATATTCCTATAACCGTTTTCTGAATAAATATTTCTAATTTAGCTTTATTTCGAATTCCTTTTTAGCTGGATTTTATTCTAAGGATTTAATTTTAGAAAAAATAAGAATAAGAAATTTAATTATATTATTTTTATACTATTTTTTTACAGGTTTAACAATATTTTATATGATTCGCTTATTAACATTTTTAGTAATTAACGATTATAATTTATTTTTATTTATGATTTATATGATGAGGATTTATGTTATATAAAAAAATATATTTTGATTATTATTTATAAGTTTAATTACTGGAAGATTTTTAATAGGAAAAAAAATTTATTATCCTTATATAATTTAATATGAAAACGATAGTTGTTTATGTTAGATTAATAGGTTTATTATATATATTTTAATAACATAATTTAAGATTTTTTTATCTTTAATATGATTTATACCAAATTTATCTACATATGGCTGGCTTCCTAGTGCCAGCTCCTTCCATTTGACCACATCCAGCGCAGAGCGGCTCGAATCGTTGACGACCGAGTTTTCTCCGATTGGCTCGATACACTGGCACTGCAAAGAGATGTTACATCTCTTTGCATTTTCTATCTACTGCGGGGAGTGCTCTGATAAATTGTTCGAATTAATTCCAGCCGCCAAATTTGACAAACGCACATCGTGACAAAACTCTCGTTACTATCCACACCATCTGGATGCTTGGCGGTCCACGAATGTACGTTTTACTAGAAGTTTTATTCCTCGTACGACTCCTCTGTGGAATCATTTACCATCGCCGATTTTTCCGACCGATACGACTAAGGAGTAAGCTCTTTTCTTAAAAAGTGCGGCAAAGCTCTTTTCTAAAAGGCCGGCAACGCACCTGCAATTCCCCTGGTGTTGCATTTGTTCATGCTCGTCTGCCCACTCTTCCACTCGTATAAAAAAATGAAAGGAAATCAAGTTACAAGTACGCATTCATGGACCAATGGAGATCGGGAAAATACAAATCGAATGCGTCCTGCAAAATCTCCTCTAAATTGATTTCTTTTGATCATTTCGAAGTTTTATTTTAATAATATAATAAGTGTACAACTGTAGAATATAGCATGCCTACTTCAATATAACTTCATCCGATCATGAAAAATATAATACTGACGTGGGTAATAATATTTTTAATAATTTAAAATAAATAATTTTTATATATACTTAGTGTTACTACAGAAGAATGCTTTTAAAATTAATTATTTGCTAATATGGATTATTTAATAAATTTATTGTGTATATTCTCTTTTTTTGTATTATTTATTTGTTTATAATATATTTGTTGAGGATAGCAGCAATGGGTAAAGTTTAAAATGTTATGAATAGTTTTTAAGTACGTTTTATATCACTTTTAGTGTCCCATTTTAACACTATTTGATTGTTTGGCTCCCAACGGATCTATTGCGAGACTTTAATTGACAGTATTTTGAAATAGGTTGTATCCGCTTCCATCACTGACTAACGTACTAGCATGCCCGGGATTTATAATGCGGAACAAAAACAATATATATTATTCAATACAATAAATTTTAAAAATTTTAAAAAGTTAGAAAATTAATAGTTACTTTAAAAATCGTACCATACCTTTTATTTTTGCTTTTAACTTTTATTTTCTGATGCAATGTATGCCTTATCTCTATGCATGTTGGCGGACTTCATTGTATATTCTTAAATTTTTATTTTTATTTTTATTTTTTACAAATACAGGTTTTTCATAATGTCAACAAACATTACTATTTATACAATAAGTTGTTTATAGTATTTTAAGTGTATACCGTCGTGTAGTATGTCTGAACGATTTGTTTATTTATTCTTATAAATTAAAAGTGAAAACGAGCACACACTCCACTTCATCACACACGCTTACGTCTGTCTTCGATTAAGAATGAAAATTTACATATTATATATTTGACGATGAAAAACCTCGTTACTGATAAAAATAGTTGCTTATTCTCACTCGTCATACAAAATACAGCAATACTATGCATGCATGGTTCTTTCCCGGTCGACTTGACCTATTCGTACTACTGCTAAGTCTTTGTTCGACCACGTAAAATACTGAGTAAAAAACACATGTTGATAAACTGAGTATTATATTAACTTCTTGACTTGATAGGCTTCGTGACGCACGAAGCCCTGAAGTGGGTGCTACCTTCGTGAGATTGTGATATGTGATAGTCCATCTCCCGTTTCAGTATACTTCTGTCGCCTCAGACAGCCATGGGATGATATGGGGTATGGTAGTGGATACTCTTACGCTGCCACTACCTGAGGAACTTAGTTAAAATTAAACAGCGAACTTACTTGAAATTAAACGCGTAATAAACCTTAAGTATAAACTAATGATGTACTTAGTGAGAAGTAAAAAGACAAAGTAAGGAAGAGAAAAGATCGGGTTTGGCACTATAAACTCACATATCGTTATGTGGGTTTTTAGTCTAAAACCCCATCTTTTATGAGGACTTAGAAGATACATAAAGTAGTTCACGTACAAGGACATGAAGACAGTGTGTGATGAGGATTCCAACGAGAACTGTAGATATGATGCCGGTAATCAAGCCCGCGCGGGCGAACGCCTGCGGCATTGCAAGTATTCCGGTACCTAGACTACACTTGAGCAAGTGCACGAGAGTCTCGAAGTCACTGTAATGATAAGCTGATTTTATTATTTACGCTATAGATGTCAACAAAAATGATATTATAATTTAAATTTTGTATCACATTTAATTAAATAAATTAAAAAAATTGACTGCCGCGTGGGTCTAGTGGTTGTAGTAGTGCGAATGATGATCATGAGGCCCTGGGTTCGAATCCCGGGTCGGGCCAACAAAATCAATTATTGAGTTTTTCCGTCAAGAAATTCTCAGTAGCTGCCCGGAGTCAGGAAGTTGGCGGTGTCTCACCCCCGTGCTGTTGGTTCTGCGTCTGATCTCTCTCCGGTCGTGTCGGTTTACCGTCCCATCGGATTATGAGAGTGAGTGAATAGAGAGTGCACCTGTGCTTGCGCATACACTTGGGCACTATAATTCTGTCCTGCGTCGATGGCTAGCCTCCGTTGAGGCAGGCCGCCGTGGCTGAAATTCGGTCTGGGAACATTAATTAAATAAAACTTAATATTATGTAAGTTTCACTATGGACTAGGCAAATGTCAATCGATCTGATCTAGAGCGAATTATCGAACTTCAAACTTTAATCAGTTTTAAAATCATTTTTGTCTTCATTGAGGTTGTAATTTTTACAACAAATATTATGAAATTGTTTAACATGATTAAAAAGTATTTTTTTAATAATTAAGCAACGAACTTACTTTGTGGGTTTCTCTAGCTGTCGATGAAGGTGTGGGTCATAATCTTCTGCGTTGTTTTCTCTATAAAATAACAAACTGTTTAAGTGAGGTGAAATTTATTTTATTATACTTGTAACCACGAGGAGTCAACAAAGTCTATATTTTATTTTTTTAAGAATTTACATTTACAATACACATATGTTCGAGGGGCGTTCCACGTATTCTTATAGATTCATTATTGTTATTGGTATGTTAGAAAAAAGATAAAATTATATAATATTTTTTTATTTTTCAATATAATATCCCACGACATTAGTATATATACTTAATCGTGAATAAAGCTTTTCGATTCTACATTATTGGAAAATTATTCTTCGTCTTAGCTTGAAAAATGCTCATTTACCGCATACTGGAGCTCATTATCGTCAGCAAATCGCTTTCCCCGAAGGTCTTTTTTAAGTTTGGGAATAAAAAGTTGTCACTAGGAACTAGATCTAGGCTGTATGGGTACGGATAGATTAGCTAACATCTTAATTCTTACTCATGCATCTTCTAATACAAGTTTTTCAGTAATTTTCTCAATTTCTTCTGTAGCCGCTGTGGTTGGCCCACCTGTGCGAGGTCGTCTCCGATGCTTTCCCTGCCTCTTTTGAATTTACTTGACCACTTACGGCGACCACTGTACGGTTGACATTGAAGAAGCAGAGTCTTGGTAAATGGTCACCATTTCTTCATGGATGTTTTTTGAGTTTTTCCTTGTTTAGTGAAGAATTTAATCTAAATACAATACAATACTGTTGCGCGGCTAAATTGACATCTGGCACAAGCGCCATCTAGTGTCGGGTAAAGGAGCGAGGGGGAGAGCTTTCCAAAAATGACATCACTAATCTTTCAACCGACAGCGCCATCTGTTGTCGAACGGAAGAACTAAGCTTCTGGAAACTGACTCTCGAACTTTCGGCGCTTTGTCGATTGGTACGCATATTTACTTGAATGTTCTGGATGTTTCGGTGCTAACGTGTATTTATAGGCGCTGCAAGGTGCGATCGGGGAAGTATTGAATTTGGCGAGACAAGCGAATCTTCGGAGCGGAATAAAGTGAATCAGTGTGATTAATTATTAGTGTTTTAAGTTTAAATTTGTGTAAAGAAAATTAAAGTGTTAATTTAGGTAATTTTATCGGCAAGTTTTATTGTCACGAACCTCAAGCTCGTAACAATACTATTAAATACAATACTATTCATATTCCTATCTCTATTCCTATTTCTGGGTTGGGGCTTCCCAGTGCCCAGCTCTTTCCATTTAATCGCATCAAGCACAGACAGGTTCGATTCCTCGACGACACGGTTTTTTTCTGATCTGCTTGAGTCACTGGCATTGATGTTGCATCTCTTTGCGTATTTTATTGCATCTACCACGATGATTTGCGGTCTATCACTGTTCAATTTAGAAGAAGTTTTCTTCCTCGCACAATTTCCCACCAGTGATTTTTACGGACCGAGACGACTTAGGGAACTTTAGGAGCCTACTCTTTTTTACGCATCTGCAATTCCCCTGTTCATGGGCGGCGGTAGTCACTTACAACAGGTGAGCCGCATGTTCGTCTGCCCCCGCTCCTATAAAAAAATCACCATAATACATATAATATATTGAACGCCTCTCGTTAATGGACTTCTTAAGTAAAATAATTGTTATAAAAACACACTTTTTACGCTCTCTGATATGCATAACAATTACAAGCGTACAACCCTCACAGTTAGTGTCAAGCAGTTTTAATTTAGGATGTTGTAATACGTCCATTTCAGCCTATCAAAATCCACTGTCTTCTCCATAGATTGCGACATAAGGTGGTCATTTGCCATTATTTCCAACTTGGCAGGCGTATTAGCAACCGCATTTTTTTATTTTATAGTTGTTATTACGGAGACGCTGCTGACAATCTCCTGCTTGATTTTCTCTGTCGCCTATTACGACTCTCACGGTACGATATTGAGTAGTTCATATTCTTATGGACGACACACGCGGTCAGTTCAACTGATCAATCCAACTGATCAGTTCAAACTAGGACTATTGATATTTTTTAGAATATCAGATTTTCGATATATCGATAAATAAACTTAGATATAAAACTATAATGTTGATATAACTATTTATAATTATTGATATATCGAAAATCCGATATTTAAAAAAAATCCTAAAACCTTAAAATCCAGTCCTAATTTAAACTGATCAGTTGCACTGACCGTGTGGCGACGATTATACTGCCACTAAAGGATAAGTTGTAATACATATGATGTAGTTATATACATATATTATGTTAAAATTCATATTAGAAAAATACACATAATAGGTATAGTTAGTTGTACTGATTTAGTAGTAGTAAATAAATATTTAAATAAATAAGTAAAATTAAAGTAAATTGATTCCATTCATAACACCGAACAGAATACTAACTAGCAGTAGCTGCCAGTAGTTAAGAAGTTGGTAATGTTTCACCCCCGAGCTACGGAAAGCATGTAAAGTCCTAATGTGCAGCTCTAATAGCAGTATTGTTAACATGTGATTCAAAGATTAACTTTCTATCAATAGTATAGTTATTCTATTTCACGATGAAGTTTTGACTTTGCTCGTTGTTTATCGTGCACATACATATTGTGTTAGTGTGCGTAGGTTTCGGGAGCGCTCAGTCACACTCGCCAGTCGAACGAATCGCATTTACACACACAAACGCGCCTGTCGGTACACGTCACTACTACAATCAAGGCGAAACCTTCATCGTAAAATAGAATAACTACAACTCTGTAAGTCTTCTATCTTCGGTAACTCTTGCAATAATAAATTACTGATTGAGTAACTAGAGGCAAGCGGTTTCTTACTATTGGCGTCATAGCATTTAATATCCGACGACTGATCTGGGTTTTAATTGCTTTTTTTTTAATTTCCTGATTATTGTTGAAGTATTTATTGAATAGGCCTTTAGACGACATTATGGTTACTTAAAATATCATAGACTGCTTTGTAAGATCTGATATACACCGCTACCGTTAGATCCTATCAAAATCCACCGCTGAATATAAGCCTCCCCCACAGATTGCCTCATAGGGGGGATATTTGCCGAGCATAGCTAGTTCGTAGTTTTTTATTTTTAGTCGTTATTAGGAAGATACTACTGCCCATCTCCTGATTTGTTTATGGCGTCGTAAAAGGCGACAGAGGCGCCTCTTAGGATACCAAAGGGATGGTAATATCAATATGATAATATCCATTGCCCCATATTATGGGGTAATAGGCATTATTACTCCGCCACTACGTGGTATATACCAGATATAAAATATATAGAACGACGACCACGATGCGGAGCAACCTCAAAGGTCCAAATGATTTCCTTACGGCTTCATTAGATCATTTCAGTTGAGTGAACATAGAAGTACAGTACAACTGCACAATAAACCAATTTGAGAAACTTTATTTAAGAACTACCGTGGCTACTGGATGGGATCTATTAACGTATTTAGTTAATAATCAAGACCATTTTTTTTTCGAACAAAATCTTCAAACTTTTCCCAAAAATATAATCCTGGATCTGGCTCGTAAAGTTTCGGTTGAACCATTCTAAAAATTAGACCGAACGGACTTACAGATAAACAGATTAAAAAATTATTAAAAATGGAATGAAATGTCTCAATAGCGTACAACTAAGCCGTTAAGTTTAATAGAACCCAGTTATTTTAATAATACGTACAGATACACCAATTTTATTTAAATTTATGTACCTATAGATATGTCATATTTATATTTCACAAATATTTTCTTGATGGTTTTTCTTACTTACTTATTTATTTATGGTGTGTGTATGTGTGTTATGCTGTATTATGCTGTTTCTATGTACTTTCTATTAAAAATGAGTGTTTCTAATTCCCTGTGACTAAGTTTATCTAATTAACGTGCTTTACATAAGGATATGGCTTGGCTTGGGTGAACCCGTAACTTTTTGATTAATCAAAAATCTACTAAGTGACGAGTTACATTATTAAGTAAGTAATAATGGCACGAATATATAGTTTTCGGAATACAGATGATACGAGGAACAAAAATTGGTTTTAGATAAAATATATAAATTGAAAGATCTTAGATAAAAAAATTAATAATTGTTTGACGTATTTAAGGCGATACCATACTGTTCATCAGATTTCGGTAAAACTTTGTTATCATACTGCTTGCACTTCCGTGAAGGTTATAGGCAAGGTGGCGCTGTTGTAGAATCCACAATCACCAGTGCGAAGCCGAGGCATATCGCTAGTTGAATATTCAGTTTTCAGATATAAAAAATAATATCTGAAAACTTTCTCAACATATTGCTTGCATTTGCGCGAAGGTTATAAGCAAAGTACAATAAACTTACAGTAGGTGTCGCGCGTGTCGTACCGACAAATTTATTTAGCGTTACATATATATATATATAGGTGCGTTGGGGTAATACCGGACGATTTTCGACCAGTTAAAAGAGTCGGGCAAAAACTTTATTTTCTCGACATCCATATACGTCAGATTTATGAAACATGGCGCAAATCGTTAATAGTTACACGTAATTTAGCTATAAGAAGCTTTTACTTTTCAAAACTCAACAGTTTCTGCTTAAAACGTGTGCGAAGACAGGTATATTTTTTAAATGCATGATGAAGAATTGGCCATCAAAGGGAAGACCGGACGTCGCTAAAAATCGTAAATAAAAGTGATAGGGAAAGACCGGACGGACGAAAAAATACAAAAACTACCTTGTTTTATAAAATACTGCGCAGCACACACCCTACTTTTCGGAGCGACTGGCTGAAACTTGGGGTCGGGGCAGAATAAAATGGAGTCTTGTACCATATTGCTAGCTTTAAAAAATATAGCATAATTCACCGGAAATTTGAATTTTACGGTCTTACCCCATCACCGATCTTACCCCAATGCACTATACATATATTTATCATTCAATTATATATACAGCTCTTCCAAATTTAAAATGATATCGACAATGAATTCTTCTGCGGCAGCAACGCGCCAGGTACTAGAAAAAATAAAGCTCCGCCTTTTGAAATACTAGTAGTCAATTACCCAGACTACACCAACGACACCTAACTACCTGAGGATAAGCGAACGCCCAATTACGTTCTAGGGAGCAAAACCCTATGTGGGACAAGATGACGACGATATTGTGGACAATGTTATAGGCGTCAAAAAACTTACGCACGGTCAACTTTTGCGGTGCTGTGTCTGGGTCGAAATCCCGATTGTATTAATTTAATAAGTTGGTTTTATAAAAAGAATAAGTGTTTATTTGTGTGTATGCTACTATCCCTATTTTTTAAAAAAAAAACGACATTTTTTTCTCTAGACTGTCATACTCTTGTGGTAATTTCGACAATCGCCACATCTGGTAGGTGTATTGGCGATTGCAGTGTTAGTAGAATTTTGTGTTTTTTATACTTTTAGGCTGCAACACCTTCTACATATTTTGCATCTCCTTTATAGAGCCATCTTTTAAAATGCATAAGATATTCCGGACTTTTCCCACTCCTTTCTAATCTCTAGTAACCTCTTACGACACCCACGGAACTATGGCTTGATTGATGGATGAGGATTCTAAAAAGATTTTTATATACAATCTAATATATTTATAGATTGTAAAGAAACACAAGGATTGAACTTACTTATCAGGGCTAGTAGTCTCATTGTCGTCCGACAGAGGCCGCAACCGAACAGTTTCCATTTTGTCGTCCATTTGAAATGTCTGTAACAATAAAAATAAATGTATAATCAGGTGGTAATTTACGAAAATCTGTTATATTCGTCCACATGAACGAAATTAAATGATGTACATTACAGTTTGTCTTGCCACAGTCACTTTCGTAGATAACTATAATATATATTACAACCATCATCATTACAGCATTTCACAAGTCCACTGCTGAACATAGGCCTCCCGCAAGGAATACCACAAAGCAAGGTCTTGAGCCACCTGCATCCATCGACTTCCTGCATGTCTTATTTTATTACATATTACAATCACTTTAGTAGATTACTGTAACTTACATTATTAAGTTACTATCTATGACTAACTCCTCAATAATTACGCGGCCTTAGTTGCTGTCTTAACACATCTAACCATTCAGCTTAAATTATTGTCTATATATGGTTCAAAAACTATTCAGTTTGAGGAAGCGCTATCGAGTGAGGTATTTCATGAAAAATCTTTTTAAAAATTTAAAGATAGATTGAAAAAGCATTTTTGAATGTTAATTTAAAGACAGTGCTTTTTTAATTTGGATATATTTATGTTATTTTATTGATATAGGTCACCGTAAGTAAATGTATTATTTTTAACATTTATGTTTTTTTATGTCTCATTTGTGTTCTTTTTGTGTTCTTCTTGTGATTATAAACTCTTTAAACCTAAACCTAAACATATCTAACCCTACAGTAGTTAAATCGCATAAGTTTCTATCTAAATACAACTAACTTACAGTAGTTACACAATCTGTGTTACCGTCTCAATACGTTAAATAACCCAGTATACACGGCTTGATATACTGTCTATAACTTTAACTATTAGTTACATAACATGAGTTACTGCTTTAATACGTGCAACTATTTTTTATAGAATAAAGGGGATAAACGATCCCACAGACCATATGATGGTGAGTCCTTTGGCTCATAGATATCTACGTCTATCTTCGATTAAGAATCAGATAGAGTATCTATTCTTAATCGAAGAATAGTATAGAATAGAATAATCTAGATAGAGCTTTCGGTACAGGTATTTTTTTTTAATAAAAAAGTATATTAACAATGCTGTTAACATTACTAATATTCCCCTTAACCACTTGTGGTAAGCTTAAATTGCTTGTGTTACGAGTGGTTCACGCCAGTAGTCGAATAGCGGATTCGAACCCACGACCTTTTTGAGTTCGCGGTCCGCGCCCTGCCATTAGGCTATTGTCGCTTCAATATTGAATGTATAATTTCTTTCTGTTGCCCTTTTTTACTTTTTAATTAAATGCCTGCGTAATATACCGATCTACTAGTGATGGAAGCCTTCGATATTATACATTTATCATAAACCTCTCCTACAGAGTTTCGAAAATTCTATTTTGATATATGTCAGTAATTTTTTTTGAAATGTTGATCTTTTCGCGATGGTATAGCTTAATGGCCGTGTAGTGGCGGTTGAGTATTGAGTATCCACTACCCCATATCTTTCCGTGGGTGTCGTAAGAGGCGACAGAGGGAGACAGAAAGGAGATGGGCAGCAGCATCTTCATAATTACAACAATAACATAATAAAAAACTGCGGTCGCCAACCCGCTCGCCAAGCGTGGCAACTATGGCAAATATCCCCCCATGAGCAACGACGCAGACAAACGGCCCCCAGTCCCCGGCAGCCCCGCTATTCCTGGCTACGGTGGCGACCATGGTTACGGCGGGGCAGGGGGTGCTAAGAATCTCCGGTGGAGGTTCTGTTGCCACCTACGACGACTCGACCTGGCAACGTATAACGCACGCACCCTGAGGACTGACGAAAAGATACTGGAGCTGGAAGAAGAGGTAGACAAGTTGCGCTGGCATATTATTGGATTATCTGAGGTCCGAAGAGAGGGGGAGGACACGGTAATCCTCGAGTCCGGCAACTTGTTCTATCACCTGGAGGGCGACCATCTGTCCCAAGGAGGTGTCGGATTTATCGTCCACAAGTCTCTCGTCAACAACGTTGTAAAGATTGGGAGTGTGTCGACGAGGGTCGCGTACCTGATACTTAGAATCACCAAACGGTATTCGCTGAAGGTCATACAGGTCTACGCACCAACCTCGGCACATCCCGATGAGGAGGTGGAGGAAATGTATGAGGATATTTCTAGAGCCATGCATTCCTCCAAAACCCCCACTACACGGTGTTAGTGGGAGACTTCAACGCAAAACTAGGCACAAGAGAAGGCGGTGAGCTGAAATTAGGGAAATTTGGAGTAGGGCAACGGAACCGTAGGGGCCAGCAGCTGGCTGACTTTATGGAGAAAGAGGGACTCTTTATGATGAACTCTTTCTTCCAGAAGCGGCCCCACAGGAAGTGGACCTGGTCGAGCCCCGACGGTTCGACAAAAAATGAGATTGACTTCATTATGACGACCAGACCCCAACTGTTCAGTGATGTCTCAGTGATCGCAAGGGTGAAAACCGGCAGCGATCACTGAATGGTTAGAGGCACAATGAACCTAAACGTTAACTTGGAGAGGTCTCGTCTAATAAAGTCAACGCTCCGTCCCCCTCGTGCTCTAATACAGAATCCCGAAACCTTTCAGCTCGAGTTACGTAACCGCTTTCAGTGCCTATAAGATTGCAATGAAGTGGACGATATGAATGACAAGCTCGTGGAAACTGTCCATGCGGTCGGAGCTAAGTTCTGCAAGACCCGCCGTAGAAGAACACAAAAACTCTCCGATCACACTCTTAATCTCATGGCAGTTAGACGGGAGATGAGGCTGCAATCGTCAACAGATTTGACAGCATACAGGCAACTGAACAGACAGATCTCTAAATGCATGCGGCGAGACTTACGCAACTTTAATACTGCTCGTATTAAAGAAGCGATCGAGCGGAACCAGGCCCCCAAAGTCTTTGCCAGAGGTCTGTCTGCCAGAAAGAGCCAACTGTCAAAGCTGAAGACTGAGTGTGGCAGTATCGTTTCCGGAACACCTGAGATTTTGAGTGAGATTGAGAGGTTCTATGGGCAGCTGTACACATCATCGTTGGAGCCACACGCAAGTGTGAGTAACGATCCAAGAGCAAGTCTTACCCGACACTATTCCGATGATATCCCGGACGTCAGTCGGAGCGAGATTAGAATGGCTCTCCAGCACCTTAAAAACGGCAGGGCCCCAGGCGAGGATGGAATTACAGCGGAGCTTCTGAAAGCGGGTGGAACACCGGTACTTGATGTCCTTCAGAAGCTCTTCAATTCCGTCCTCCATGGTGGCACTACTCCAGAGGCGTGGAGCAGAGGTGCGGTGGTCTTATTCTTTAAGAAAGGCGACAACGCTCTCTTGAAGAACTACAGACCGATTTCCCTTCTGAGCCGCGTCTACGTGCTGTTTTCGAGAGTCATTACGAATCGTCTTGCACGCAGACTCGACGACTTCCAGCCCCCCGAACAAGCCGGTTTCCGAAAAGGCTTCAGTACCATAGACCACATACATACCATGCGGTAGATTGTACAGAAGACCGAAGAGTACAATCTGCCACTTTGCCTGGCGTATGTGTACTATGAGAAAGCCTTTGATTCCGTCGAAATTTGGGCGGTTCTACAGTCCCTTCAGCGGTGCCAAGTTGACTGTCGGTATATCGAAGTGCTGAAGTGTTTGTACAGTAGGGGTACGATGGCTATCCGAGTACAGAACCAAAGTTCGAAACCTGTCCAACTGCAGAGAGGTGTAAGACAGGGTGATGTTATATCCCCGAAACTCTTCACCGCTGCGTTGGAAGACGTTTTCAAACTACTGGACTGGAAAGGATACGGTATTAACATCAATGGCGAGTACATCACTCACCTTCTTATGGCAGAATCGCTGGAGGACCTTAGCACTACGCTCAATGACCTCAATAGTTTCTCCCAACGGATAGGTCTTAAGATGAATGGACAAATAACGGTCATGTCATGTTTAATGTCCATGTCACACCTATGCCGGTAGTTGTTGGGAGCACTACGCTCGAAGTTGTTGACGAGTACGTTTACCTGGGACAAATAGTCCGACTAGGTAAGTCCAACTTCGACCGAGAGGTCAATCGACGGATTCAACTCGGCTGGGCAGCGTTCGGGAAATTACGACACATCTTATCGTCAGGTATACCTCAATCACTGAAAACTAAAGTGTATAACCAGTGCGTGTTGCCAGCGATGACTTACGGATCTTAGACGTGTCTATCCCTCAAGGTCGCTCAGCGAGCTATGGAGAGGGCTATGCTCGGAGTTTCTCTGCGTGATAGACTCAGAAATGAGAATATCCGCAGTAAACCCAGAGTGACCGACATAGCCCAAAGGATTAGTAAGCTGAAGTGGCAATGGGCCGGCCATATAGCTCGAAGAACCGATAACCGATGGGGAAGAAAGGTTCTCGAGTGGCAGCCTCGTACCGTCGTAGTAGGGCGACCCCCACTAGATGGAGTGACGACCTGGTATGACATGCAGAAAGTCGATGGATGCGGGTGGCTCAGGACCGTGCTTTGTGGCATTACTTGGGGGAGGCCTACGTTCAGCAGTGGACTTGTGAAGGACTGTAATGATGATGATGATGATGATAGCTTAATGGAACATTATTTTGATAAAGGCTGCAGCGGTGATGAAACTTTTCACGGATGTCACCGTTAAGAAGGCCACTTTTTTGCAACCAAAATATATTAAAGCATAGACAATGATATAATGACGTCATTCGCCGCTTTATTACGACCGTTATGTAGCGCCACCGCAAACCTAGGAAACCAGAGCTATACAAATTTACAAATAGTGAAATCATTTTGCCAACTTATCTTTATTACTAGTAACATAAAACTTCGGTAAAAATAACTTGTCTCGGATGTTGATTTGCAACATTCTGCCTGACCTTGATGATTTACATCGTAAAGGAACGTCTACAACAGTGGCTGCCAAATTTGCTGGTTGTCGTAAAACTAAGAGTTAGATACTTTTTGAAACGTTAGAGTTAAATTAAAAATTTTGTACAACCGACTTTAATATAAATAAAATGAGAACATCGTCAATGTATTCAAAGTCAGTTAAAGGCGTATTATTTGAGAATAACTCAAAAACAACTTGTCAGATCTTGATCAAATGTGTATGGGACCAATACGGAAAGCACCAGCTTTCAGATAAAAAAAGAATCATCAAAATCGATTCACCCAGAAAAAAGGACTGAAGTAACACTCTTTTTGAAGTCGGGGGAAAAATAAATTTTGTTATTTTGTCCTTGATTAT
Source organism: Parnassius apollo (assembly GCA_907164705.1). Taxonomy (NCBI): domain Eukaryota; kingdom Metazoa; phylum Arthropoda; class Insecta; order Lepidoptera; family Papilionidae; genus Parnassius; species Parnassius apollo. Next base: position 276,168 of record CAJQZP010001337.1, read on the forward strand.
AGAATCCATAAAATTAGAAAACAAACATATAGAGGTCAAATGAAGGAAATGCACATTTAATTGTTTCACATCGATTATATATTTATTAAGCAATAAAGAACTAATACATCGGGAATAGTGAAAATAGTGAATAGAAAATACTTTTAAGTATTTTCACTATTCCCAAAGTATTACAACCAAATCACCAACAATAATATGTATTAGAGTGTTTTGTAGAAGGGCAAGGCAGTTGCAATTTCCGACATTGTCAATTGGATATAGCACAAATAATACCAAACAAGTGTACAAACAATTTTTTTAAATTACAAAAGGTTTAACTTAGTTTAAGTTCGGCAACTATATGTTATTTATCAATCACGGTTAGGTTTAATATTGCTTCGCCCACTACCAGTAAATGTAACCCCCCCCCCCCCCCCCGTGTGGCAACTACAATCAGGTAACAATGTAAAGCAGATAGATCATAGCTAAATTCATACCTTTTATTATAATCATAATCATTGCTGAAAAATTTAATGCGCTTGAGCTTATTAGCTTACTCTCCTAAGCTAATTCAACATATATTTCATAACAAGTATAAATTTAGAAATATTTATACTCTGCAATACGTATACCGAAATAGACGCCTGACTCCGGACAGCTACTGAGAATTTCTTAATGGGAAAACTCAATAACTGATATTTTTGGCCCTACCCGGGAATCAAACCCTGGACCTCATTATCAGCAGTCGCAGTACTATAACCACTCGACCAACGAGGCATAAATGATACTAATTTATTTATAATTTCATCTTTAGACATATGCAAAGATTTCTTAATCCTTTTATTTGCTGCATGTGATTCACGGTTAGCACGATTAAATTAGGGTTTTTTTGGTAAACTTTGTACACTTTATGTAAGTTCAAAAGTTTTGTTTGTTTTCTTTTTCAAATTAGATCTTCATTTCGTTTGACAAGCATTATATCGACGTTAACGACAATTACTGTATGTAAAATAAACTCATAAGGGTATTTCCATTAATTTCACTTTGATTAGCTCCCCTATTTCCTTTCAAACCGATGCCTACTGTCTTCCTTTCTCTATCGCTCTACTCTTTTGCTACCCGGGGTTTCTTAAAAAAAAACTTATTTTACACTGAAAGTGATTCAACATGACTAAATATATAAAACGACCTTGCAGGAAGTCAATTGATGCGGCTGGCTTCCTGATATGTAGTATTTCTTGCGTTAGGGCTATTTTCCGCAGTGGGATTGTGACGGGCTGTTATGATGATGATGATGATTATAATGTAGTTTGTCGTTTTTTAAAAACAGACCAAGTATACCGCGACGAATATAGTATTAACGTTGTTTGTAGGTAAAAAATTATGATAGAAATTTGTTGTAGTTTAAAACAAGTCCATGCACCGTGTACTTATTAGAAAATCTCAAATTAAAATTATAATCTGACACAAATCCTAGTAAAGCGCATTAATCATCAAAAATCTTAGCATGTTCTGAAGACTTGCTATGTTTTGTAATGGTCAAAGCGTCTTGCTAGGTACTACTTAGATATTTCGATAGCATGTGGTTCAAAGAATCTCTTATTTGCAAGATTTTAATGTAGACGTTTATAAAATTTTACATGGATTCCTATAAAAGTTATGAATACGAGAATAAACTACTATTGATAAAAAATCCTTTGATCCCTCACTGGAATTTATGGGGAAGTCGATTAATGTTTGACTACGTTCGGTAGCCACCGTGATAGCTACTAGCCAGGATACTTCATAAAATTGAGAGAAACTTGTCTCTAAAAATATTTTTAAAACGTATAATCTATTATATAAATATAAATGAAATTGAAGTGTCTGTCTGTATATTGAAATACCTGTCCTTTGTTTAGTAGCTGCGATGGTTATTTGCATGTCATTAAGACAATAACAATATCCATTGTCGAGCTAATCTTCGAAATAACTGAATCGATTGCAATAACCATCGAGATATATATATATATTTTTTTTTTTTTTACATAAACACTCACGCCTGTCACCCAGAGGGGTAGGCAGAGACTACAGACTTCCATTTGGCACGATCCTGACACACCTCTCTCGCCTCCTTCACATCCATACACCTACGCATACATGCTCGTCGGTTAAGGGTACTCCTAATTTGGCCCGTTTTTAATAAATCGCCAATTTGGTCGATAAATTTTCGCCTAGGACGTCCCTTTCCGACTCTGCCATTCACTTCTGCAACATAAATTTTCTTTGTCAGTCTTTTCTCATCCATTCTTTCCACATGACGAAACCACCGAAGCATTCCTTTCTTAATCCTGGTCACAACATTATCTTGCAAACCACACTCTTCTCTTATTACACAATTTCTTACCCTGTCATTCAGATTCAGCCCTAACATACTCCTTAACGACCGCATTTCTACTGCGTTCATTCTACTCTCGTGCTTCTTCTGCCACACCCAACTTTCACTACCATACGTTAAAGTAGGGCCCAACACAGCATTGTGAATTGCCATACGTGCCTTTTTCGACACATTTTGACTCTTCACAATATAGTGTAGGGCCCCATTTACTCTATTTCCCGCATTCACTCGTCGTTCTATATCCTTATCATATCTCCCATCCCTGCTAAATACGCAGCCCAAATATACAAACTCGTCTACTTGCTCGATCAACTCCCCTTCTATTTTTATTTCACAAATCCGAGAAATTTAACTTTCTTCTCTTTCGAAAACCATAACCTTCGTCTTACTTGCGTTCACTTTCATACCCCTTTCTTTTAATGATCTGTTCATTAATGTGACCATCATTTGCAACTCGGCCGCCGACGACGCAAGAATAACTTGATCATCGGCGTACAAAAGCCATTTGACGGTTAACTCACCCATTCTTAGTCCGCATTCTTCAACTTTCAAATTTTGCAAACAACTGTCCATAAATAGGTTGAACAGCCACGGGGAAGCCACACAGCCCTGTCTGACACCTTTATGGATGTCAAACCAGTCCGAGTAGACCCCGTTGATCCTAACACAAGCACTAGAGTCCCTATAAAGAGACCCAATGCCTGTATCAAGCCTGCGCTCAACCCAAATGAGTTCAGTGTTTGCCATAGCACATCCCTATCAACTCTGTCATAGGCCTTTTCCAAGTCCATGAACGCACAAAAAACCTTTTGGTTTTTGGCCAAAAACTTCTCCGCAATCATGCGCATGGAAAAGACTTGATCTGTACATCCCATTCCCTTTCTAAATCCCGCTTGCACATCCCAAATTTTTCCATCAGTTTCTTTCATGACCCTTTCAATCAGTATTTTAGCATACAGTTGTCCCACAATGCTAAGAAGGCTGATGCCACGGTAGTTTCTACAGTCCTGCTGCGACCCTTTTCCTTTATATACTGGGACTATCACGGCTTTGCACCAGTCTACCGGTACCCGCTTCAGTTCCCAGCATAAATTAAACAAGTTGTGCAGCAGGCCTGCCACCACTTCCTCTCCAGCCCTTAGCATTTCGAGTGAAACTCTATCATATCCGGCAGCCTTACCTGCTTTCATGCTTTCCATTGCTTTCATTATTTCATCTATACTTATCTCGCTACCTCTTTCCTCTTCTTTCGGAGTTTCTACTTCACTTAGTACACTCGTTGTCTTCTCACTTATAAACACGCTTTCAAAATATTCCTTCCATCTCTTTAAACTCAAAACTTCATCATTCAGAATATAGCCATTCTCGTCTCTTATAGCATTCATCACAGGCTGTTTGCCCTGGCAGTTCTTACAAGTTTCCAGAACATTTTAATATTTGCCTGGAAATTATCCGATATTCTTCTATCATTCTTATCCGTTCTTTCTTGCTTTTTTCTTTCAACTACTTCTTTTACTCTCTTATTAAGATGTCTAAAGACTGCCTTTTTTCTTTCAATATCGTCATTCGTACCGCTAGAATTACCAGCCTTTGTTGCTAGTAAATCTAGCCATGCTCTCTTCTTTGCTTCAACTTCCATACGTATCTCATCATCCCACCATAACGTATTATTTTTCCTTTCATTCTTTCTCTTACTAACACCACATACTTCGGTAGCTGCAACCACTAAACCTTTCTTTACATTTTGCCATACATTCTCCAAGTCTAACTCCTTCATACATAATTCATCCAAACCACTTATATTTTCTTTCAGTCTACATTTTAACTGGTTTTTCTCACCTTCATCTTGTAATCTTTCTGTTTTAATACGCTGTAACGCAGTGGTAGACACAGATGACTGATGGCGCCAACGCCTGAATAGACCATTAATTCGGCATGAAACCAAATAATGATCCGTTTCTCCCCGGTAACCCCGGTAAACCCTTGTATCTACCACTGCGCCCCTCAATCTTTCATCCACAATTATGAAATCTATCATGCTTCTATCGTCACTTCTTTCCCAAGTATACATGTGAATCTTCTTGTGGCGAAAGCAAGTGTTCGTCACAAAAAGATTCTTTTCCATACATACGATGAGAAGACTTCCCCATATATATATTTATATATATATATATATATATATATATATATATATATATATATATATATATATATATATATATATATATATACACACACACACATATATATATATATATGTGTGTGTGTGTGTGTGTGTGTGTGTATGTATGTGTGTGTGTGTGTGTGTGTATACTACGCGCTAGATATGGCATTCCGAACACTCACTATGTTCAACTGAACTGTACTGCAATCCGTACACCTGTTATTGTGGCTTAGCTATTTACGCAGTGCGGAACGGCGCTAATTATAATTTTATATTAAATTAGCACATATGCAAAATAAACCAAAATTTAAAAAAAACTCGATTAACAATACAATCTAAATAAACAATTATTATTTATTATGACAATTTTCGCGCGTTTATATCAACTGCGCATGCGCGACTCTACAGTTCGCCCGCGCATGTGCGGATACAGAGTAGGGCACATTTTTTGTTTGGAATAGCATCTCTAGTACGTAGTACATAAAACTCAATGGTAATAAAACTCCACGAACAGTTAATGCCAGGAGTGATCTAGTCTATATTTTAACCGAAAAACTTAAATAAAAAAAAACAAAAAATTGTCTTTAACTATCTTAATTAAACAACGCCAAGTTAATAGATCCTACCCAGGCAAAGCCTATACAATCTTAAATGAAAAATGTAAAAAAAGTTTTTTACTTTCCGACTATTTGAGGATTAAAAATTAAAAAAAAACGAAAATAAATTGTCTTTAACTATCTAAAATCTAATCAATGCGAAATTAATAGATCCTACCCAGGCAAAGCCTATACATTATTTAATGAAAAGTGCAAAAAAATGTGTTTTTTGTACTTTCCTACTATTTGAGGAATAAAAATTTAAAGAAACGAAATAAATTGTCTTTAATTATCTCAAATTCAATCAACGCCAAATTAATAGATCTTACCCAGGCAAAGCCTATACAATCTTAAATGAAAAATTTAAAAATTAAAATAATGTGTTTTTTTACTCCTACCCAGGCAAAGCCTATTCAATCTTAAATGAAAAATGTTAAAATTTAAATAATGTGTGTTTTTTTTACTTTCCGACTATTTGAGGAATAAAAATTTAAAAAAAATATAGTTTTTAACTCAGTTTACAATATTCTTAATATTCTTAGTATTCAATAGTGGAAGTATCACCTGTTAAAAATTATTTTCAATAAGTTTAATAGGCTGAATGAGCAAGTATTTTAGAAATTAAATCCATTTTTAGTGATTTCCGTTAAATGTTGTTAGTTAATACGGGGGGTTATTTTGCATTAACGACCAAATTTGCAGAGAAGGTTTAGAATAAGAAATATATTTAAAAAAAATTAAAAAAACATCTTAAACATCCTGTCCTTTTTATTTTTAAAATTCAAAATATGTGGTATTGCATTATGTTAACTCATTTTACTGCGCACGCACACATTCGTAAAGGTCGATCGATAGGCAAAAAGTTGTTGCCCTAAATAACATTCGATTTGAGAGAATTTCAAATAAAAGTAGAAGCCTTATTTACGCCTCTTTTAAAAAACTGCAATAACGGTACATCATCAGTTATATATTTGAACTTAAGTTTAAAATTGGCTTCTCTTTGAAAAATAACCCTGTATATTACATATTACAATGGAGATTACATACCATTTGATGTAACACACGCGTTCATTGCCACGCCTACAAGCGAGTGCGTAAAATTTCGAGACGCTAGTGAGTTATGTAAATACTTCTATTTAAAAACTTCAGTACAAATAGACGTAGTACGGCGGGCGGGCGGGCGGCCCATGTGATTTTTTTGACATACGTATGTTTTATTGCAATTTTCCTGGCTTCTTTTGTCTTGTCGAGCAATAATGATATTTGTATGATATTTTACTTTTGACATAAATGGACAGCACACGGTAAAAGTCATCTAGTGGACTGTGCTCTATTGCCGCCCTCCTTAAAAGGAAGATTAACGAGAGCAGCAATAGAGATAGAGATTGCTTTAGCCGACACGCTTGGTACCTGGATTGGCATTCGCTGTACCAGATGTCTTGCACCCATGGTGCTGCTCACTGGTTTGGTCTGGGTACTTTACATCTGGCGTAGACTAGGTGGTCGTACTAACATCTATCAGATGCCATGAGTTGTTTTTAGTATTTTCCATAGTTCTCACTTACGAGCTTAATTTTAGCTGAAAATAATAATTTTATTTTGAATAACTAAAACCTTTAATAAAATTATCTTTTTCTTTATTAATCCTCAACACTGCACTGCTGTACCTCCTACCTTGGACGGTGCAGTGTAAACCATAACATACAAAACTAATAAAAAGAACATTATAATTATAATAATGTTAACCAATGTTCAAATTCTGTATCCTTATGTACATAATTAACTTTATTTTTTAATTAAAGCGTACTGAATGCAGCATATACAATACCTTCATAAAATAACACTATGATTTTTTTAAATGTATGAACGTTTCAATTTCACTACATTCTTTAAAAACATGCAGGTGGTAAACTTCAATATACAATAAACGTACTTGACAATTTGTTAGAAGTTAGTTGAGTATGCGCTCGCTGTCGTTGAGAATTTTTGTCCTTTTGAAACAATGAATAAAGGTACACTACCGCGGCAGTCGGCGGAGCGCCGACTAAAGTAGTACTGAGATGAATCCAGCGTCCCGCGGCCTCTCAACCTTCCCTATCCCTGCGGCCCTCCCGCCTTCTTACCTCCCGCATCTTCGTATGCCGTATCATCGATCATCTCATTCATATAACGGGTTCCCATGAATTTTACCAGAAATCCGGACAATGCGCAAAAAATTAAATAAAACAAAAATAAAAAAGCTGTTTTCTATTTTTAACCATATCTGATTTGAATCATATGTCATCTGTCATATCTAACAATAAAACTTCGAATGAATTTCATTGACTAAATACTAGTTTTATCAAATATTAGTAGATCTAGTTCTCTAGTACTTAATTGTAATTTTAAATGCTGATTTATCGCGTGCTTGGCCGTGAAAGAAAACATCGCGAGGAAACCTGCATTTGTAAAAAAATAATAGAAAATATTTTGAAATCAGTAACTATACTAAAATTCAAGTCAATCGGGTGTTTAGTTTTAGAGATATTGTGATGAGTTATTCAGTCAGTCAGTCGGTGGTATTTCGCTTATACATGTATACATATACATATATACATACATACACACACACATATATATATATATATATATATATATATATATATATATATATATATATATATTATATAGACTGATGCAGGCAAGGAACTTGGGGAATTTTTTTTAATTTTAAATTATTTATTATATTATTTATTATTTTATTAATTAATTTTAAATAATTTTTAAAAAGTCCTACACGATCGCACTTCATGAGGAAAAGAAATTTTATACTGAATTGTACACCACCATTTGTTTCCCCAGTGTCTTTGATAAAGTTAGGGAGAAACGATTAATAACTCGCATCTTATTGCATCATGACAACGATGCTTCGTCATTCTTGGTTTCTGAAAAGACGTAACACGTGACCCCTACCGCACGTATTCCAGATCTCGCACCATGTGATGACATAATTTTTTTCAAAAAAAAAACAACAACGATTTAATGACAGGTTCAACATTTATGGAGCCAGAGGAGATCCGAATATCTTTCAACCAGCGCGTGGAAGACATAACCATGCACAGACTCAGGCCAATGGTCCTCATGTTTCAAAATGGTTTAAACCATAGAATACTGTATTTGAACGAATGAAAAAGTGTTTAATCTAATATGGGGAATACTTGAAAAGCAGTAAATATATTAGTTAACATATAAATAGTTTTATTTAGGAGTAAAGATATTAATTAATTTGCAACCTTCCGCTAACTAAATACAATGATGTGTCTTACCTGGATTGAAGAGCACCTCCTACCTCAATTGCACCAATCCCATCACCACTAATCCCAGCACCACTAGTAGCCTCTTCTTAGCGGTCAGCCGCCGTAGAGTCTACATCACCTGAGGATGCCTCGTGTAGAGGCGAAACACGTGTCGTATTATCATCGATGGTGTGTCTTTTCTGAAATATTGGTGTTGGGAGTAGTGGTGCCGGCAGTAGTGTTGTTGGTAATAGTTGTGCTGGGATTAGTGGTGACGGGATTGGTGCACGCAATTGAGGGAGGGCGGGGAGGTTTACATCACTGTAAATACTACTAAATAGTTAGCGGAAGGTTGCAAATTAATTAATATCTTTATTCTAATGGATTTCCGCAAAGTAACGCCTGATGCTATCAATTATTTACGAGTTCCACGAAATTTTCAGTGTACCCCACGTATAGCATAATCCTAGGGGGAAGGGTTAAAAATCAATCAGGGTAAGTGCTAATGATACCTTTCGCCATAACAAATATATTAAATTTTAAAAAGACTATCCCGTCACTAGCTAGAAGCTAGGTTATCCCTGTTCATTTACGACGTTGCTGACGACTTATTACTGCTGTTTCCACAAATGCTCGTCTAATCAATTGCTCTACAATTGATACATAGTGAACCTGACCCTTAATAATTAAACATCTCTTACGAATTGACAACTTCTTAACAATTCGGTTATTTCTAATATATAGAACTTTGAATAATGTTATTTGTAAATATTTTACATAATATACCTATATTTCTGATCAGTAATTACGCTAATAGACAGATCGCTTTTTTTTTAAATCTCATCAGTCATCTGTCACGTACTGATAATCTTGTCATAATGTTTGTTCAATGTTAAACGGAAATTTTAAGGGCGTACCCTACGCTTACTGAATGGTTAGAAATTCACACAATGATTCCAATATTAAAAACTGGTCAAACGCGTAGTGGGCCACCCACAATGTAGAAGTAGGGTTCCGTAGTTGCCCGTATCAATACGTGGGCTTTCTTGATAATGAGCATAATAAATGAGTTCGTCTAAAAATAGTTCGAGTAAAAATAGGCCGAAATAGGGAGATCGTAACTAATGCACTTATTTTCAAATCGGATTTATAGAAAGTGGTATTCAAAGAATACCACCTCGTACCGGTAAGCGAAGTGTGGGGCGACCTCCCACTAGATGGAGTGACGACCTGGTAAGACATGCAGGAAGTCGATGGATACAGGTGGCTCAGGACCGTGCTTTGTGGCATACCTTGGCGGAGGCCTATGTTCAGCAGTGGACTTGTGATGGGTTGTAATGACGATGATGATGATTCAAAGAAGATTAAAATAATTTTCGATTTTGAAAATAATACAATTTACATCAAATAATTCACATACCAAATCCGTACAAAGATGGTCATAGTTGAATATCTGTTTTTTATTTGTTGGTAAATGTTTATTGGTTGGTTTATGTTACAGAAATAAAAATAAAACCAAAGAGTATGACAAATGAAACTGTATGAGTAGGTATTAATCATTTCTATCCTAATTACCTAAAAAATCGGTTTGTATTACTCCAGGACCCACATTTGAGACATTTGAGATTGTCAGAAAATTTGATATTAAAAATTTTAAAACTTTACCTAATTTTTGGACAGATCATCAATTTATGGAATGACTTGCCGTTATAAGTTTTTTTTACTTCATTTGAGGTTATAAGCAAGACGCGCTCAATCCCTACCGGGAAACATGTACTTAATTATTATTTTCAACTTTGATTCTATCAAATTCATATGTATATAATTATTCTACATTTATTAGCTACAATATTTGTATTATATTTTTATACATATATACGTCCCACTGCTGGGCTCAGGCCTCCCCCTCATTTCTGAGAGGGTTTAGGACAAGGAAGTGTCCGCCGCGCTGCCCAAATGCGTGTTGACGAACTTCACATGTCTTCGAAATATTTTTTTTTCTTATTCCTCAGACATGCAGGTTTCCTCACGATGTTTTCCTTCACCGCCGAGCACGTGGTAAATCAGCACTTAAAATTGCAATTAACAATTTCATTGGTGCCGGCGGGGATCGAACCCGGGTTACTCGCCTTCTGTTATATTTACAGCGAGCGTTAACCACTGAGCTACCACGGCTCTATATATATATATATATATATATATATATATATATATATATATATATATATATATATATATATATATATATAATCTTTATGTTATATGTAATAGTTTCGAAATATATATTTGTACTTTTATATATTTATATTTTTATAAAATAATGTTAGTAAGTATGTATGTACTTATCTATGTACTTATATACCATTCTATATTATGCATATTTATTTCTATCTTATAGTTTATAATAATAATAACTGTCGCCAAAGCACGCATATGTTTTTATTGTATTCTTGCAATTTTGTTTAAAGGTTGTCTGGAAGAGATCGCTCTTAGCGATAAGTCTGCCCATATACACACTCTGCACATACCACATTTCTTTCTCTCCTTTTATTGTTGATTTTGATGGTTTTTTGCGTGCAATAAAGTGTTATCTATCTATCTATATGAATACTTTGAATAAGACCTACAATAACTATCAACTTTTAGTTGATAGTTATTGTAGGTCGTAATAAGCGAAAGTTGTAAGTAAGTAAGAAAGATCCTATCCTGCAAATAAAAAGTAAAGCTATGGTAGTAACGTATATAAGTCGTTTTCTTCATAAAATGTTTACGTTTTAACTTAATTATATATGCTACTACTGAGTATACTTTTTACGTATCCAGAAACAGCGGTTTAATTGGTAGAGGGGGGTATACCATACACATGACTAATGAAAAGTACGACTTTAAAGCTTATTGAATAGAAAAGATGTTCTTCCATACCCCAATGTTTTTGAAACAACTATCCGACGATGTGGTTACACGATGAAATAGACGGGTAAAAAAAATCATTTTCAACTTACCTGCATGTATGTATGATGTATGTAACAAAAATAAAAATGATTTTAAAGATTTTATTCCACAGTTTTGTAGGCTTGATATCTATAAATATGTCATATTACAAATTTGTGATCTGAGTAAAACCGCGGACGGAAAGACGGACGGACGGACATGGCTAAATCCTTGTTGTGTAACTACGAAAATCTAAAAAGTAGGTATTTAATATATTTGAAGTTCTGAAATGCTTACTACAATGATTAAGGTAGTAAAAAATATATTTTAACCGACTTCAAAAAAGGAGGAGGTTGTCAATTCTACTGTATTTTTTTGTGTCTTACCTAAGGTTTTTTTCTATGTGGATCGATTTTGATTATTTTTTAAAAGCTAGTGCTTTTCATGTGGTTCCATATAAATTTGATCAAGATCTGACGAGTAGTTTTTGAAATATCCTTTACAATACTTATTGAACTGACTTCGATTACATTGATAATGTTCTCATTTTATTTATATTGAAGTCGGTTGTAATTTTTTTTAATTTTGCCACTTGTTGGTAATCAAATGATATGCGAACTGATTAGTGAGTTGACTACATCGTTACTTTTACTTACTTATTATAAGACTAGCTAAGTAAAAAATTCTCATAATTGCTTTCTTCGCTTTCTTGATTTTTTTAGTAATATAATTAGAACCGTGGTAACTCTAGAATAAGGCTCAAAATAAAGGCGCTCGCCTAAAATTTCATAGATACGTGTTTGGTTTAATACTCAAAGATACGTGTACGCGTACGCGCTTTTTGCATAAGGGGATCCGTCTCCAGCTCGGTGACCTCGGTGTTACGATTTCAAAGAGACCATTGAGTAAATAAGCAAAGTGCTAGGTTGATCAATAAGTTTTTGGAAACGTAGGATAAGTATATGTAAATTGTATTTGATTTCGAACGTAATCGCCTTTTAAGCTAAAACACCTTGAATAGCGTTTTACATGTTGGTTAATTCCTTTGGCAAAAAATGCTTGACCCTGGGACTCGAAATGGTCTCTACAGCCTCATTGTCGCCGTCGAATTTTATACTATGCAAATGCTTTTTCGGGTGAGTAAAAAAGTGAAAATCACTCGGAGCTAGGTCCGGAGACTATGGTGGATGCTGCATCAACTGAAACTATTTAAATTCAGCCACTGTACATTCCACTGTAGAATAAGACGGAGCATTAAATGCTAAAGTAGATTGTAATTCTTCAAAAACACTTTTTGTAGAAATATTTTTCAGACAGAAATATTCAATAACTGCACAAAGTTCGAGTTTCTCCATTTTGAAAACGAATCAAATTCCCCCCAAGTACGAAGTTTGAAAAACAATTTGGTATAGTCTTTAATTTAGTTTTTTTTATGAACTTGGCTACTAACGAATTTAAGATTCGAAAAAAATAGGTAACATTTTTTAAATAGAATCGGGTGACAAACGAGCACTCAGTCCACCTGATGGCAAGTGAATGATGTGGCCCACAGACCACATTTATCCTAAATTAGGAATCAAAATGCAAATACGTTGTCATCCCTGAGGGCTAAGATGGTATGCCTCGATTCCAGTAAAAAGGGTCTCCGGTTCTCTCCACTCACCATACGAAACACAGCAGAGTTAAGCTGCTATTTTACTTTGGCATTCCGTGAGAGCGTTATCCTACCCTGGTGGAGCCGCCCCATTCGTGCTACAACTATAAAATAGCTGCAACGTGGCTCTACTTGCATTTCCAAAACTCGTTGATTAGTGTCATATTTCTAAAACTTATTGATCAATCTAGTATATGCTAGAAATCAATTGACAGCACGTCTGCAATATATATATATATATATATATATATAAAAATCAATTGCTGTGCGTTAGTGTCGCTAAAACTCGAAGCCGATTTTTTTCTGTGCATTTGAGTGAGACCCTGGATTGTTGAAAAACTCATTTGGACCCGGTAGGTGGCGTTATTGTCGAGATTCAGAAATCACCCGTGCAAAGCAGGGGAGGATCGCTAGTCGCTAGTGCTTAATAAATATTAGTTCAGTAAGTTTAGTTAAATGAAACTAATTATCATAAGCGTAGATCGGACCAAAAATAAATAATATTAAAAACTAAAGGTATCCGGGCTAACTATGACATCGGGACGTCGAACAATTCAGTCCCCCCCCCCTCTCTTTTAAGCCATGGGTGCTGTAAAGCACCCGAAACGTCGGGAATTAAAAAGCTAAATTAAACGCGATAAAATCGGAGACGGAACCACACCGCACACGCACTCACACACGCTCATATAAACGCACACTCTCATGTGGACGCACACGCTGATGCACACGAATAAGTACGTTTATATAATTAAACTCCACTTCGACCACCTCATGTCTTAAAAAAATTGTTACTTAATAAAAACATGAAAGTGATATTGATATCGATCCTAAATGTCCCGAAAGAACTATTTTTATCTATTCATAAAAGTGTACACACATCAAATAAATTTAAGCCAGTTGCATTAATGTTTCTTAGAAAAGTAAAGTTTATTTATTAGTAGATGTAATCATTATCATTACAATCCATGAAAAGTCAAATATTTTTTCAAGCAAAGGAAACGTGAATACTTTTTACTGTTATTACGAGTATTATAAACCATTATTCTACGTAAAGGGGCAACGGCTATAGTAAAAATCTACTTATCTTACAATTTTAATAGTATTTTTTGCTATTTTAATAATTGTTAATAAAATTAATAAATTTATAAAAAGCTCACTCACACTTTTTGATTCATGGATTTGTTACATTCGTATCCATTTTTGTGAAAATCCTTAAAGATGAAACAGAATCGTTGCGTAATTATTATGTCATTTTAGAAATGTACATCGCAGCGACAATAGCGAATTTTAAATGCAAAGGCATGAATCAACTGAAGTGCTGGTAACGTTGGAGCCGTCGACGAAGGCACTGCAGTCGAACGTGTCAAGACGCCCGTTAGACCGCATGCGCGTCCCTCATGTTTCAAACCTGAATTTGGTATAAATATAAGTAAGTTCTACTTATACCAGTTAGGTAAGCCCTCCTTTCTTTTTTAGTGGTGCTCATTTTCTGTCATGTATCTGTCTTGTTTTAAGGGATTCACACGCAGCTATATTTTTTTTATCAATTTCTAGCTACATTTAAATCTACGTCCTTCAATAAAGTTAATTTTTGCAATCAAATATACCTAATATATTACAATCACAAAATTCTCTTTAGTTTAAGTGGTACGTAGGTATATTTATTTATTTTTGTTCATATATTACATATTGTTTTATAGTAGGTAGTTATCTGTTCATATAGCCATGTAAGGTACGTGACGGTAATACGGTCACCTTAAGCTTTGCCGCCCTATAAAACCAAGATTAAAAGGAGGACAGAGACAAAAAATACAAAGCCATATACTATAACTAATATATTAAGAAAAAAAAATAGCAAACAAGCGTTGGAAATAATTAGGTACATTTCGAAAAATCAACTTAAAGAAAACCAACTACACTACACTGGACTAAAATCGACTAAAATATTTACTATAATGTCAACTGTCAAAATGACTTTTTGACCCTTTATTATTTAATTGACTGACGAAGAGCTATCGTTTATTTGTGCAAACAAGGCTATAAGTTTTTAGTTATAAGAAAGTGACCATCACGTACTATAGTTGTTTTTTTAAAAAACAAGTAATAACTGAACTTACAGTCCACCTGATGGTATCTGACTGCTGCACACCATGGACTCGTGCAAACGACTTCTGACGAAGCTACAAATAAGTTGTAACCTCTGAGGACTAACAATATATCGACTATCGACTACACTATCGGCGACAACTCATCGCCTCGTCAGTGTCCCTATGAATACTGCCGCCGGTCCCAGTGATTCTATCTAACTCGAAGGACAATGTACAGCGTCACGCTTTCAAAAATCTTCACCTATACTAAATGTGTCAATGGAAATGAAACTCCAAATGTATGGTGGACGTCGTGCATTAGCTAAAGCGAACAAAAATCGTTAAAGTTAAAGTTACAACCTATATACGTCCCACTCCTGGGCACAGGCCTACTCTCATTTATGAGAGGGTTTTAAGGCAAGAAGTTGTCCGTTGCGCTACCCCAAAGCGTATTAGCGAACTTCACATGTCGACGAAATATTTTTTTCTTATTTCTCAGCCATGCAGATTTCCTAACGCTGTTGATATCGTAAGCCTACTTAATGGTTCGACAACACAGAATAAATAATACTCTCTGGGTAGAAAACTCTCTACATACCTCACTAATCGATAATTTTACTTGGCTCGCTATAACCTCTATCACTATCACCTATTTGGCGGCAAATACAAGTAAGGAGTTGCTACTTTTTATGTGGTAGAGCCACGCTGCAGCTATATTGTAGTGTGTATGGGACGGCTCGACCGGAGCAGGACCACGCTCTCACAGAACACCAGCGTAAAATAGCAGAGTAATGTTGCTGTTTTTTTTATAGGATAGAGTGACAAACTAGCACACAGTCCACCTGGTGGTAAGTGGTTGCTGCGGACCATGGACATCTACGTATATCCTCGTTTGCGAATCAAAATGCAGATGCGTTGTCAGCTTTGAGGACTGAGATGGAATGCCTCTTTTCCAGTAAAAAGGGTCTCCGGTTCTCTACACTCACCATTATAAACACAGCAGCACGCTGGTATTCTGTGAGAGCGTAGTCCTTCCCCGGTCAGGCCGACCCATTCGTGCTACAACTATACTAATTATGCATTACTCACTATGCTGTATTTCGTATAGTGAGTCTAGAGAACCGGATACGCTTTTTGTAGGAATCGATGCATTCCATATTAGTCATCAGGGTTGACAACGCATTTACATTTTGATTCTTAATTGAGGATAAATGTGGACGTCTATGGGCCACAGCATCTACTTACCATCTGGTGGACTGTGTGCTCGTTTGTCACTTAATGCTATAAAAAAACTTACCCAGACTCTTAGGCGCAAAAGAAGTGTTACCACCTAGTCGTGGTTGTCCTCGAAAGGATCTCTCAGATGTAAGGGTTTTCTTCACGATATTTTCTCTTGCAGCAGCAGCCAAAAGAAAATACTGCAATAAACTTGCTATTGACAATTTTATTAATAGCTGTTAGGATCAAAATCAGTATGCTTTTAACTTTAAAGCATTTTCAACATGACTTAAAAATTCGTAAAAGTAGTTTTAAGCAATGTGTAGTCTTCGCGTAAATATAAGAAATCATTACGACTTATATACGTAAATTCATATTTTACGCAGTAATTAATTTAATATACGTAGAAAAATTAGAGATGTATTGTTACAGGCCTTTATCTTGTGATTTTAATAATTTCCTCTACACCGATTTTGGTCACGGCGGCGGCCAGTCTCTATGCAATGTCATGTTCACAGTGCACAAAACAACAGAACTCTTAAATATATTTATATTAATCTATGAACAGAACACTTTACCATTATTGCTCATGACAGTGACAGCACAGAATAAAGTTCATTATTTTAATTTTATTCATAACGATAAATTTTAATGACTTACGAGGTTTATAAGACACGAATTTACAAAATCTTTTTTGATATCTTTTCCTGAAGTAATCAGAAGTCGAAGAAAAATGTTTATATACGAGTTTATGTCAGGTGTCGCCGAAACAATTACTGGAACTACTGAAAGTAAGTTTTTGAGAATTAATTTATTAAAAAAGTGCATATCATCAATTGTCATTGCATTAATATAATTATTAAACATTGTAGCCGATGAAGAAGATTTCGATCCCCATCGACATCGAGTAGTGGAAAAACCAACAACGTAAGTGAAGTCATATATAAACTAGGAGTAAAAAAAGTCTATTAGGTATTTACTAAGTATATATACATGGCCGTTAAGAGGATATAGTAAGTCAGCTCAAATTCTAATTTCGTCCCCACTTCCCCGCGCGTCGTATGCTATGTACCGACATGTTTGTAATCACTAATACTGTAAGTAGAAAGGTCGTTAGATACTTATTTCATTAAGTTTATCATATTTATGCCTGTTTCTTAACGCCAACCCAGTCGCTTCTTATTTTTTTCACGGTTATTTCCCATTTTAATTTTACGTCGTCTTGTTGCGTCATGTGTATTTTGATCGTAAGCGACACAACTTCTCCCTTCAAAAGCCTAAGCGATACTAACGGTGCGACAGGAATCAAGCTTCAGGGCGCTCATAGTTTAGGTAATTTCTTTTTACAGTGAAAATAATGGTATTTTAAAAAAAGTAAATAACATAAGCACTGCTTTATAGTTAGTTCAGTTAGTATGCAAAGTTTCATGATCTTATTAAAAGTATTTTATGAATAACAGCGGTTTATTGTTCAGTTTGGAGGTAACTTTGGATTTTTTTCTATCGAGAAAATTTTACGAAATCGTGTTTTCGTCTAACATAATCTTTAACATTAATCCTCAACTTTACCATATATTTATTTCAAAATTAATGCTACAATACTTTCGGCATAACGGAGGATCTTGCTAAGCCATTTCGGGTTATATTTCCCCTTAAAGCCCATCAAAAGTCCATTGCTGAACATAGGCCTCCGTCATAGACTGCCTCAGAGGGAATATTTGCCATTGTTGCCACACTTATCAGGCTCGTTGGCAATCGCAGTATCTGGATAAATCGCAGTATAGCAGTATATGAAAAAAAATATATATATATATATATATATATACATTATATATATATATAAAATAAGGATTAACAATTCCGAGACTATGTTTATTGGTAACAATACTTAGTATTCAGAGGTGAGAACGCATCTGCATTTTAAATCTTAATCTTCTTCTTTTTGTGTGTATTATGGTTTAAAAGCTCTGTTGGACACGGCGCTGTTTTCGAGATTTAGAAATCACCGGTGCAAAGCCGGGCGGATCGCAAGTCTAGAATAGATGTAGTGTCTATAACCTTACAGCACCCACAATCTACCAGCATCAGGTGAATTGTATGCCTGTTTGTCAGTTTTGTCACGTATGTTATATTTTGTTACTGTCTTCTGTCCAAGACTACGCTGGCATGGAAATAGAAGGGTTTTTATATAATTTTTCTTTTGGTAACTTACATTTTCGTGGTAAAAAAGTATAGAATATGTAAGTCAAATTTTATAATACTTGTGTGTCACATTTTATAACATTAAACGTCAACTTTGTATGTAATTACATTAAGGTCAAAACAGTTCTGCTGAAAGTTATCGACATCCTTACTAATTTCTTTCATTAATTTTGCGCCATTTCGGCAAGTTACGTCATTATTATTCTCAGAATATTATATTAGTTTTTAACAGTCCATAGATTTTTCTTAATTATAAGCAATTTTCTTGTACTATTTATTAATATCACCTGTTCAATTTTCCCCATTTCTTCATCCCAAAGTGCCCAACGTGCTTAAAGAAGTTTTTACTTCAAAAATCATATTTTATAACGAGATCTTGTTGCCGTTTTTATGGAAGAAAGAATCTTCATTAATCATGTTGCATGCTGGTACTTTTTTATTATTACGTTCATATTCCCGTTTTTTTGTTTCCTTCCCTAGATACTCGGAGACGATGATCCATTTGCTAAAAGGTAGTATTGGAGCTGGTGTTTTGGCGATGCCTTCGGCTGTCTATCGCGTAGGCATAATCGCAAGTATAATTGGGCTTTTATTGGTCGGTGCTTTTGCTACGTACTGCTTGCAGCTATTGGTGCGTAATCAACCAAGAAATTTATCTTTTATCTTTACCAAGGTATCTATAAAAAAATATTAGGAATGACATTGAATATTTTTTGCTTAAATTCCGCTTTTGATTACCTTCAATAACAAAAGAGGCATTTAATTCCACTATATGTTCTTTTCTCATTTATATAAACACGATATCTCTGAGGTTAGTTAGCCGATTTCGCAAGTTTTTATGTACTGATTGAGCATACTTTACAGTTCACATGTTAGTGACCTAAAAATGTTAACGAGATCCATCGATAGTTTAATTTACGAGTAGTCTTTACACTTTATTTTTTCGCCTTTGCTTTATAGTTTAATATCAAATATATTTGTAGATCGCAGCGCAGTATGAGCTATGCAAACGTAAGCGACGAGGTTATATAGCGTATCCAAAGTCCATGTTGTTCGCGGTGCGGGATGGGCCAAAAAGCCTACGTTGGTCTGCTAATACGCTATACTATTTCGTAAATGTAGTGCTCGTGATGTGGCAGCTAGGAATATGCGTTATTTATTTTGTATTCGTCGCCGAAAACATTAAACAAGTAAGGCAAATTACTTTACTATTAAGATCGCCAGTACACGCCGATGTAAACGTATCCACTACCTCATATCGATCCGTGAGCATCATAAGAGGCGATAAAGTGAAATAAACCAGGAGGTGGGCAACAGGGTCTTCCAAATAATATCTAGAAATAAAAACTACGCTTGCCAATCCACCTGTTAAACGTGGCAACTGTGGCAAATATCAGTAACGATATAAAGAAGCCGCCTTCGGTTTGGTTCGGAGGTTTAGATGCCACCTTCGACGACTCGATCTAGCAACATGTATCGCATACACCCTGATAATGTGACGACACTGCTGGTCAGTCACTTGACACGTTGCGCTGGGATATTATAGGTTAATCTGACGTCTGAAGAGAGCGGAAATCTAATGTGATCCTCGAATCCGGCTACTTGTTTTATCACCGGGCGGGTAACCACCAAGCTAACAAGCTTGTCAAGTTCACATCAAGTTAACAACCATCAAGCAACAAGGACTAATTAGGATTTATCGTTCACAACTCTCCCGTTAACAACATTGTGAAGGTTGAGAGTGTGTCAGCTGGTTGCGATCCTTAAACTCAGAATCACCAATCGTTATTCGTTGAAGAACACATAGGGTAGCGCATCAGCCTCAGCACTTTACGAAGAGGGGTGGAGGAGACGTATAAGATATCTACAGTTCTATGCGTTCCTTTCTCTAAAACTCTAAACAGTATTGATGGTAGACTTCAATGCAACACTAGGCACAAAAATGGACAGTGAGCTAAAATTAATTAAATTTCGAATAGGGTACTGGAGCTCAAAGGGTCAACAGCTGACTGACACGTGGCGAAAGAGGGCTCTATATGGTGAATTCTTTTTTCAGAAGCGGTCCCTCAGAAAGTTGTTTTAGACTGGCCCTGACGGTGACACGAAAAATGAGATTGACTTTAGAAGCCACGTTTAATGAAGTCAACGTTATATCCCCTTCGTGCTCTAATCCAAAACCCCGAAAACTTTCAGCTTGAATTACAAAACAGTTTTTAGTGCCTTAATTATTAAAATACAGTGGACGATATGAATGACTAGCTCGTAGAAACTCTTATTTAAATTCAATAAGACCAGTCGCAAGGGAACTGAAAAACTCTCTGCTTTCTCTCTTAATCACTGTTGGACGGGAAACGAAGCTGTTCTACTGTTTTCAATAGATATGTCAGTTTACGGGCAACTGATAGATCTTCAAAGGCATGTGGCGAGACAAAACTTTAATACAGTTCTTATTGAAGAATTGATTGAGCAGAACCCAGTGCTCCGAAGTCTATAATAGTAGCTTAGCAAACCATCCTATTCCTATACACTAAATCTGTATAGTCCGTTCGCGTTAAGAAAATAGTGAGTCATAAAAAAATTATTAGATGACGCAATAGCATTAATAGACGCTAATCGTTGGAAAAAGTGCTGCGACCACGTGATACGCGAAGAAAATACCATGTGGAATTTGGATGACATCATGGAACTTGCAGAAAAAAATTTGTTTCCATTAAACTTAATTAAATGTTTGAAAAAAAAAGAATTTTTACTCCACTGTGAATACATACACCTTTATCCTGTAGTTGCTCTGATGACTTACTATTTTCTTAACGCGAACGGACTATAGTTACAAATGTTAATACTTAATTCTAATATTTTTATAATGTGTGCATGTGCCGCTTATCATGACCTTTTCTTCACAGGTTTTTGATTTTTATGGCTACGAATTATCATTACGGACGCACATTTGCATTTTACTGGTGCCACTGATCATAATAAATTTGGTGAAAGACCTGAAGCTGATGACTCCACTTTCATCGATTTCGAATATTTTAACGATTTTTGGTTTGATATTGGTGTTCTTTTACTTAATAGAGGACGATTTGGTTTTAGACACGGAAAAACTAAAAATCAAAAAATTTACCGCAGTGCCTTTATTTATAGGAACAGCATTGTTTGCTCTTGAAGCCGTTGGAGTGGTTCGTAGCATGTATAAATGATCTTATATTTCAATATCATAATTTAGCTCATTGCTATATAAAGTATAATGAATTACCCACATTTAGTTGACACTCGCTAACAACTCAAAATCAGGAATTTGCATTTAGAAAAAGCCAAAATTAGGCGCTTTTTAAAAATTAGGTGTTCTTAAATTTTCACCATTTGCGTAACTTTTTACTCCATCTATTTATTGCCTCAGCCGCTACGGCTCATATAGATGCCTGCGATTTGCTACAGCGGGCGGGGGCTGCTCTCTCTCCGCGCCTACGGCTTTACAAAAAACACTCTAGGGGTAGAGCAGACAAGACTACGTGGAGTCTGGGCGTGCTGATCCAATTTAGTACAGATTCAACCCATCTTCCGATAAAGAACAAAAAATGTCGTTCATACCTTATAGTAAGGTAAAGTCCTGTACCCAATAATTCCTAGAATGTTATCGTCATCTACATCCGACCTCAATAATTTTTCAGCACTTAATTAGCACTTAATTCCTTGCTATTAATATTTATCGTATATCTATTATCGTTACTGCGTTGCTGGCGATATGTTTTGACAGCAACGCAAACTTTAACAGTTCGCTGCGGTGTCAATTTTAGAGCACCAAATTTATAAACTTTTCACCTAATTAGCACCTAAAAAGCCCCTAATTTTGGCCTTATTTCTAAATACAAATTTCTGGCTTTGCGCTGCTGGCGATACAGAACTCTCACATTTGCCGCAAGATTTGCGATCCCTAAAAATTTGATTTCGGCCCGTATTAGCAAACGGGTTGACGATTGTCATACGAGAAATCTCGCACTTATCGATTTATATTAAAAGTTACGTAATATTACATATTTTCCTAATATTATCCTCATACAGGACCAGACGAGTTGCAGCTGAGACTTCAAGTGGTATTTAAGTTTCATGATACATACTTTCAGGTCCTTGCTTTAGAATATAATATGGAGGGACCAAAACGATTCGTAGGACTTTTCGGGCTATTTAACTTAGGCATGATTATTATAATAGCGCTTTACATTATTGTGGGTGTTTTTGGTTATCTCAAATATGGGGATACCATTGAAGCAACAATCACTCTGAACTTACCGCAAGAAGAAAAGTAAGTATTCTTAAACGCTGTTAAATTATAATTTAAATGCTTTTTCTATAAATTTTCTAACAGGTCGGCCAAAATGTTTACAGAGTATATTAATGGAGTAGCATATTAATAATTTATTAGCTCCCCAATTTTTTTAAAAGTAAGGACCCTTACATACTCACATTAACATTGTTTGGAAAATAACAAAACCTTCCAAAAAAAACTACTAAATATACGACACACAATGAATGAAATGGAGTGTTTGATGTTTAGCATGTTTCCCTGCATTAAGCAGGAAGCAAATATTGCCGATCATGTTCAACAGTAATGGTTCTTGGCGGAGACTTGGCAAACAATGCGTTGCAGCGTAAAAGCTTCTACCATACGTACTTATATATTCTGTAAGCATTTATGGCAAAATGAAATGGTGAAGTATAACACAACCCATGGTAAGCACCATGTAGTGGCGGTCTAAAAATATCCACTACCTTAAATCGACCTGCGCGTGTCGCAAGAGGCGATAAAGTGAAACAAACCAGGATATGGGCAGTAGGGTCTTCCTACCTATATGGAAAGCAATAAACTGTGAAATTACGACTCTTTTAAGGCAATCCTTAGAGCTTATTTTATAGGTATATTATCTGCAGTGGACTTTTGATAGACTCTTAGAGTAACGATAAACAGTCTTTATAAAAGTGCGAGTGTATTAAGTTTGGCCCTTGCGAAAGCGCGACACGTATTCATATCATCAGGCATTCTTCACCCACACACTACCTTGTTCGCCCATTGCCTATGGTTTGATATGAACGCAATACGGTAGTTACTAGTACATATATATTAATCGCCAGCGTTTTCAGATACTATGAGTTTATAAATACATGGTTTGGACATTTACTACACACATTTAATACACAAACCCTGTGTAAGTGGCCAACTAATTGTTTACTAATGCGAACGATTTATACGCAACAAAGCTGCAGACCGTCCAAACAAATGTTTGATCACTGTGCACCTATGGATCTATCATTGAATTCTTTTTTTTTTCGTAGTTCTGGTATAAACTTGGTAATAGCGATTGAACTTAATTTCGTCTCAACTTTGAACTCTTAATTATGTGGCTTATTCGCTGATATTTAATAAACAACAAAATATTATGTTCTAATGGTAAATTATATACACAATAATATTTCAGAAAGGCACAAGCAGCAAAAATAATATTTGCATTGGCAATTTTCTTGACCTTCCCGCTGCAGAACTACGTCGCTTACAGCATGGTGTGGCGAAAATTTCAGAAAAGGATTCCAGAGAAACGACGCCTCTTACCTGACTACGCGCTACGTGTGGCACTTGTCGTTATACCCTGTAACAATTGAATACGTGTAAATTATTAACATAGTTTTTAAAGAATCATTTATACAACAATCACTTATACGACAAACGACCTAAAATCCAGTGTGACGGTATGTACATTTTGTAGGTAATGTAATATTTCCCAGGACTAAAGTGGAATGTCTCACAACACGTAATTATTCATCTTTTCTACTCTTATAGCAGAAAGTAGTCATTACCACATACTACCTAGTGCACAAAATGTTCAATTTTTTTTTCGTGGATCACATTCTCATAAATACAGTGGAGAACTAATTAACTATGAATGACTATGGGTGCGTTTGGCAGAAAAATGCGCTAGGAAGCGCTTCTAAGCAAAATGGCGATCATAAGCGATAAGCGCTGTCAAGTCGTAAGTAGCTATTTTCCTCTAGGACACGAAGTCAGTTTTAACCAGGGAAGCTAACCTAATTTAAATATATGTTTGTAAAGTATTCATATTAAAAACTTACCAATCATGAATTTTTAATAACATCTATAATATGTCTATTCACGTTATTACTTAAAACTAATATTGCACAAAAAAACTTATAAACTCTACTTCAAAACAACAAATTAAACAAGCAAAATGGCGGATTGTGTCAGCGCTACTGAAGTAGCAATCGTGTTCTGGCCGAAAACTATTTCAGCGCTTGTAAGCGCTTGCTAGCGCTTTTTCTGCCAAACGCACCCTATGACTTAAGTTACTAATGATTATTAAAGTGTCAAAGCAACTGTCACTTTTTATTTGCCGTCCAGTTTATGTGAATTCTTGGAAAGGATGTTTTTTTAAAGAATAGTGGCAAAGTAAAATTCAACCAAACGGAAACCATCGGGTGAGAAGATCATACGGCCGAGGGCCGGGCAAACCATTATTTCACATTTTATTACGAATAACGTTGTCAAACGGACACATGTTCCACCTGATCGTAACTTGATGCTGTGGCCCGTAGTACAACTACTTTTATTCTCGATTTAAGATAGAAATGTAAATGCATTACCATCCTCAGTTACAAGTAAAAAGGTTTAACCAGTTTTTGGTTACCACCTTACGGAACACAGAAGTATTTATATGCTCCTAATTTACCGTATATATATGTGAGTGTAGATCCATTTTTATTGTAAAAAAAAGTAAAGTAAAGTTACAGCCTATATACGTCCCACTGCTGGGCTCAGGCCTCCCCTCATTTCTGAGATGGTTTAGGGCAAGGAAGTGTCCGCCGCGCTGCCCAAATGCGTGTTGACGAACTTCACATGTCTTCGAAATATTTTTTTCTTATTCCTCAGACATGCAGGTTTCCTCACAATGTTTTCCTTCACCGCCGAGCACGTGGTAAATCAGCACTTAAAATTGCAATTAACAATTTCATTGGTGCCGGCGGGGATCGAACCCGGGTTACTCGCGTTCTGTTATATTTACAGCGAGCGTTAACCACTGAGCTACCACGGCTCATTTTTATTGTGCCGTCATAAAACTGCCGATAGTCAAAGTCATAAACAGTGATAACTTTTGTGTTTGTCGAGCGTTTGGTAATAATAATGTCATTCAGACCGAATTTCGGTCATCGTGAAGGGTTAGCTACCACAGATTTTCTTTTTCTAGAAATACGCTGCTTCTCATCTCCTAGTTGGATTCCCTCTGTTACCTCTTACGCCATCCACGGGATTAAATTGAGTAGAAAAGTTGAGAACGAATAGTAATCAGGTAATCAGTATCAACAATAATTACCTGAAATGCAGCAGCACGTTAACACAGCTTGGCATATAAATGTCACTCGAATTGATATAAACGTGTATTTTATAGGGATACTTGCAGTGGCTGTACCTCACCTGGGACCATTTATTTCATTGTTTGGAGCATTTTGCCTGTCCCTGCTGGCAATGATCTTTCCGGGGTTAATGGATCTGTGTTTATGGTATCCTAATCTCTATGGGTTGTGCCATTATAAATTAGTACGTGACATTTTTATTATACTAATTGGTGTAGCATGTCTCATGGCTGGCTGCTACACCAGTGTGATGGAAATCATAGAATCGTGACTTTTTGTAAAGACGGTATATGATACCTGATAATTAACATTGTGATTTTGCTGTGATAATAAAAATATTTATATAGCTTATTTTTTATTTCTCGGTGTTTATCAATCCTGTGACTACCATTATATAAGTAAATCAAAAAAGGAAAACGCTACCGGAGCTACAACCTATTATATCCACTTTTCAATATCTTAACAAATATTCGGTGTACCGATAAACCATAGTTCTGAAGATTTAGGTTTTGAGCTCTTAAGTTTTCTAAATATCGTTATCAACACGATTAAGAAATGTACTTTTAGTTTTTTTTTTTTTTATAAAGGATATGGTGACAAACGAGCACACAGTCCACTTGATGGTAAGTGGTTTCTGTGGCCCATAGACATCTGCATCTATCCTCGATTACGAATCAAAATGCAGATACGTTGTCACCCATGAGGACTTAGATGGAATGCCTCTTTTCCAGTAAAAAGGGTCTCCGGTTTTCTACAAACACCACACGAAACACAGCAACATTAAACTACTATTTGACGCTGGTCTTAACTGAGAGCGTGGTCCTTCCCCGGTCGAACCGACCCATTGGTGCTATAACTATACTACTAATATAGCCGCAGCAAGGCTCTACCACGTAAAAAAAGTTCCTAAACTTCGGATAATTTAGAAATTAAATTCATACATGTGATAAAAACTCACTTTGACTAGTTCCTTTCCCCTTTTCATCTGCAGATAGAAGAACCTTATTTTGGAACCCTTTGTTGCCGATATTCCAGGCAATTAAATCGAAATTAAGTCTCACTTCTTTTAAGATAAAGTCACACGGCCAAAGTCAATAAATTAATAAAGAAATGTTTTTATTTTTTATTTTTGTACCATCCGATATCCATCGAATTAACCTAAATGATTGTATTTATTGGCAATAAATTACTACCCTTTTTATTCAGTTAAATTCGTAAACCGTACCTTATTTTTTGTCTCTAGTAGTAAAACATATGACTATGATATAGCAAATAAAAATTACCTATACATTTTTCTAAAGTTAAAATGTGGAGTAAAGATTGAAGCTGTCTCTTTTTTGCCAAACAATATTATAGAAGGTACATTTTATAACTGAATATTTTATCTCGCTCAGCAGTACGGTACGAGTACGAGCTTGCTGTTTATTTTATTATTGTGTTTAGTTGATAGGTTCTACTCGTTCATCACGTACTCGCAGGTACGGCAAAACCAAAAGAGTTAGCTGTTTTATTTAATATACCAAAGTTAAGAGCCCTCTTACATTTCAGCGTTACGCAAATTTAGGTATTTTACACTCCGAGCGGGCGATGACCTACACGGGCGATACTTTTTTCATATCTCTATTCTTCTCTTCGACTAGCGTTGTCGCTGTCGTTCACTACAACTTTCTAAAATCTGGCCAAACGATTACGGCAGATATCTATTTTTAACAACTGCAAACCATGAAGGTAGAACTAGCTGCTAAACAACCGAGATTGGACAATCGCTCTAGGCCACTGCTGCTTGACGACAACGCAAGACCACACACTGCACGACAAACAACCACTAAGCACATGAGCTGCAATTGGAATTTCTGTGACATCCACCGTACTCCCCGGACCTTGCTCCAACAGATTACCATTTTTTCCGGAATTTGGACAACTTCTTACAAGGAAAAAAATTCAACTCCGATGCGGCAGTCCAAACCGCCTTTAAAGAGTTTATTGATTCTCGCCCCCATGGATTTTTCAGTAACGGGATCAATGAACTACCGATGAGATGGTAAAAGTGCATAGATAATAACGGTGCATACTTTGATTAATTAAATATGTTTTACAAAAAAAATTGATTTTATATTCCTCCCGCATAAAACGCCAATTTCATATGTGAGGACCTATTACTATATTGCCACAAAGTGACATTACTTGGGGGAGGCCTATGTTCAGCAGTGGACTTGTGAAGGGCTGTAATGATGATGATGATTACTATATTTTTGTTTTAATGAGTTAAAAGACTGCTATATAGACA
Organism: Parnassius apollo; assembly: GCA_907164705.1. Lineage (NCBI taxonomy): Eukaryota > Metazoa > Arthropoda > Insecta > Lepidoptera > Papilionidae > Parnassius > Parnassius apollo. The sequence continues at coordinate 304,357 of CAJQZP010001337.1, forward strand.
CTGCAGTTTGATATATTAATAAAAAATGTTATATTACGTTTAGTTTTTGTTGTAACATTTTGCCCCTTATAGTGTAACAACCAGCTCCTGGCGCGGGGCTAAAAGTTACAGTCTTTTGCAAGAATTCATTCATTTATGTCACTTCTAATAGTCTGGTATCCAAAAGTATTTTAAATTAATAACCCAAATAATTACTTAATCATACAAACCTACATTCCGGTAAAACAATAAATCGCGACAGTTTATTAAAAAAATGTCACAACCAGCCCAAGTCTCCTCTACACGTAGACAGAGAAACCTATAGACTAATGATTAGCGTGGCCTCGAGTGAGAAAGGACGATAACGTAGTTGTAGGTTATACAATAATCTTTATGACTTTTAAACATATTTAGATAAAATTTTTAATTGTTCTAAGGACTGATCTGAACAAGATTCACCAATCTTAAGCTCACAAAACACTTTTTTCTCACTTAAACCGACTTGTAAACTCCTTAGATCGCTACGAACTGTCAAAGTTGTTTAGCAAAGTGTAGTTTGCTAAACAAAAACCGGCACGGAGAAAGGGACAAACAATCACACCGCTCTGTCTCATTTCTATGCAAGACATATGCATAAATCTATCTTTATCGTGTTCGAATGCGAAATAAGGCGTCAATTTGTCTAAATTACAGATTATTATGATTTACTAAAGACATAAAATTCAACCTCTAAGAAAAAAGAATACATTATTATCACTACATTTATTTTATGAAGTCAACGTCTTGATGCCTCTTTTTGACATCTATCATATTACTTCACTAGGGTTTTATAATAATTCTAAATTCGTGTGGTTCTCGACAAAGAAAAATTTTGTAATGTTTAAAGATATATACTCATTTAAGTCAACTTATGCAATAACAAGTGCCGATTCTCAGTAAGTTTAAAAAAGGTACTTTTATAAACGAAAGTTGTTTAATAAAATAAATGTGTTGTCGTCTTCACAAACATGATGTAAAAAGCAAAACTGGTAAATCAGTCAAAACGATACTCATATTTACGGTTCCCCTATAAATATATCTTTTACGTCTTAAGTCTGCATTCTACACTTATAAATTCCCTTTTTGCATAATATGGTAATTTTGAGTAACGTATCAACTTGAAAAAAATGCCGGTACGTCATAGATCAATCAGCTGGTAGGTTTGTTGGTGAGCTAACCACTTGATGACCGATACACTCTCAGAATTGATTCTATTTCCTATCAAAATTCTTTCCAAATAGATATATCGATATGTCTTATATTGGTCGCCAAAACCTCGTTCAATAATTAACAGGACATATTACGTGCGGCCGTATAGCTCAAAGAACCGACCGCATATGGTAGATGGAGGTCGATGGATGCAGGTTACCGAGAGTTGCAGGTTGCTTTGTGGCATTACTTGTGGAATTCAAGACTTGCGATGATCTGTAACGATTATAATGATTGTGATGATTGCTTACAGCTTTCAGCGGTGTCAGCACTTGATATTGCAATTAACGATTTTAGTAGTGTTGGCAGAATTGAAATTGTGCGCTTTGAAATATTTAAATTGAGCTCCTGACTGTACGTGAATGCTGAGATATCGGCCTAATCTTTTGATTTACAAGACTTCATGACTTACTGTTGATATAGTTTTGTAATCGTGCCAATTTGACGTAGTTCCGCAAAAAAGATCTGAACCAAATATGTCTTTTGAGATTTGGTTCGTAGTATTATATATTAATGGTTTGACTTTTCTGTAACCCTGTTTGTTATTGACTGAGGCTTTTATTAAAATTGTTTTAGTATGTGAAAGAGATCATAAGGATTATTTTAGCACTCTTTTGTGACCGTATAACTATTTGCGTAACTACGTACTCGTAGATTTAAGGATTATATCATATGATTTGATTGACATCTATGATTTTATTACCCTCGTTATATAAAGATAATCTGGAATGCAGGTCTACACTAAGTACACGTTACGAGATGTGCCCGTTGTCGAATCAGAGTCAGATGTGGAAAAAAACGACGCACGCCGGCAACGATACAGTCTCATCGACTCCTCTTCTCTGTGATTATATAATCATTTTAATAATTACATTTATATAGATACTTACGATGGATATACTTGCACGTGGGCATGACTTTTAAGAGTCAAATCGCATCGGGCAAAAACTTGTAGTAAAATAACGACAAAATAATGGCATTTATCTTCTACGTTCTATTAATAATCCTTTTACGTTGTAGAGCCACACTGCAGCTACATTGGTAGTATAGTTGTAGCATGAATGGGTCGGCTCGACCAGGGAAGGACCACGCTCTCACAATACCAGCGTAAAATTGCACTTGACGCTAATGTGTTTCGTATGGTGAGTTCTCCTATAAAAAAATACTTTACAGTCCATAATATACATACATAAATTCTCACGCCTGTCACCCAATTGTGTCGGCAGAAACCGCGGACTTCCATTTGGTATGATCCTGACACACCTCTCACTTCTTTCGCATCCATATATCTGCGCATACATCTTGTTTTTTGGTTAGGAATAGGTAAATTAAAGTAAAGTTACAGCCTATATACTTCCCACTGCTGGGCACAGGCCTCCACTCATTTCTGAGAGGATTTTAGGGCAAGGAATTGTCCGCCGCGCTGCCCCAATGCGTGTTGGCGAGTTTCACGTTTTCGAAATATTTTTTTCTTATTTCTCAGACAAGCCGGTTTCCTCACGATATTTTCCTTCAGCGCCGAACACGTGGTAAATCAGTACTTAAAATTGCATTTCACAATTTCATTGGTGCCAGCAGGGATCTAACCCAGGCTACTCGCGTTCTGTTATATATTTAAAGCGAGCCGAATTTAACCATCTGAGCTACCCGGAGCTACCACATTGACACTATGACATTATTTTGACTATGACATTGACATTAGTTTAGTATGACTATGACATTAATTTAGTAATAAAACCGTAAGATTTATTTGCATTTATAACATTTCAAAAGTGCTAGCTTCAGAATCTTACAGACGCCTAGGTTTTGTCCTACGCAATGCCCGTGATTTCAATAATCCTATTGTCATCAAATTATTATTTAACTGTCTAGTTAGAAGTAAGTTAGAATTTGCTGCAGCCGTCTGTAATCCCCACGAATCCACATATGATTTGTTGATTGAAAAGGTTCAGAAAGCGTTCCTGCGTTTTTTATATAAGAAGATTTACGGATATTATCCATTTATGTATCCTACTCTTTTCTCGCTGGGAATGTTAGGATATAATTCCCTTTCAGTGCGTAAAGCCAGAGATCAGATCCTAATAGCCATAAAAATTTTAAGGAGCATGGTAAATTCCCCAGAGCTGCACAATACTTTGTGTACACTTTAAGTGCCTAACAACTACCTGCGTCATAAGGCCTACTCGACGACACCGGCTGTTCGCCATATCCCATTGCCGCACTGTGTCGCGCGCGCAATCTCCGTTGTGTCGCATGCATGGTGCTTTAAACTCCTTAATGGAGACAGTCCCGGAATATGACATCTTTGATGACACACTTATGGTGATCATGTCAAACTGTCTCATGTTATGTGAAAGCCATGTCTGTTAAGTAAATAAGTTGTATGTTGTTATCACTTTATTCTGTTTTATATTATTTTATATCCTCTAGTTATTGTTAAGTATGTTCGATCTCTGACTTGTTATTTGTTTTTGAATTATGTTAATTATGTTATATGTTTAGTTTTACCTATTAATTACTGTCATTGGCGCAAGCCGTTGTAATTAATTATAAATAAATAAATAAATAACATTACACATGAAAAGGAGTATAATAAGGCCTATGGTGAAATTACCACCTTCGATTTGGCAAAAATTACTTAATAGTCGACTCACAAGATGCATTTGACGTACGGCTTATTCACCTGTTACTAGCCCACACGAATTTATTTTAAAAGTTTCCAAACAGCCACTACCAGATTCTACTAACAGATTGAATAGCCAGGTCACGCAGAAGCTACACCGCTCTGATTAATGGATACCAAACCAGTCTGATCTGGTCCAGCCACATACAGATAGACAAGCACTAGCGTCTGTATAAGGAGATTTAAATGCCTGTATCAGCGCAACGCTTAAACCAAAATGTGGCTAGCGTTTACAATGGTGTTATCCTGTCCACTCTGTCATAAACTCAGAAGAAGTAAAAAAAGGTAGATACAGCGCGGCCTTTGTTATTGGTTAAGCCAAAAAACTCCGCTCCATTATGTAAGTACACGCGTTCACGCACACACATGCATCAAACTACGCTCATTTTCGCTCAGTACTTCCCGGAGCGTCCTGCAGTAAATTTGCCTACAAAATGACGTCCTGTGTAGTTAAAGGGTGCAAAAACAATACTAAAGTGAAAAAAAAGTCTGAAACAATATCGTTTCACTTGTAAACACTCACTATATTTTGTTATTCCAACACAATTTTGAAGGTTATTCGAAGCACGAATGTCAATGTTTCGAGATTACGTAACGGGAGAATGTTGCCAGTATTTCTTATTTCTAATGGTCTAAGATTTGGGTAATTAATTTTAGACTAAAAAATCAATTGTTATAATATTTACATCAAAGAATTCAAGAAAAAATCAATTGTTGAGTACTTGCAAACTATTTTACTATCAAAAAATAAATTATACCAATAAATACGATTTTTTACGTGTAACATGCTGCAGTTATAATATTAGTAGTATGGTTGTGGACCGGGGAAGGACCACGCTCTCACAGAAAACCAGCGTAAAATAGTAGCTTAATGCTGCTGTTTCGTATGGTGAGTGTAGAGAACCGGAGACCCTCTTTACCGAAAACGAGGCATTCCATATTAGTCCTAACGGGTGACAACGCATCTGCATTTTGATTCGTAATCAAGGATATATTATGTAGATGTCTATGGGCAGCAACCACTTACCATTAGGTAGACTGTATGCTCATTTGTCACCCTATCCTATAAAAAAATAAAGGATAGCTGCTATAAGACTGAGCTGAAATGAACCAAAATGGCAGCCATCCTCTTGACTTGACAGTGATAGAGCCGCTATTTATGTTGGATGGCTATTTATTTATGTTGCATGGATGGGCCAGCTTGAACCGAAGTGGTACCACGACCTCACATAATACCTGCGTGAAGTAGAGGTTTACCTCTGCGTTTCATTTGGGCTGGAGGCCCAATTCCCCCTCCCCCTTATCATCGTAGCGGAATCAAATAAAAACTACCCCAAAAGGATAACCTCACTCCTGGTGACGGAGAATCACTCGCTGAGCATCCACGACCAAGCTACTTTACTCTTCCTGACCGTTGATGCTTAGGCTGCTCCGCGTATTCTGGAGGAGGAGGGGAAGGAATTCTGCTCGCGACTAAAACTGTTAGGGGCAAGCGGAGCAATAAGAATAAGGCGAATCCTGTCACGCTATCAGTGAATTTTTGCAACATCAGGACACTTCATTCTAATCTTAATGCTATCCAATACCACCCGGAGACGGTGAAGCCGGCCTTGCTCTTTTTACCGAGACTCCTCTCCGGCTGATACTTCATATCTCTCCTACCCGGGGTACAAATTAGAACACTCCGTTGTGCCCCCGGCTGTAGTTTGTTCTATTTTGCATTTACTAAAATATACCTTTTTTCATTTAGAAAAGTATATTTTTTATTTCCATGGAAATTTATTTTTTATTCCAACTAGATCTTTTTAGTATTAAGTAATTTTTTATAATAAACATGTTTTACATTACATATGTTGTATATTTTATCGATGCTTACATGCTCACTGGACAATTTATCAAGAAGCCTTTTAAGTGATCTACAGACACCTATATGCTTCATCTTTTTTTGAATCGTCAAATTGTTGAAATTTATTTAAACAGACAGATATACTTTCGCTTTCGCATCGCATATTACTCTTGTAGTTGTGGCATTGTATCTCGATTTTCAGAGACTTTAGAAAAAAAGTGGCAACACTTCTCTGACTCACACAAAGTTATAAAATTGGTTACAGTTTCTTATTCTAGGTGCGATATCTACCTTTTTTACATCATCTGAGGTCATAAACCTTTTAAAGTCTAAAATGTACAGAAATCTTATAGCCTAAGACGACGTTACCTGCCCAAGTGACCACAACCCAACCTCTATAGTCGCTGGTCGTTCTCACCTGTGTAGGGGACATGCACACAAAAACTTTCAGCTTTTATAAAATAATGAAGGCCTGGCCGTCGTGGGCTCTTGCTCCATTACGGGTTTTTGACATAAAATTATATGCGATACATCCCATCCCATTTTTAGATCCAGTTTTCACGTCTCATATGTTTCTACTATTACTATACTCTACTATACTATTTACGTTTTCATTTTGAATGTTGTACCTATGATAAGATGCTATTTTAAGTTTTTTGCCTAACTATATACAAATCTTCTTGGAATAAATGCGGATTCAAATATGTAGAAGATGAGATATATACAGTTCACGTAAAAAAACGATCTCATTAATTGAACGAGATGACGATACGAGGGCGGCACTGAAAATTTCGGGAATTAAGGAAGTGACACAACATTACTATTTAAAAATGTATTTATTGCTTTTCGAAGTATTCTCCGCGAAATTTGACACATTTTTTCCATACTATGGAACCAATCATTGAAGCAACCATTCCATTCGGAATGTTGTTCGGTCTCCAAAATGGCCGTTTTGTAGGCGTTCACAGCTTCTTCAGGTGATGAAAATCTCCGTCCACGCAATTTATTCTTTATTTTAAGGAAAGTATAGAAATCATTAGGGCTTAGGTCGGGGCTGTACGGTGGATGGTCTAATAATTCTATGCTTTCATGCTCTAAAAACTCTTTTGTTCTGTGTGCGGTGTGAGAACTCGCATTGTCATGATGGAGGATGATGCGGCGGTTGCAGTTCTCTTTACGGAGTTCAGAAACGATTTGTGGCAAAGACATACTAGCATACCATTCTGCATTAACCGTTCTTTGTCACTCACGAGGAATAGTCGTAACATGGCCGGTTTTGGAGACAAACGTGGCCACCATTTTTTTTTTTGCAACACTCCGTGAACCAACAATTTTTGTTGGCTTTAACTCATTTTCGAACACCCAAACTCGTGACTGGTTTTTTGTTTCGGGTTCGTACTTTTATATATCCATGATTCGTCATCTGATACGATGTTGTATACAGCATTTGAGGAAATACGTTGAATCTTTCGAGAGTTCTGACGCACCAAGTAACACGAGCCGCTTTTTGTTCTTCACAGAGCGAATGCGGTATCCATCGGGAAAACAACTTTTTTACACCTAATTGTTCATGCAAGATTATTTATATTTGACTCATGCCAATGTCTAAAGCTGCCTAAATTTCGCGGTATGTCACATGTCGATCTTCCTCAATCAGCTTACGCACAGCATCAACGTTTTCTTGGGTGACTGCAGTTTTTGGACGACCTTGACGGGGATCATCACTGAGCGTGACACGTCCACGTTGAAATTCAGCAAACCAGCGATAAATTGTGGTTTTGGATGGGGCTTCATCCCAAATACAAATCATCCGGTCAACACACTTTTTTTGTGTTAAACCACTTCGAAAGTCATAATAAATCATCGCTCTTGAATTTTCTCGAGTCAATTCCATTTTCTCAACGACTAAACAAGTTTGACAAAACCTTGTGACAAGACCGAGAATCTTTTTTTGAATAAATAAATGGTATTCGATTTTTAAAACCAAGGAGTTTTCAATTAAAAAGATTTCAATATGACAGGAACAGTGGAAATATTCCATTCCCGATACTTTTAGTGCAGCCTAGTAGACTATAGTACGTGAGGGTAATATGGTCATCCGGTTAATACGGTCACTTTCTTCTAACTTAAAAACCATAAGCTTGTGTACATAGATGGCTTTGTGATACGATAGCTCCTCATCAGTCAATCAAATAGTATAGGGTCAAAAGGGCGCTGCATTATCGACGCCTTTGTGACGGTTAACATAAATATTTTAGTCGATGGTATGTTTTTATTTGTAAGTTTTAAGTTGATTATTTGAGGTGTTCGTAATTATTGCCCAAGCTTTGTTTGTTTTTGTCTCCGTCCTCCTCCTCGTTTGGGTTTCACATGTCGGCAAAGCTTGTGTGTGAGCATATTATCCTCACATACCTTATTAATGACGGACGCCTGTCTGTTATGTTTACATCTTTATCTACATTGAAACGAAGAGTTCACTGCTGTACACGGGTCTCGCGTCTCAACCGTTTTAGGCACGGTTTACCACAACTACCACGCTCAGCAGGCATATTGGTGATTGCAGAACCAAACGTTTTGCACTTTTGGCGTGAGCCCCATCGCCAGTCTAGATATTTTACGTCAGGCATAAACGGAGTGATTATATCGGAATTACTTTCCTCCTTGATTATAAATGGTGGTGCCTTGAAGACATCCAAATTTTAATCGGATGGAAGACAAATCCTATCAAATTATTGCACTCCATTACCAACGTTTATAACGGATTAGTTTTTTTTTTTAATAGGATAAGGGTGACAAAAGAGTACACAGTCCACCTGATGGTAAGTTGATACTGTGTCCCATAGACATCTACATTTAAGCTCGCTTAAGAATCCAAATGCAGATGTGTTATCACCCTTGAGGACTAAGATGGAATGCCCCGCTTCCAATAAATCGGGTCTCCGGTTCTCTACACTCACCGTACGAAACACAGCAGCATCAAGCTGCTATTTTTCGCTGGTATTCTGTGAGAGCGTGGTCCTTCCCTGGTCGAATCGACCCATTCATGCTACAACCATAATAACTGCAGTGTGGCTCTACCAAGTATAAAATACCTCAATTAGTAATTGCAATACCTCAAAATATCCTCATTTTAATATTCTATGTATATTCTTTTTCTAGTTAACAATAAAGGTGTAAGACGACAACGATCGCGTTTAACAAAGGATCGGTAAGGAATTTAATTTGTTATTAAAATAAATAATTCATATCTGAAAATATGGAAGTAATGTGCATACTGGAAAAACAATTAAAAATTGTCTCAATCTGGTCAGATATAGGTAAATAAAGGGAAATAAAATCATCATGATAAAATAAGTAAAAATAAGTATTAATATGTATGGCTATTAAAAAATATGTAAGTATATAAGTAGAACATAAAATTCTCTACATTGTTTAGTACAGTGAATGTAAATTATGTTTTATTTAGAATATTATTTGTCAAATAGGTTTGTTTTCAGCAATTGTAATGTTATTCTAGTCTAGTAGTTAGTAGTAGTTTTTACATTTGCACATAATTAAAAAAATATGTTTGTGTTCAGGCCACGGCTGTCGAATTCCAGTAGCCCCAAGAGAAGAGGGTACGCTTCTGCGAAAACAATTTGTCCTTCACTCCGATTGTCTTTCTCCCCTCCGCCTTACCATTCTCCTTCAAGTATTCCAGCTCCTCTGTTATATCAGTGTGTATTAATTATTACATAAAGAAAAATAATAATATTATTACTTATATTTACAAAATAAGCCGGAAATTTAAAAAAAAGCGGGGAGGAAAATTAAATTATGGATGTTTATATTTTAAGTAATCCTAGGATACATTTAAACAGATATTGTGGTGTTGTTAAGCTAAATAGTGATATAGCCGGAGATCGTTAAGCGCATTGACTGGAAAAAGAAACTATTTATTCTTATAAAGTCAATCTGTTTCTGGGAAAATACAATATAACATTATACATTAGATATAACAATACATTGAGCATAAGTTACACCTAAACTTCAACTGCCGGTTCAGAACACTAAACATTTCGACAATCACGTTATGTGACTAAAAATAATGATCACTTTTTCAACGTGATTTGAAATTTATTTCAAATAGTACATATATAACTTTATTGCGTATTTGACTAAAGACAGTAACTGTCGTAAATGAAAATGCAAATGCTCGTCATATTTGCCGTATCAGAAAAGCCCTGACATAGCTTTGGTTCTGAATTGCTGACGACTTTCTTCCGCTTTTTATCACCTTACGTGTTATTCGGTTTTTCCATATTAAAAAATCCACCCTAGGGTGGATACTCGGAAACGCATGTTCATTTATCCACACCAGACGGGGTGGATAATCGGAATTACATTAATTTTCTTTTGATTTTTCCCTCGGTACTATGAAGGGATAATCGTATTACGGAGTACCTCACATGATTACAGATACATTGGAATATTAGCATAAAATAAAGTTAAAAACAAACATCTAAAAGTAACGTTTTTGGAATGCTTACAAAAACGCACGAATTTCGTTAATACCTACGTCTATTGTAGCAAAGATATTTAGAAAACGGTTGAAAATGTACATTATAAGATACGAATTTATCCAGGATATCAAATTACGTCAACTCAATAATGAAATTAGCGTTGGTAATTTCCTGGACATATTGCATTGAATTTATAAATTACGTTATAATATTATTTAAAACGAGGAAGTTTAATTTGATTTAAATGCAATACACAATGTATGGACTTTAATAAAGTGACGGTAACGGTAACGGCCATACGTGATTTTTGTATGAGTTCGTGGTTATTAAAAATTATTTAATAATTAAAGTGTATAAGTTAAACTGTACTTGGGTAAAAAGTCAGGAGGGCAAATAAAAGTGAGTTCCGATTATCCAACCCTTTCTGTGGTGTACACGCGTTTCCGAGTATCCACCCTAGGGTGGATTTCTCAAGGTGGGTAAACGAAATTATCCCACCATACAAGCCTGCAAATAAATTTGTATTAAAATAAAATGTCATGCCGTCCAATACATAGCCAAAAGTCAAAGATCTCACAGCTCTCGATTAATACTGGTATAACAATTACTTAATGCTTTCTTATATTTACGCGAACTCTATACGTTACGAGATGTGCTCATACTAATAAACAGTAAACTCATTCTGCATAGATCGGACCAAAATTAATAATTGTCTAAAAAATTGAAGGTACTCCGGGTTAACTTAGAAGTCAGGACCTCAATCACTTCAGTCTCCTGTGATCAGAGCACTCGAAACTCTTGGAATTAAAAATAAGTAAAACTAAATACGTTCAAATCCGTAAAAAAATATTTTTATTAAATACATTTAGTCGAGACGAAAAATACCCAGGACGAACGACAAAGACGAAAATTACTGTTTAATTAAAGTAAAAAGATCCTATAAAATAGAGAAGAGCCTTCCTACTACTATTATACAGGGTATGAGGGTGACACTGAAAGTTCTCAGAAAATTAAAAACTGAACAAACTAGCAAGGTAATAGTTTTATTATATCTTTTCAAAATAGTGTCCATTTACATCAATATATTGCTGCATCCGATGGAACCACTGAGAAAAGCACTTTGCCCACTCGTCCATAAAACGTTTTCCTCGAAGTTGTTTTTTAATTTTCGGAAATAAATATAAATCGCAAGGTGCGAGGTCGGGGCTATAGGGCGGGTGACACAGTAATTCAAGATCCGACGTTGCCAAGTAGTCGCTTAGTCGACGACTCCGTGGCGTAGTGGTTTAGCAATGAGTGGCTGCGCTGGGGGTCGCGGGTTCGAATCCCGCACGGAGCAAATATTTGTGTGGCCTACAAATAATTGTTCCAGGTCTGGATGTTTGTCCTTGTGCAATTTATGTTTGTAAACTGCCCCCACGATACAGGAGAAAATCCTAGTGTAGGGGTAACGTTTTAAAAAAACAAAAACAAAAAAAAATGTTTGCTTGACGGTGTGCGACGAGGCGTTGTCGTGGTGAAGGAGGATCCTACTGCGAGGTCGTTTCTCCCGAACCTTTTTCACAAGTGGCAAACAACAGTTAGTGTACCACTCTACAGTAACTGTTTATATGTAGATCCTTTTAAACAATTGTTGCGTAATGACCTGTCCTTCCGAAGAACGAGGCCACCATCTTTTTTCCCACGCTTCGGGCTCTCTTCACTTTAGTTGGCAACTCCTCGGAAAGAAACATCCAGATAGCAGACTGTCTCTTAGTTTCAGGATCAAAACAATAAATCCAGCTTTTGTCACCCGTAAGTATGTCGAATACAGCATTTGAGTCACCTCCGTTAAATCTTTGAACCATTTCACGACACCAATCAACACGACGGAGTTTTAGGGCCTCTGTCAAATTATGAGGTGTCTACCGGGCACAAAGCTTCCTGGCCGCTAAATGTTCATGGAGAATTTTGTGCACTTTACTCATACCAATACCTAAGCTTGTCAGAATCTGCTGATAAGTCACTCTTTTGTCACTCTCCGCACAACACTGATTATCTTTCGTCGCCGTAGAAGGTTTCCTCACGCAGATCATCGGTGAGTTTAGTGCGACCACGTTTAAACTCAAAAACCAGTTGTAAACCATCGATATATATGCACTACGCACTGGATATGGCATTCCGAATACTCACTGTGTTCAACTGAACTGTACTGCAATCCGTACACATGTTATTGTGGCTTCGATATTCATGCAGTGCGGAGCGGCGCTAATAATAATTTTATATTAAATTAGCACATATGCAAAATAAACAAAAAATAAAAAATGTACATACTCGATTAACAATACAATCTAAATAAACAATTATTTATAATGACAATTTTCGCGTGTTTATATGAACTGCGCATGCGCGACTCTACTGTTTCTCGCGCATGTGCGGATAGGGCACATTTTTTGTTTGGTACATATTACTTCAATAACCATTGAAGTAATATGTACTTACGTACTAGGACAGCTATTTCAAACAAAAAATGTGCACTACTCTGTGTTTCCGCGGTTGTTTTTTTTATCATAGAATAAACATAGGTGGTTCCATAATAAACATAGATAGACCCGTAGGTAATAGTAGATTGTATTGTTAAATAGGTAAAACGACGCAAGAATAACTTGATCATCGGCGTACAAAAGGCATTTGACGGTTAACTCACCCATTCTTAATCCGCATTCTTCAACTTTCAAATTTTGCAAACAACTGTCCATAAATAGGTTGAACAGCCACGGGGAAGCCACACAGCTCTGTCTGACACCTTTATGGATGTCAAACCAGTCCGAGTAGACCCCGGTGATCCTAGCACAAGCACTAGAGTCCCTATAAAGATACTCCAATGCCTGTATCAAGCCAGCGCTCAACCCAAATGAGTTCAGTGTTTGCCATAGCAAATCCCTATCCACTCTGTCATAGGCCTTTTCCAAGTCCATGAACGCACAAAAAACCTTTTGGTTTTTGGCCAGAAACCTTCCGAACATACCAGACTTGATCTGTACATCCCATTCCCTCTTTCTAAATCCCGCTTGCACATCCCAAATTTTTCCATCAGTTTCTTTCATGACCCTTTCAATCAGTACCTTAGCATACAGTTTTCCCACAATGCTAAGAAGGCTGATGCCACGGTAGTTTTTACAGTCCTGCTGCGACCCTTTTCCCTTATATACTGGGACTATCACGGCTTTGCATCAGTCTACCGGTACCCGCTTCAGTTCCCAGCATAAATTAAACAAGGTGTGCAGCAAGCCTGCCACCACTTCCTCTCCAGCCCTTAGCATTTCGAGTGAAACTCTATCATATCCGGCAGCCTTACCTGCTTTCATGCTTTTCATTGCTTTAATTATTTCATCTATACTTATCTCGCTACCTCTTTCCTCTTCTTTCCATGTTTCTACTTCACTTAGTACACACGTTGTCTCCTCACTCATAAACACGCTTTCAAAATATTCCTTCCATCTCTTTAAACTCAAAACTTCATCATTCAGAATATAGCATTCATCATAGGCTATTTTTAATGTCCCCTGGCAGTTCTTACAAGTTTCCAGAACATTTTAATATTTGCCTGGAAGTTATCCGATATTCTTCTATCATTCTTATCCGTTCTTTCTTGCTTTTTTCTTTCAACTACTTCTTTTACTCTCTTATTAAGATTTCTAAAGACTGCCTTTTTTCTTTCAATATCGCCATTCGTACCGCTAGAATTAGCAGCCTTTGTTGCTAGTAAATCTAGCCATGCTCTCTTCTTTGCTTCAACTTCCATATATATCCATCACCCACCATAACGTATTATTTTTCCTTTCATTCTTTCTCTTACTAACACCACATACTTCGGTAGCTGCATCCACTAAACCTTTCTTTACATTTTGCCATATATTCTCCAAGTCTAACTCCTTCGTACATAATTCATCCAAACCACTTATATTTTCTTTCAGTCTACATTTGAACTTGTTTTTCTCACTTTCATCTTGTAACCTTTCTGTTCTAATACGCTGTAACGCAGTGGTAGACACAGATGATCGATGGCGCCAACGCCTGAATAGACCATTAATTCGGCATAAAACCAAATAATGATCCGTTCCTACGTTAGAACCCCGGTAAACTCTCGTATCTACCACTGCGCCCCTCAATCTTTCATCCACAATTATGAAATCTATCATGCTTCTATCGTCACCTCTTTCCCAAGTATACATGTGAATCCTCTTGTGGCCAAAGCAAGTGTTCGTCACAAAAAGATTCTTTTCCATACATACGGTGAGGAGACTTTCACCATTCTCATTTATACTTTCATCACCAAACGTTCCCAATATCCTTTCATAACCAAGCTTCCTCACCCCAACCCTTCCATTAAAATCTCCTAGCATAATAATATTTTCATTTCCCTTACACTTCATTAACACCATCCTTACCATTTCCCAAAACTGCTCTCGGATATAAGTGGGCTTAGACATGTCTGGGGCGTAGACCCCTAACACAAACAACTTCTTTAAGCCCACTTTCATTCGTATCCATAGCAGTCTTGGGCTTACACATTCATACTCTTTCACACATTGGCCCATTCTTTCTGAAAGGATGATACCTACTCCCTGGCATGCCCGCTCGATCTCGTCTACACCAGACCAGTAAGCGGTATACATGCCGTGTGTAGTGACATCCTTCCCCTTCCTTTTCGTCTCATTTACGATCCTCTATTCCTCTATCATACATCATATCGCATACTTCCTCCATTTTATCATTCATTGCCCCACATACATTCAACGTAGCCAGACGGGCCTCTGCAATCCACTTTTCGCCTCTCCGGGAGACAGAACGTGACGGGTGGCGAACCTCGTCGCCGGTTTTCCTCCCGGAGATTCTTCGCACCCCTGCCCCATTAAAGGGGCGCCGGGAACTCGGGGCCATTTCTTTAATTCGATTCCTCATGGTGCCAAATGGGGTGGTATATTTAACGCCGCTACCACGGCGTGGCGCCGAGTCTGTGGTATCGACTTGTTGTATTTAAATGACATATTTATCTGAATATTTTAAAAGGTATCTATGTCTAATATAAAATAAACATACTAAATGTGTGTTTAACAATACTTATTAACATAACATTTAAATTACAAATATATTTATTTAAATTAAAATAAGAGTCGTTCATAAATGCTTGGCACGCGAGAGTTAAAAATGGACGAATTTATTTCAATTTGACTGATGTGGAAACCTAAAAATAAAATAAAGCAATAATAAGCAGATTTAAACATGAAAAGTTTAGCCTAATTATAATAACTTATGTATGTTTCTACAAAAAAAATGTGTTATTCGTCATATACTTAAGTACCCACAGAAATGTCGCTTCTGAACATATTAATTTTATAATCTATATACCATGACACGAGATGGCGTCTTAGGAATAATTTGTTTTATTATTAATCTATAATACTTTTTATGGATTAAATATATTATTAACAGATGAAAAGTAATTCCTTGGTTTTTACTGACATTTATTGAATTATTTGTAGAATATTTAAGTACACACGACGGCATATTTTTATCAAGAGATTTTTTTAAATCAACATAACACGTGCCAACTCATACCATACAAGCGCCTAGCGGAGTGAGTGATTAAAGTGCGGTGTATGTACCGCAGTTGAGTGGAACAGAGTAGATGAATGATGATGAGCTATTATGTACTACGTACTAGAGGCGACACTGCATTCAGCTACTCAGTTCCACTCAACTGCTGTGCATACACCGCACTTTAACTTTAATCAGTCACTCGCTAGGCGCTTGTAGAGTTGTCACGTGTTGTGTTGATTTAAAAAAATCTCTTGATAAAAATATACCGTGGTGTGTACTTAGATATTTCCCAAATAACTCAATAAATGTCAGTAAAAACCAAGGAATTATTTTCATCGGTTAATGAGATACCTAATCAATAAAAAAGTATTATAGATTAATAATAAAACAAATAATTCCTAAGACGTCATCTCGTGTCATGGAATATTGATTATGAAAATAATATGTTCAGATGCGACATTTCTGTGGGTACTTAAGTATGGGACGAATATATTATGATACACATTTTTTGTAGAAACATATTTAAGTTATTATAATAAGGCTAAATTTTTCATGTTTAAATCTGCTTATTATTCTTTTTTTTATTCTTAGGTTTTTCCACGTCAAAGTCAAAGTGGAATAAGTTCGTCCATTTTTAACTCTCGCTTGCCCAGCATTTATGAACGACTCTTATTCTAATTTAAATAAATATATTTGTAAATTAAATGTTATGTTAATAAGTTTTGTTAAACATACATTTAGTATGTTTTTTTGACATAGATACCTTTTAAAATATTCAGATAAAAATATCTTTAAATTGTAATTGTGATATAATATTATGTAATATTATATTAAATAAGCAGATATAATATACAAAATAAATGACAAAATTTAAATATTGTTCTCGATATAATTTACCTATTTAACAATACAATCTACAATTACCTACGGATCATTCTACCTATGTTTATTCTATGATAAAAAAACAACCGCGCGAACACAGAGTAACGCACATTTTTTGTTTGAGATAGCTGTTCTAGTACGTAAGTACATATTACTTCAATGTGGAAAACTAATAAAATACATACACAATGAAATTGCCAAAGAGTTCCTTTTTCAAACTTTAAACTTATTTTTTTATTATATCGTTTACAATTGGCCGGTTCTAAAAACTTACAGTGTCGTATCCGGTATCCTAGTATCCGGTAATTAATGGATAACCCCGCAGGTAATAGTGGGAGCCACCTCGGCCACTCAGAAAAAAATAAAATAATAAATCAATGCAGCTGCCTGGAAAATAATACGTTTTTTTTAAGTATGTATTTTGATATCTCCGATCAGATAATTAAGAACCACAGCTACAAATTTATACATGACCAATTGATTTCTTTGGAAATAACCGTGAATGTTCGGCCTTGCCATCGCACATTATAAAATATTGGGTCCTTACATATGAAATTAGCGTTTTATCGTACTGATCAATTTGATGTGAAATATCTCCTCTTTGGTTAAAAATTCCAAATTCAAATTTATATATTAATTTAGCTGGTACATTTGAGTTTTAAAAACAGTAATTCTTTTTTTTCCTCATTATTTTTTTTTTCTTTGACGTCGCTTATTACCGCACAATGGAAAACATGAAATATCGGTATATTTACGAGTACGAGTTCTACCGTGGCACCAGTGCTGCAGAAACAGCTCGAAGGATTAATGATGTGTACGGCGCTGGTGTCGCAAAAGAAAGCACGGTACGTTTTTGGTTTTAACGTTATCGTTCTGGAAATTTCGACCTTCAGAACCAACCCCGTGGACGGCCGGAGACCAAAGTGGAAAATGAAGAATCAAAAGCTATTGTGGAAGCGGATCCATCACAAAGCACTTCATAGATAGCTGCAGGCTTCGGTGTAAGTGATAAAACTGTATTAATCCACTTGAAGCAAGTAGGGGAAAGTAAAAAACCTCATGAATTGAGTGAATCGAACTTGCAAACACGCGTCGACTGCTATGTTACTTTGCTCAACCGACACAAAATGAAGTGATTTTAAATCGAATCATTACTTGTGAGTAAAAGTGGGTACTGTGCGATAATCGGAAGCGCTCGTCGCAATGGCTGAACTCTAGAGATCCAGCCAAATTCTGCCCTAAACGAAAATTGACTCAGAAAAAGTTACTTGTGAGTGTTTGGTGGACTGACGCTGGTGTCGTTCACTACAGCTTTATAAAATCTGACTAAACGATTACGGCAGATATCTATTTTTAACAACTGCAAACCATGAAGGAAGAACTAGCTGCTAAACAACCGAGATTGGTCAATCGCTCTAGGCCACTGCTGCTTCACGACAACGCAAGACCACACACTGCACAACAAACAACCACTAAGTTAGATGAGTTAGACTGGAATGTCTGCGACATCCACCGTACTCCCCGGACCTTGCTCCAACAGATTACCATTTTTTCCGGAATTTGGGCAACTTCTTACAAGGAAAAAAATTCAACTCCGATGCGGCAATCCTCACCACCTTCAAAGAGTTGATTGATTCTCGCCCCCCCCCCCCCATGGGGGTTTTTTTAGTAAAGGGATCAATGAACTACCTATGGGATGACAAAAGTGCATTAATAATAACGGTGTATACATTGATTAATTAAATATATTTTGCAAAAAAAAATTATTTTATATTCAGCCCGTACAAAACGCCAATTTCCTGTGTTTTACCTATTATTTCTAGCTGTAACTGTTTTATTTTAAATACTTAAAAATAGGGTCGAGGTACTAGTACCTGCCACTAATACCACTAGTACCTGCGGGGTTATGCATTAATTACCGGACATACTGAATACGTAATAACCTGTAATATGTATATATATCCCACATTTTCGGGATTTTGGATCAGAGCACCCTCGTGCTCTGATCCAAAATCCCGAAAACTTTCAGCTCGAGTTACACAACCGCTTTCAGTGCCTACAAGATTGCAATGCAGTGGACGATATGAATGACAAGCTCGTGGAAACTGTCCATGCGGTCGGAGCTAAGTTCTGCAAGACCCGCCGCAGAAGAACACAAAAACTCTCCGATCACACTCTTAATCTCATGGCTGTTAGACGGGAGATGAGGCTGCAATCGTCAACAGATTTGACAGCATACAGGCAACTGAACAGACAGATCTCCAAATGCATGCGGCGAGACTTACGCAACTTTAATACTGCTCGTATTAAAGAAGCGATCGAGCGGAACCAGGGCTCCAAAGTCTTTGCCAGAGATCTATCTGCCAGAAAGAGCCAACTGTCAAGGCTGAAGACTGAGTGTGGCAGCATCGTTTCCGGGACACCTGAGATTTTGAGTGAGATTGAGAGGTTCTATGGGCAGCTGTACACATCATCGTTGGAGCCACACGCAAGTGTGAGTAACGATCCAAGAGCAAGTCTTATCCGACACTATTCCGATGATATCCCGGACGTCAGTCTAAGCGAGATTAGAATGGCTCTCCAGCACCTTAAAAACGGCAGGGCCCCAGGCGAGGATGGAATTACAGCGGAGCTTCTGAAAGCGGGTGGAACACCGGTACTTGAAGTCCTTCAGAAGCTCTTCAATTCCGTACTCCATGGTGGCACTACTCCAGAGGCGTGGAGCAGAAGTGCGGTGGTCTTGTTCTTTAAGAAAGGCGACAACGCTCTCTTGAAGAACTACAGACCGATTTCCCTTCTGAGCCGCGTCTACGTGCTGTTTTCGAGAGTCATTACGAATCGTCTCGCACGCAGACTCGACGACTTCCAGCCTCCCGAACAAGCCGGTTTCCGAAAAGGCTTCAGTACCATAGACCACATACATACCCTGCGGCAGATTGTACAGAAGACTGAAGAGTACAATTTGCCACTTTGCCTGGCGTATGTGGACTATGAGAAAGCCTTTGATTCCGTCGAAATTTGGGCGGTGCTGCAGTCCCTTCAGCGGTGCCAAGTTGACTGTCGGTATATTGAAGTGCTGAAGTGTTTGTACAGTAGGGCTACGATGGCTATCCGAGTACAGAACCAGAGCTCGAAACCTATCCAACTGCAGAGAGGTGTAAGACAGGGTGACGTTATATCCCCGAAACTCTTCACCGCTGCTTTGGAAGACGTTTTCAAGCTACTGGACTGGAAAGGATACGGTATTAACATCAATGGCGAGTACATCACTCACCTTCGATTTGCCGACGATATAGTCCTTATGGCAGAATCGCTGGAGGACTTAAGCACTATGCTCAATGACCTCAATAGTGCCTCCCAACGGATAGGTCTTAAGATGAACATGGACAAAACAAAGATTATGTTTAATGTCCATGTCACACCTATGCCGGTAGTTGTTGGGAGCACTATGCTCGAAGTTGTTGACGAGTACGTTTACCTGGGACAAATAGTCCGACTAGGTAAGTCCAACTTCGACCGAGAGGTCAATCGACGGATTCAACTCGGCTGGGCAGCGTTCGGGAAATTACGACATATCTTCTCGTCAGGTATACCTCAATCTCTGAAAACTAAAGTGTACAACCAGTGCGTGTTGCCAGTGATGACTTACGGATCAGAGACGTGGTCCTTCACTGCTGGCCGTATGAGGACGCTCAAGGTCGCTCAGCGAGCTATGGAGAGGGCTATGCTCGGAGTTTCTCTGCGTGATAGACTCAGAAATGAGGATATCCGCAGTAAAACCAGATTGACCGACATAGCCCAACGGATTAGTAAGCTGAAGTGGCAATGGGCCGGCCATATAGCTCGAAGAACCGATAACCGATGGGGAAGAAAGGTTCTCGAGTGGCAGCCTCGTACCGGTAGGCGTAGTGTAGGGCGACCCCCCACTAGATGGAGTGACGACCTGGTAAGATATGCAGGAAGTCGATGGATGCAGGTGGCTCAGGACCGTGCTTTGTGGCATTACTTGGGGGAGGCCTATGTTCAGCAGTGGACTTGTGAAGGGCTGATGATGATGATGATGATGATGGTGATCCCACATTTTCGCAATTATTTATGTAATAATTTTTACTGCCTTACTTACTTACTTTATTATTTTCTTTGTACATTTAAATATAAAAATCAAAATACTTCTGCCAGGTCCCAAACAGATTTCAGCTTCGATCCAGTGGAAAATCTTAGTAATGAACACAAACGCAGCACGGCATACTTCTCGTCGCAACCTCCATTAGAACCTCTGCATCTCATCATGTTACCACATGCGGAACACCGTCCAGGCTTCAAAATCGCAGCGAATACCTCTTACGTCTCTTCACGCACCAGTAAAAATGAGCCCACGTCGTTTAAAACTTTCCCTGAGGTACATTTCTTATAAAATATATTAGGATAAACATTCCTTGCTTTAACAACGGTTTTATTTTGACCTTTTGCTGACCTCTCATTCGTACACCTATCAAGTGAGATGTTCCAAAATGTATGGAGCCTGGGCCAGGTCCTTGTACACTATACCTACTCAAAATTAGTGAAACACGGTTCTCAAAACGGTTCTCAACTGTTCAATTATTTTATAATGGCTTTGTTTGCTGGTAAAGCACAGGAAATTGGAAAACACTTGAAATTGCAACACACAACAAAAACACGTCATGGCGATAAGCTGTCATTTTTATTGATTAATGACGTTTGTCATGTTCATTTCACGTATTTTTTGGGTATGTTCCAAAACAGAACCCAGTATACTGGCCAATGCAAATTGTTTTTCTTTACATTATGCTGATGCGTCACTTTGCGAAGCCCTTGGGAGATTTTGACGACAGCTCAACCCAGCGGACAGTTGATGACGACAGCAATTGGCCAAGTCGACAACTACCAAAAAAAGTCTAAATAATTTTAAACCCGATAAAAAAAAAAACTACACATGAAAGTGATAAAGTAGATCTAGTTCATTATAACCGTCACAAGACACAAGTTTGCATGTTTACTTCAAAAAAGAGTCGTGCCAAGAAGAAGAAAGCTGTAAAAATATGATGCATTGTTTTTTTTTTTGTTTCATTCTCTATCACCGGGAGTGCTCAAGGAATTATTCGGATTAATTCTAGCTACTTAATCCGACCATCGCAATACGTTGAAAAAGTCCCAGTACCGCTGACAACATATGGATGCTTGGCCGTCCACCACTATGCTGACTTATCAGGATTTTCTTTCATCGCACTTCTTCATTGTGAAATTGACTACCAGCAATGTTTTCGAACTGATACGACTTAGAGACCTTCAAAAAACTTTTTAAACCTGCGTTGCCTCTTGTGTTGAGTGACGGTACGTTCCTACGTATCTTCTATAAAAAATAATGAATCATTTGAAAATAGTTAATAAAATAATACGAGTATGTATGAAGCATGAAGATTCTTCATCTGACATCCTTAAATATTAACCGGCTAGAGACGACAAAAATATATCTAAAGTTTTCAGAACAAACGTTCAGTGTATATATTATATCATTGCGGTATTAATATAACAAAGTTTTTTTCGACAGGTTGTACCAAGATCGCGTGAATCAAAGAAAATAGTACGTCATTTGTTACGTTCTTTGCTACTAAATCTTTCTCTTAAAGATGCACCCATAAATTGTGCTTCTACGGATAAAAAATTAAGTTGTATAAGGTAAGATATATTTTATACTATATACTCATTTTAAACTTAAAGTTTTAGATTCTAGTTGTATAGAAAGATACTGTTTCCGTAAATCGGACAATGCATTTTTGCCTTATCACAACAAGAACAAAACAGTTATAGCGATGTATGAAGGTATACAAGAAGGGAGGGCGGGGGTTAGTCTACTCCTAACTTTTTGACATTATCAGTAGGACTAGATTAACACCTATTCTGCTCTCCTATCCGGCGAGCAGTTTGGCGAATGGCTCTGGGGGAGAGCGCAGGTCGTGTTGATCCCCAGGGCAAGTCTGAGGAGTTCTTCCTTCACGTGGTTGCCGCCTGTTATTTGGTCTAGTTCAATAGGAAACAGACAGAACTGAAACACTCAGACGATCCTCTTATCTTTTATCCCCCCCCCCCTAATTCCCATCCTAGCCCAATCCAAGGTGTCAAGCGTACCGTGTCGATGGATGCGTGGCTGGAGGGATTCCAGTCGCAAACGGTGCCTACCCGAGACCAGGGCAATTGGAATAGTATTTTAGCCCTTCCCTCGGCATGCGGGGCTCTGCCGGGGGTGACCGAATATTTCCCTAGCTAATCGTGGGACCAAAATGGACGAAAGTCGACATTTTAAAAAGATTACCAAAAAATCTCCTCTAATGGAACTATCTGTAGGTTTGGAAGAGGCTCTCTCTTTTAGCCTCACCAATATCCTGCAACACTACGCCCCAACCTGGGACGAGCCGTGAAGTGGAGGGCACGTCTGCAGCCGAACCACAATCGGAAACGAACCAGGGAGGGGAAAAGAAAAAGTTCGCTAGGCCTTATAAGCTTAGTGGGGCAGCAAGGAAGAGGTACCGACGGCTGATAGCAGCTGAGATAGGAACCGAAGAGGCCCTCTCTCTCTCTCTACTAAAAGCCCTGGGACGAAATTCCTCTGTCCAAACCTCCCCCAGTTCCTAAGGCGAAAAAACGCAGTCGGTCTGAGGAAGAGTCCCCCAAAGACCAGCCCACGAAGTCTGTGCAGCTGGCAACGAGGTAGAAGAAGCTCAGCTTCAGTGCTGTAACTGGCTCCGCGCGTGTGGGAATTCGCAATTCGAATCCCATGAGTGTGGACCAGATGCGGCTGATCCACCGGGCACTAACACGGGCCATCGCTAAGACAGCCTGTGGGGTGCAACCGGGAATGGGACCAAAATTTTCGGGTTTCACTCACAAGCCAGGTTGGATTCTGGTAACGTGCCTAAATAAGGCAAGCCAGGACTGGATTGTGGGTGAGATCGGAAAACTGAAACCCTGGCCGGAATCAGAGCTCTCGGTAATACCCGAAGGCGAATTGCCTAAGCCTCAGCTGAGCATTACGTATTTGCCCCGCAGCGAAGCTGACTCTCCGGAGGTGGCGGCTGTGCTGTTGAGGTCGCAAAAAGAAAGGCACCATACCGAGCTCTAGAGAATCCTCCATCGTAAGGACGAGGAGAATGAGTTCCTGGTAACCTTTTCTCTGGACGAACCATCGGCGGGGGCTCTTCGGAAGGCAGGCGGGAGAGTCGTCCTTAGCTTTAAAATGATAACTTTTAAAGTCAGGGGAGGCTTTAACGTGGCAATGGAGCCTGAACCGCCCCAACTCCGATCCCCCCAGTCCTCCACCTCTCGAGGTGAGACTGGAACGCCATCAGTGAGAGTGACGAATACCCAGGGCGCTGATCTCGCCTCGGTCTGACGGCCTCCGCTGGTGTCATCCAGGAGTGTGGGGAGGGGAGGTAGGAGCAGTACAACGAAAGGTAAGGCGGGGTTCAAGACTGCCAGTCAAGGACGTCTTCGTCCTCAACTGGCGGAGAAGACCCCTGCCCACCCCCAAACGCCCATAAATGGCTAACCCAAAGGTTAAGACGAGGGTCCTCCAGGCAAATCTTCACCATGCAGCGGCTGCTTCTGCCGTGGTGGAGGTTTGCTTTGCAGAGGACAATATTGACCTCGCCCTTATACAAGAGCCTTGGGTGGCCAACGGTCAAGTTCTGGGATTGTCGGCTGCCGGTAAGATTCTTGTCAGTACTAAAGGCAGAGCTTGTATAATTTACAATAAAAATATTGAACTTTTAGCTGTTCCAGACTACTGCAATGATGACCTGGTTACAGCCTTCATAAATCTCAAGGGATGCACAGGGGCCAGAGTAATCATTTGCTCAACCTATCTTCCCGGAGAGAACTCAGATCCTACCATCGAGTTAGAGCGAGTGGCGGAGTTCGCCCGAAAACACAACGCCGAACGTGTGGTGGTTTGTGAAGCTAATGCTCACCACACAGCCTGGGGAAACACTAACATCAACGAAAGTGGTGAGCTACTCTATGATTTTCTCATCTCTAACCGCCTGTTAAGCCTAAACTTAGGGTGTACACCAACCTTTGTTACGCGAGCTAGGCAAGAAGTGTTAGACATAACCTTCGCTATTAATAACATATCCAGGCGGATAAATGACTGGCATGTTAGTAGTGAAAACTCGATGTCTGATGAACTATGAAACCGTTACTTTTAGGTATCCAAAAGCAACCTCCTGGGATCTATAGAGATAACCTAAGGAGGAATTTGGAAACGTTTCCTAAAAGCATCAAAACGATTGAAGGTCTGGAGTTAGCGACGGAGACAGTAACCGTAGGTATTCGTGAAGCCGTCGAGGACACTTGTCCCGTCAAAACCAAGACCTCAACACGAAAAGTTCCTTGGTGGAATACTAAGCTAAAAGAACTTAGGGAAAACACCAGGAAACTATTTAATAGGACTACGAAAACCAAAGATTGGGATATTTATAGTGCAGCCCTAACTGAATATAACAAAGAAATTAGAAAAGCCAAGAGAGCATCGTGGAGAAAGCTATGCGAGGAAGTTGAGTATTTGCCTCGCAGTACAAGACTACACAAAATGCTATCGAAAGCGAAACCTAACCAGATCGGGCTTCTTAAAAAGCCTGATGGTAACTTCACAAAGTGAAACAGAAACATTGGAGTTACTAGCGTCAATCCATTTCCCAGGGTCACTCAAGACCTCAACCTTAAATTTTTTCAGAGCCCTATGAAGGCCTTGTAATGAGGACTGGTGTAGGGCTGCAAAGATAATAAAGCCAAACCTGGTGCATCCTTTAAACAGTTTAAAACAAGCGGGGAGGATGGAATAATTCCCATCCAACTGCAGATGGGTATTGACATCCTTCTTCCCTATCTGGTGAAAATCTTTAGAGCAAGTTTTGCCTGGGGATATATTCCAAAACGATGGACAATTGTCAAAGTTCTATTTATACCTAAGGCTGGTAGAAAGGACTACGCTTTACCAAAGTCCTTTCGACCTATAAGCCTATCTTCCTTTCTCCTTGACATTGGAAAAGATTATAGATAGATATATAAGGGATGTAGCTCTAGCTACGAGGCCCATACATTACAACCAGTATGCTTACCGCAGAGGCAAATCTACGGAAACAGCCCTGATCAGTGTCATTGACAGGGTCAAAAAAGCACTGGAGGATAAAGAAATAGCTCTTTGTGCCTTTCTAGATATTGAGGGCGCCTTCGAGAGTAGCCCCACATCACTGCTGATTGGGGGCCTAACATCTAAAAATGTTGGCTCCACAACCATCAGATGGGTGAAGTCGATGATTTCAAACAGAAAGGCAAAAATAGCGCTGTTTCAAACTTCGATTGAGGTTACAACTACAAGAGGCTGCCCACAAGGAGGCGTTTTGTCACCCCTTCTTTGGACTCTTGCGGTTGACCAACTATTGTACAAAATGGCAGACTTACGCATTGATACACTGGGTTATGCTGATGACCTTGTGATCATTGCGAGGGGCTTTTGCCAAAGTACTTTATCGTCAATAATACAAAGAGCCCTAAACACCATAAATAACTGGTGTAGGGATAACGGTTTATCAGTTAATGCTGATAAAACTGTTATAATACCCTTTACCAAAAAGAGACGGTTGGACAAGTTAGTCCAACCAAAACTTAATGGTAAAGAAGTACCATTTTCCACCATTACCAGGCGTAACAATCAACCAAAAACTAACGTGGAATTCTCACCTTAGCAACGTATGCCATAAGGCAAAAATTGCTTTAGGTACGTGCAGTCGTTTGGTCGGGAACAACTGGGGCTTGCGACCCAGTATGGTCCTATGGCTGTACAGCAGCATAGTGAGGTTGATTATCACCTACGCCTCTATTGTCTGGTGTAACAAGGCCAACCAAAAGACGACTGCGGACAGACTAATTAGTCTACAAAGGACTGCCTGCTTAATGGCAACTGGAGCTATGCGATCATCGCCTGGAGCGGCTCTTAATGCACTTCTATGCCTAACGCCCCTTGATCTCTATCTAGACAAGGAGGCGAGGGCTAGTTTGTATAACATTAACGACCAGGGCAGTCTGAGCTTGCTCTCCTACAGATTGAGATCCATGCTCGACTGAATTAAGGAATCACCGGTCTTATGCATGATCTCAGATATCATGCGTCCACTACACACTTTTGATAAAAAGTATATAGTGGAATTACCCTCCAGAGAAGACTGGATGGCCAGGTTATCTGTGAGGTCAGTAGCCTCATATGGTATACCGATGGGTCTAAAATGGGCCTCGACGTAGGCTTTGGAATTTACGGGGAACGCCCCAAATTCAAACTTAGCATGAATTTGGCTATCTTCCAGGCAGAAATTTTCGCCATACTTCGGTGTGCGGAAATCAATCTGCAAAAACACTACGTCAACCATATAATTTACATAAACTCTGATAGTCAAGCAGCACTGCTAGCGCTGAGGTCAAACTTAGTGAACTCGAAGCTAGTTGGAGACTGCATGAACCGTTTAAACGCCCTGGGATGTAACAACAGGGTCGTTTTAAGATAGGTTCCAAGTCACGAGGGTATTGTAGGTAACGAATTTGCCGAGAAACTTGCACGGGAGGGCTCTAAGTGCACACAATTCGGACTGGAGCCATTTTGTGGATTCTCAAGAAACCTAGCCCGATTGGCCCTTGAAACTCTTTATCACAAGAAATCACTTAAGATCTGGTCTGACACACCAGGCTTAAAACATTCTAAAACCTTATTCCAGGATTTTGATCGTAAATTCGCTTCATAAGCCCTGGGATTAAGTAAAATAAATTGCGCACTCTTGCAAGAGCCCTAACTGGACACTGTTGTCTTAAAAAGCACATGTCCATCTTGAGACTAAGCAACTCAAGGATGTGTCGGTTCTGTTCCATAACGGAAGAAACGCCTCTACACATGCTATCTGATTGCGGACCCTTAATGCGCAAACGTAACACTCATCTGGGAAACTATGTACTCCGCGCAGAAGAAGTGAAATTGATCACGGCTAAGCAACTCCTTCTATTCATTGAAGACATAGGGCTTGGCCGTGAACTATGGCCATAGCAGCGATCACAATAAATCTTCTAGGTCGCAGTGATACTGGTCTTTTTCCCTAGACCTGCATAGCTGCTCGTACTTAATAAAAAAAAATAATGAAAGTATAAATAAGAGACGTTACAGCGGACGTAGCGTTCATATGCACATCACACACCCGAATTTGGTGCAGCAGATTATCATGGTGCTCATACCTGTTGCGCAAGGTTTAGTCTAGTAAGCTAACCCGTTAAGTAGTCAATTGTTTTATATGATAATATTTTTCCAAAGGCATAGAATAAGTATAAAACTTAGCAAAACTATTTCTTGCATTGCATATGTGCGAAGTTTAAAAGAAAATTGTGCATTATAAATGCATGCATATATTTAGGTACTTGATGCTGTAGGCATCGCAGTTCAATATACAACACAAATATGTTTTATAGAATAACGGTGACAAACGAGCACATAGTCCACCTGATGGTAAGTGGATGTTGTGGCCCATAGACATCCACATTTATCCTAAATTACATTACATAAGAATCTAGTCATCCCTGAGGATTGAGATGGAATGTCTCGTTTCCAGTAAAAAGAGTCTCCGGTTCTCTACACTCACCATACGAAACACAGAAGCATTAAGCTGCTATTTTACGCTGGTATTCTGTGAGAGTGTGCTCTTATCTCGGTCGAGCCGACCCATTCGTGCTGCATGGTAGCTCTACCTCGCAAAGTATTTTGATTCTAGTTACTGTAACAGATATTACTTTGCAATAATACCATTTTATGTTGGCCCCTTTTCAGGTTAACGATGGAAGACATAGAAGGGCGAAGCGTAGCGGTGCAAGCTCTTACTGTTTACAAGTATGTTACAGACGCTCGCAATACTTTTAAAATTATTATAAACATTTTAAAGAAATGAACAACATTTCTTTAAAAAGATTGAAAACAAATAGAGAATTTGTGTTGTTTTATTAAATATTTTTCTTTTTATATTTGAATATATTACTTTCAGGGAAGATTCTGAGGAGCACCCGAATCAGTTATACGATAAAGGCGGTAAGCATTATAAAAAATAATATTACAAAAATGTGAGGGCGTAAACTATACAAAGATCACAAAAACATTTAAAAAGACTTTTTCTATTTGATTCTACTGTTCGGAATAATTACGGCAAGGATAAGTTTGGTTTGCTTAAAGCTTTTTTGTTATAACCATTGTATGTATTACGTTATATAGTTCAGTAAATAAAATATACCATGTGTATGTCGGATGAATTAGCACTTAAGTCCATCTTATTTTTTTTTATAAGTAAGATGATGAGAGAACGACAAACCGGTCCACCTGATGGTTAGTTACTACCGCCAGACATGAATAACTGTAACACCAGGGGAATTGCCGGTGCCTTGCTGGCCTTAAAGTATGTGAGTATAGAAACTATGTGAGTATAGAAACAGTATAGAAGCAGGGAGAATTTTAGAACAAACAAAACCACAAGTTCCTCGAAGTGTTTGAACTGTTTCATTTTGTTAGAATTTTCATAAGAAAATACAAAAATTAATTTATAAAATGTGTTTTCATTCTCTGTAATAAAGTAATAAGCGTTTTTTTACACTTACACGGTTTCATGGAATTTCTGCAAGATACACGTTTACTTAGTGTCGTCTTTGTTATTTTTTATCGAACCAGTTACTTATTATGGTTTGCGCATCGTTTAACCGTATGAGATAACCGTATGTTTATTTTTTACAAAATGATTATATATTAAGGCTTAAATAGTTAAATAGATATACTTATGAAATAATCTGTATATTTAACAAAATTTATTAAGTGTAAGTAAGTAGCTATTGTCGGATAATCTATTCATAAACACTGAAACCAAGCTTTACAGGCAACAATGATCTGCATTATTAATGCAGATACGTAAGGCATTCGTTCATCTCCCTAGTGCGAGTAACACTAAAAAAAGCTGACGAATCGCGTAAGCTTACCGAGGAATATCGTCCAATGTACAGTAGTGTTATAGAAAGCTGGTGATAATGATGCTAATCATCCAAATGGTTGGCTTAGATTAATTGAAATAACACTTTATAAGTTTATAATGAACCCCAATCCTAAGCAAATCTTTTTAAGTGGGTTGCACGCCACAACTGTATTATGGATGCAGCGCGAACGGGTCGGCTTAACCAGCGTTACTTTTCAGATGAAAGTGACGAGAAACAGACACTATTCATTTCGATGGCATTTGGCCATTTATCATAAAGTGAATAGTGTCCCATATGTCAGTCACCCTAGTATAAAAAAGAAATTTATAAATCGTTCCGTGGGAGTTGTAAGACGCGTCAGAGAGAAACTGCAACATGAAATATCATCTTCCTGAGAACAACTCAAAATAATTATAAACCTGCGGTTGTCAATAAGCCAATAAGGCAATAAATTGGGGGAGGCTATGTTCAGCAGAGGACTGGTGTAATGGTTAGATGTAATAGAATATTAGGTTTAAAAACGAGCCAGTAGTTTAGCTGATGGTATATGACTTATGTAGCCTATGTATGTGACTTGTCATTCGTGACTAAAAAGAATACCTCACAGACTGTCGTTGCACTGAATCTATTACCCATCTAACGGAGCAGAACAGTAATTGTTAGTCGCAGTCATAAGAGCGCAAGCGCGAGAGAGTTTACCCACACAAACAGACTTCTAGCCTAGATTAGCACCCTTACCATCTTATAAAACTGGATCATTATTTTTATAGACACACCATCGGAGAAACAGATGCCAAGCCAGCATGGGTGGATAGGAGGTATGCGTGCTCTACGAGATTCACATCTGCGCTTAGTGATGCGTCAACTACGCCAATTGCGTCAAATTGAGCGGGTTAATCGTTCTCTGAAACGGGTGTGCTCTCCCACAAATCGCACACCCTGCGTCAGTTAAAAAATTTAATATTCAATGTTCAACATTCCTTACCTTCAAACATATTATATTTTTCTAAACTATTTAGATGATAAAATTAAGTATATTGAATAAAACTAAATTTACGGATTATATCGCGTTTATTTAACTGGTTTTACTTATTTTTAATCCCCAACGTTTCGGGTGTTTTACAGCAACCATGGTCACGGGGGGGACTCCAGCGTTTTATTCAATGTGTAGTGTTCGCGTAAATTTAAGAAATCATTATAAAATTAAGCGTAACCTATGAGCGTAACCATATCGTTCAGAAATGTGAATTATAGAATATTGTTTGTTGTATAAAAACAAGTAATAAAATAAATTCATTTTAAAAAATCAGAAGCAAATATTTCCAACCAAATACATAACGTAATATTTTGATTCAATAAGTCCTTGTACCGTTATACCAATATATTTTTCTTGAAAGTTTTTGTAAAAAAAATAGTATCTATTTTCCCCAAAATGACACGCTGAAGCATTATCAATTTTCTTATACTTACTTACTTTTTATGTAGTCCGATGTGAAGAAAGGTACGTCAACACAATACTAATAGCTAGCAAAACTTTAATAGAGCAAATTGTGAAACGTGGTTTAAAGTTGCCTCGAGATGTCACCCACTACTTAATAATTATGTAGGCGTCCTACATTTACAAGACATTACATGTTTATTTCTAGTATCACACTATTATATTTATTATTAATATTAAAGAGTATTCATTTTATGTCTTTAATATTTATGTAAAATGTGATGTATTTACATATAACTTTATGTTAACACACACGGCAACAACGAACACGCCGTCGTGACTTATATCGCGAATGGAAACTTACATTCCGAAACCGGTTCCTTTGTTTCCGACGCCTATTTTTTCGACTCACGCACATCGTCCGAGTTCTACGAACCTCCCGCCTAGACATGTGTCAATCATTCATTTTTCGTGACCGAATCATTCTAATACATTTCGTCACGCGTACCGGTACATTCGGATCGATCATTTCAGACTCCAGTATCCTACACTAAAAATAATTCATTCAGATTTTGGTCGGTTTTCGACTTATTCACAAATCACACCATCACTAGTTAAAAAATTTCCGTCAATTGTTTGTGATTGGTCGTACCGGAACATTCAAAATCAGATAATGAACCATCAATACTTTTAAGTACCAGCTCAAACGAAGAAAAAAGATTTCATTAGTGGATGAGAATTGGGGCTTCTGCGTTACTTGCTCTCACTTCGCTCAAGCTATATGTCGCTGAAGGCCCCAATTCTCTCCAGTAGAGACCCAAATTTTTTGTCTAACCAAATTAGTGCCTACATACTCGCAGTTCTATCCCGCGAGAACAAGTGTACTTCCACCACAGAATAAAGAGTAAGGATCAGAGAGAAGCTTCCTAACAACGTCAGCAGAAAAGAAAATACATATATAATAAAATTTACATTCATTTTCACAGGTATCATTTGACAACCCTGTCATATGATGCTTGTGAA
Organism: Parnassius apollo; assembly: GCA_907164705.1. NCBI lineage: Eukaryota > Metazoa > Arthropoda > Insecta > Lepidoptera > Papilionidae > Parnassius > Parnassius apollo. The sequence goes on from CAJQZP010001337.1 coordinate 336,597, forward strand.
AATTTTAAGGAAACAATAAAAATAAAAAATATAAAACAACATATGTGTATAAATTATAACTTATATTAATGTAACAACATGTCTATTAATTGCTCGAAGTCAAGAGCTGTTTCGTATCGATTCATTTTAAACAATAAAGAAAAATATTAAAATATTATATAGTTTATACAACATTGTACAACTTCAGTGCGCCTCTACTACGAGTCTGCGGTCCCTTCACAGCTGCACAACTTGTACATTTGCGATACCAGTTCTCGACATCGTTTCGACAGTGGACCCAGTAAAACCTCTCCGACCATTTTCCTATTTACGGCACAGAACTCCATCCTGAAGCATTGGGCCCAATAGCTTTTCGTGGTCGAACTCACCGCTGAGACGTCACTCCACTTGGGCTTGGGAGCACTGGCATTCATCCATTCCAGAATCGGCTTGATGTCCGGATTCTCCCGCTGTGCATGTTGTAAGCCGTCCTTTCACTCGTTGGTGAGGTGGTCTGTCCTGAGCATCCTCACAGATACCACTTCCTTACCCTCTTGCCTATTACAATGCTTGCAATCTTCAGAACAAGGTCTTCTTGACAATGCATCTGCGTTGCCATGAGATTTCCCGCTACGATGTTCGATCACAAAGTCTATTCCTGAAGTAGTTCAATTCACCTCGCAACATGTCCTTCTGGCTTTTTGAACTGCAATGGCCATTTTAGTGCACCATGGTCAGTTCGTAAGTGAAATTTTCGCCCCAGTAGATATTTGCTAAAATGCTGCAACGACTTTACCACAGCTAGCAATTCGCGTCTTGTGACACAATAGTTCCTTTCCGGTTTCGACAACGACCTACTAACTACCTGCTGAAGTATATCTGCAAATTTGTTCACAAATTGCCGATAATAGGAGCACAAACCCGAAAACGCTCTAACCTGCGTCTTGTCTTTTGGAACCGGCCAATCCTTGACAGCGGCGATTTTCTCCGGATCCGTGCGGATACCTTCTTCCGACACCACACACCCCAAAAGTTGAACTTGCTGTTTCAATAGTGAACATTTCTTCGGACTCAACTTGCGGTTGGCACTCTGAATCTTCATGAGCACGCGTTCAGGCATCGCCAATTAGCCCGGTAAGTATATATATATATATATATATATATATATATATATAATATCATATAGATATATGATATTATATGTCAATTTATTTATTTATCAATAAGGATTAAGGGCCACAAACGCGCGCAACACATGTTTGCTGTAGCTAGCATATGAAGTGACGCTAAGAAACACGACATCACTGTCGACCAAGTTTGTTTTAATCGGTGTTCGGTAATTAAAGTGTCAACTTTAGTGATTCAGTCGGCAGTTTTTATTGTCACGAACCTTAAGCTCATAGCAATATAAAGCTGTTGAACGCTGAGAATAAAGAGATAAATTTACGAGGTGAAGAAGTACAACTGTATTTACATTTCCGAAAAAAATGATACATTTCAACAAAAGCCCGCCTACTTCGTGTATCCAAGCTAGTTTTAAAATAACATCTCAAAAAAGCACACCTCTTCAGCTAAAAAAGAAGCTTACCAAAACTAACAAAAAATTTCTTAAGCTTGATAAAATGAATATTTTAAAAGTATCTCAACAAACGTAACTAAGTCGTTTTTAGTATCATTCATACAAACCATATGTTACTAGTTTTAACAAGAATGACGAAATACATATTCCTATTATTCAGCAAGATTTGTACGTGCTACTCAGTACTCAGTAGTTTATATATACGGAAAAGTGAACATTTATCATACCAACACGAAAGAAAAGGTATCAAACACACATTTCGTTAATAATCCAGTGCTATATCTTTTTCAAGACATACTATATGAAGTTAATAGAGTACAAATAGATAAAATTAATAATGGTGGTGTTACTACTACAATATAATCTTATCTATCCTTAAATGAAAATAAATCCAAATGTGCCCGAGTTTGGGACTCGTCAACTTGCGGAACAAGCAATACCAGTGGTGGCGCGTTTTCCACATCTATACTATTGAACAAGATTTCAAATAGAATGAAACTAGAATGAATGAATAGAATGAAAATGGATTTGCAGAAGATTATGAAAAAAGATTATTAATTGTAAACACGAATTAGTATTATTACGAAGCAATACAAATTTTAATGCGATCAAGTTAAATACAGGTGAAATCGTAGAAGGATATAATAATAAATAAAATTATTTGGCGAGTTTCACACGTAAAAGTATCAGGTCGTGAAAGAATCAACCTATTAAAACATTTAGGGAAAGATAGAGCTACCATTAGCATTCCGTTGCTGGGACTTATATGACCATTGCTACCCAAAACACGTAAACGTACTTGGTCTATAAAAAGTTCATCGCAAATATATCGGGAAACCACGATTTGTGGTGAACCAACCGCAAACAACGCGAGATTATCAATGGCAGAGTTTGACCATTGTCACGTACGAGATGTAAGAGTTTTTTAAAATTCATCATATTGTCCTTATGAGGGGCTGAATGTCAGTTTTTCAGAAGTTACGTTTTCTTTATTATACGAACAGTATGCGAGATTTCAATAGTCATATCACGGACGCTGGTCAGAGCCGTTGATGTGTTTAAAGGAGTTTAGAGACGTAGCACCATTATTTGTAATTGATTGTTCAAGACAATACGAAATTTTAAAAGGTTCGAGCGAGCGAGTAGAAATCGAAACAGACCAAGAAATACCAGATCTGAAAACCTCTTATTGTTTGATTTTAAACGATTGTATATTCGAATAGTGTTGTATTTAAATTTTCTAGTTATTTATATTATTAGTTTATAGTATAAATTTATTAATAATTTGATATGTTCAAATTCAAAATATTAATTCACGAATTTTATTTAGTGCACTTGTCCAGAGAGAGGAAGAGTGTTGCCCACACCACTTTTATAAAGTTCCCCGTTGTGTGTTACCACACTCTTCCCACCCACAATGTTATAATATTAGGTTACATTTATCTAAATCTAGGTATATAACATACATTTTTACCTATACTGAGATACAAAAAAAAAGGAATTAACATGTAACCAATAGAATGAAAGTATCAGATGAATAAATTAACAACTAAGTATGATTACACCAGATTACAATGTAATCACCAATGCAGAAATGAAAAGATCCCTTTGTGAATCTTACAATTATATAAAAGTGAAGGTTATTTATACAAATAATAATACTAGCCAAATACCATAATATTAACTAAAGGTCGAGTTTTATTATTTTTGGGTCCTTTTACATTTTAATATTAACTTAATAAAATATAGATTTTGAGAATTTCTGTATTGTACATGAGTAATAAAATTAGAATTAGCTCCCTTTCTGGTCAATCGACGCTCGATCGATCCTTTTCTTTTGTACTCTTTTCGTTTTACCCTTATAGAATATAAAGTATATTAGGTACCAATATTCAAAATTTAACTTACACTAATTTCTTTTGACAAAATTTAAACAAAAATAAAATTAAACCGTCAAAAAACGAAACGTATAGATAAACTAGACGCGTGACGCCAAAATCCCGGCATGTGGGAAAAAATAAACATGAAACGTCAAACGTGATATAATTTTTTTTAAATAGTATAATTTTATTTTTCATGTACAATATTTTTTAGGGTCTGAATCTAACTCTGGCCTAATCTTAGTAACGTAACTAAACTAACTATAAAATAAAACTTTAAAAATGCGTTTATATAATAATTTAATTGTAACAAAATTAATATAAGGTTATTTACCGATGATACAACGCCCATGTTTTTATTTATCTTTGTATCATAATTTTTACATTCTTTTACCACGTAACTAGACATATTTAGGACAGACAATCTGTCCTACGCGCGCACCATTGTCGACCGATTCCGTTGCCCAAACTAACCAACGATTGTCCATTTTAGATGTTCGGTCGGCCCGGTCCTTACGCTAGTAATATATAAGTCAACGTTGACAGCAAAGTACATTTAGCAGTTTCTTTTACAATATCTTACCAATTAACACTTTCAAAATTTGACAATGACAAACAATATAAAACACTTACTTCACTATTAACTAACAGTGGATGTTTAAATAAACTTACTTTTATCATCAATTGGGTTTCTTGACAAAAGTCTGCAGGATTATTTTTTGACTTAATATGACTGATACGAGGGCGGCACTGAAAATTTCGGGAATCAAGGAAGTGACACAACATTACTATTTATAAATGTATTTATTGCTTTTCGAAGTATTCTCCGCGAAATTTGACACATTTTTCCATACGATGGAACCAATCATTGAAGCAACCATTCCATTCGGAAGTTGGGGTCTCCAAAATGGCCGTTTTGTAGGCGTCCACAGCTTCTTCAGGTGATGAAAATCTCTGTCCACGCAATTTATTCTTTATTTTAGAGAAAATATAGAAATCATTAGGGCTTAGGTCGGGGCTGTACGGCGGATGGTCTAATAATTCTATGTTTTCTTGCTCTAAAAACTCTTTTGTTCTGTGTGCGGTGTGAGAACTCGCATTGTCGTGATAGAGGATGATGCGGCGGTTGCAGTTCTCTTTACGGAGTTCAGAAACGACCTGTGGCAAACAAATGCTAGCATACTATTCTGCATTAACCGTTCTTTGTCCCTCAAGAGGAATAGTCGTAACATAGCCGGTTTTGGAGACAAACGTGGCCACCATTTTTTTTGCAACAGTCCGTGAACGAAGAATTTTTGTTGGCTTTAACTCATTTTCGAACACCCAAACTCGTGACTGGTTTTTTGTTTCGGGTGCGTACTTTTATATATCCAGGATTCGTCACCTGATACGATGTTGTATACAGCATTTGAGGATCCTGCGTGGAATCTTTCGAGAGTTCTGACGCACCAAGTAACGCGAGCCGCTTTTTGCTCTTCGCAGAGCGAATGCGGTATCCATCGGGAAAACAACTTTTTTACACCTAATTGTTCATGCAATATTATTTGTATTTGACTCATGCCAATGTCTAAAGCTGCCTAAATTTCGCGGTATGTCACATGTCGATCTTCCTCAATCAGCTTACGCACAGCATCAACGTTTTCTTGGGTGACTGCAGTTTTTGGACGATCTTGACGGGGATCATCACTGAGCTTGACACCCTTGAAATTCAGCAAACCAGCGAGATAAATTGTGGTTTTGGATGGTGTTTAATCACCAAATGCAGAAATCATCCGGTCAACACACTATTTTTGTGTTAAATCACTTCGAAAGTCATAATAAATCATCGCTCTTGAATTTTCTCGAGTCAATTCCATTTTCTCAACGACTAAACAAGTTTGATAAAACCTTGTGACAAGACCGAGAATCTTTTTTTAAATAAATAAATGGTATTCGATTTTTAAAACCAAGGAGTTTTCAATTAAATATGTTTTAATATGACAGGAACAGTAGAAATATTCCATTCCCGATACTTTTAGTGCAGCCTAATACAATAGTTGTCAACAAATAGCCTGACAAAAATGTGGCCCAATGCTGTAAACGTTTGCAAGCCATTTTTGGTATTCCCTTTTTAGAACCAAAAACTATTACCAACGTTGCATTATCAGTTTCTAATTCAAATGTTCTTGCAAATAGATATTCATAAAACTTTGTTACTCTAAATATGATAGCTAATGTCTCTTTTTCAATAAATTTCTCATTTTCTTCTCAAAATTCTTTAAAAAAACCAGGCAGACTAAGTACCCTACGTACTTAGTCTAGAAGAACTTCAAGGATTCAAAAATAGTAAAAGAATTTGCTATAGCCACTCTAGAGTACACCAAAATATTCCTAGTTAAACCTCCTTACCCATTCACTTCACTATCTCCTAAAGAGAAAAATCAAATTGGCTGGATTGAGGAGCACAGAGGATGTCGATGGAGTGAGGGCTTTGTTGATTATAGAGTTTCACAGAATTATCAAGACATATTCGAAAGATAAAAAGATTTTTTAAAAGGATGTGAAAAAATTTAATGGGTACAAGATATTTGTGATAAAAATATTAGATATACGTTGCTTTGGAGCTCCCAATTCAAATACTCTTTGTCAACTTTATTGTAAAGCTACTTTACTGTATAACTGTTACATAAGAAAATCTGTGCGTTAAAAATGTTTTATTTATTAAGAAATGGTGTTTTGAAAACAAAGTAATTGTTTGATTTTCAACAAAATATATGTAAATAGACCCATCATCTTTTAATTTAAACTAACTTTTCAAGAATAAGAAAAGAATAGATTCAGACGAGCAACGATTAGTATTATTAAAGTAACTGGTTTTTTTGTACCACCTTGCATTAAAACGATGAATTAGATTATTCATAATTTGATGTTATATTGAACTAGTTGTATTTGGGATTCCGAATGAAACGGTATTAGAAATGGAGCAAAGATTTAAAAAAAGGCAGATCGAGATTTAGACTAAAAAGTTAGACCTCCTTAAAGTTAAGGTTATACGTACACTTCCGCGGTGGGGTGGAGGGGAAGAGATTAAGAGGCAATTTTTCGACCCCACTCCACTCTGTAGGCAAGCGTTAGATAGTAAAATTGAGGCACAAAAAGAAGGTTATGCGGACGAAGATGTTTGCCAGTAATTACAGTAGTATGGACTTAGAAGTGGACGTAGTTGTGGTCCATCACTGCCGGCCGTATGAGGAAGTTCAAAATCACTTAGCTTGCGATGGAAAGAGCTATGTTCATACTTTCAGTGTAGGAAAATCCATAGCGAAAATATTAACAAAAAGACAAGAGTAACTGTCTGTCACAATGGGTAAGCCTACATGGCTTACCCATTGTGACAGACAAAAATAACCGATCTCCAATCAATTGAGAAAAAATGGAGAAAACAACTTTACACGTTAATACTTCGAGAGACTAATTTCATTAGTCCGATTTTTTATATAAATCGCTTCTCTGATTGTTTTCTCGGTACATCTAAATTTTTCAATTGATTTTAAACTCACTTCCCGATGAGTTAGCGAAAGGCTCAGAACTGAGTGATGGTAACTCACTTTCTTGTCTGTTTGTTGTTTGCAATCGATTTTAAACTAGCTTCAAGATGACCTATGTTATAACACGGCGACGACGCAGATATTTTACGAATGTATATTGTTACCATAAATATATGTTTACGAGTAGCAATCAGTTTATACTAAATCTATGATTGTTACTTTAAGGTTTAACTTCAATTTGTTTGGCATATGTCAAGCCGCTACAGTCATTAAACTTAAATATAGGTTATATATTATAAAATATATTACACACAAGATTATTTGTACGTACTTACGGAAAGGAATTGAAATTTGTTCGAAATGAGTACGTGGCGTTCCGCTGGACTGAAGTAATATTTTGTTTATAATCAATTAAATACAAATATAATTTATATTAATTTTAGTCATAAAAGATTTACAAAAATTTGCATTATAGTTCATCACAAGCTCCATGTAGCTCACATATAAGTACTTTAGATCCAAGAAGAAGATCCACCGACCTTACCTTATAGGTACCATGTTAAATCAGTATCAATTTTCATTTCCAATCTTTGACAGTTTACCTTAGACTTCGATTAAAAGGATTAGAGAATCTACTATAATCGCTACACTAGACCCTTTGCACAAGAACCCAGTGAAATACCGATCATAGTAAAGAAACAAACGCATTTATTTTTAAATCAGGATAGCTAATTCATTTTTATTCAGTTCTAATAAACAATGAACGAGATTAGAAATGGCTCTTTAGCTTTAGTCGTGACGTTATAGAAGTACGTTTTACTTTAGTTAGTTTCTAGGGTTAATATCATATTTCCTTTACAGTTACATAAATTATTCAAATATAGCAGCAAGAGTTTTGCGCATGTCGCTCAAGTCTGACTTAAAGCAGGAAGCCGCTAAACGGGATGATTCTCAAATTCAGTATATTTATTGGACACGCGGGAAACCTTTACGTAAGTTTTATACACAAATACCATAATTATTTGCTGAATGAGCTGGTCATCAAGCATATTCATATATCTATAATGGATTTTATCGGAAGCAGAACGAGTATCTCATTAAATAATACTTGCATATACCAGCTGTAGTAACATTTGGGTTGTTACGGCTTTGTTTGTGGCAGTAATATTCTTTGGCAAAATAGATTTATTATTTTATTTTATCACTGTCTATTACTTAAAAACGTGCTTACCAAATAAAACTAACTATACGATTTAATTTCATTAAAGCTTATTTGTTTCAATAATATTTTTACATTCTCTGACTTTTCTAGATTTTTACTCCTTTGTCTAATTCCTATTAAATTATATTTACTTACAGTTGAGGAAGAAAAACTTAAGAAATCAGAACAAGAAATCGAAAAAAGTTAGGCTTATTTTATTCATTACAGTGTAAAATAAGTACTTCATGTAATTATTAAAATTTATTTAATATTGATACTTTTATTATTATAAAAGGAAATACCTGGACCTAATCCGTATTTTTAAAAACGTAGTTATGGATAATCTATGGTTTAAATGGTTTAAGATTGTTTTTCCTTAAGCTACAATCCTCCCCAACGATATTGGATTTTATTGTCAACATTTAGTAAGTTTAGGGAGGTAATGGTGATTTGAAAAAATGTAGTGACTTAATTTTTTACAAGATACAGCCCTCTTTGGAATTATTCGAGCCTGAATTCAAGCCAGCAGCCTCCCCTCGAAAATGCGTTACGGCTGTGATTCTAATCTCTAAATAGTTATGTTTAAGGAGTGGTGCTGATGATTTTTAAGACTACAAAATTTCTCGTTGACATTAATAACTATTACATGACAATAATGTATTTTTTTAAACTGGTGATGCAATTGCACAAATTTCTCGGGAAGCCTATAGGAAGGAAGCTTCGTTAGAAGCGCTTTGTGCCAGACCCGATCGAAGACCTTCGCTATGTCCAAAGTAACGGCCAACGCCTCCCTTTGGACTCTACTGCCTCCGCCCATCTATGAGTTAGGTAACCCATAAGGTCACCAGCTGAGTGACCCTCACAGAAACCGTACTGGTTTTAATATTAATTTTTCGGTCCGATTTACGCAAAAAGAGCTTACAGTATCTTGAAGTCTTGCAGTGGTCTGCTTGGGTTTGGGTTTTATTTTGTTGATTATAGGATCCCAAGCATGGCAGCACCCATCCATCTTCTCTATTGAAATTAGGATGTTTTTTTTAATTTCATTAGCCTCACGTATCATCCGTGGTAGGAATCGGTGTTCTTTTGCGAGGACTTGTGGTTTATCAAATCTGGTGTAATGGTAGGGACGATCTTGAACATCAACTAATCAGCTGGTGATCCTCAAGCTACCTCATGAGCTGGCAGTTTATAATTGATAACTGTCAACCTGATGCCTGCAAGACAACAACACGCAACAAAGTCCAGAGCCTGGTTGCAGCGGATTTCCTGCAGATTGCGGCATATCTACCGCGCGCTCGTGCGTACTTCATATTCTCATACCACACGTTCGACGTGCGCTGATGCAAAAATTGGCGTTTCTTTGCTTGTACAATTAAGCACCCTTGAGCAAAGTTGTAGAAAATGCCCGTAAGTAAGTAACAGTGAGTTACTAAAGGTGAGCAAGAATGTAAATGCTATACCCCCTGGTATTTCGAGAAAGAATAACACCCCGTCTTTAAAGCGCTACAAAAGCAAATGTTACGCCATTTTAATTACATCGATTTTTGCGTATCCAGGAACCATGGGCGTTGCAGCCGAGCTTCCTCACAATATCACTTGACAATACTGCCTTTAGTTGCGTGTCGGTAAACTCCTCATTAATATCATTCTATCCTCAATTAACTTCAATGCTACATTTTACAGACACATATTTTACAACAGTTATTATGAGCGTAATTTCCTCTAACATCCCACTTATAAGTGTGACATGAACACATCTTTTTCTGACGACTTAACCGTTGAAAACCAATCTGTTGGTACTTGGCAGACACTGTATGTATAGGTTAAAATGCGCAGATTTCAAATCAACTTATTCAGAAGACTAGAGGTCATGAAATCTGCGTATAAAATAGTTCTTAATAACTCTCAAATACATCATCTAAATGTAGTTTAAAAGAAAAATCAACTGCAGTTCTTCATAAGGGGTTACCATCTTTTCTGAAAAACAAGATTTTTGTTCCACTTCATACCTCACAGAATACCAGCGTGAGGTAGAATCTCTGCTTTTCTGCTTGTGTGTTTGATTAATGCAGATGGTCGGAGGCCCTATTTCACCTCCCCGTCTCCATCAACATGATAGCGAAATTAAACGATATACTACCCCTGGTTAACAGCAACCCTGATAATGGAGGTTCCCTCGCTGCGTATCCACGACCAAGCTACTTCACTACTGAGCTTTGGTGCTCAGGATTTCTGGAGAGGGAGAGGGGAATTTCCTCGAAGAACAAAAACTTCGGGCAAGACCAAGATGACCCCGTCCACGCTGTCCGTGAGTTATTGCAACATCAAAGGACATCACTCAAACCTATAAACGCCGTCCACTACCATCTGGAGACGGCGAAGCCGGCCTTGCTCTTTATTACCGAGATGCAGGTTTTCTCTCCAGATGATACTTCGTATCTCTCTTAACCGGGGTACAAAATGGAACACTCCTTTGTGCCTCAGGCTGGAACTTGCTTTTACTTTCTTGCATCATACCCTTGGGGGTGGGTTTGCTTCTCGCCGAATGATCTCAACATTTTTGCTGCTTGTGTCATTGATGTGGCACTTCAGGCTATGAAAAATTTTACTCCACCTTCTGTGTTGCCCATCAGAAGCAGATACCAGCCATGGGTTGGTCGCTTCTGTAAAACAGCATCACACTATATACAGGAGTGCTACCAGGTCCATTCGCTGGTATAATTCCGCTACTACGCGCTTCAAAAGAGCCATTGCCAAGATAAAGTCAGGCATCGCCTGAATTTGCGAGAAATTATTTCCTTCGGGCACCCATGCATTCTGGTCTCTCGCTAAGACTGTCCAAAAGAAGTTCTATTAGCCATCTCTCCCATTTCTGTATAGAGAGCCATCTCTCCCATTTCTGTATAGAGAGGACGACTCACTGGCTCGCGCCGCTAGGGAGAAAGTCAATTTGTTACGCTCTCTCTTTGCGTCCAACGATGACGTGGTGAGCACACAACCGACCATCCCGCGGTGTGAGTACTCTATGCCAGATGTGCGGTTTACATAACTCTTAGTTCTCAAAACACTGCTCTCCTTGAACGTCAACAAGTCGAGTGGACATCATCTGGATGTTTGGCGGTCCACCACTGTATGTTTTACTATGAGTTTTCTTCCTCGCACGAACTCTTTGTGGAATCGTGAATTCGTGAAATCGGCGTCGAAAGAAAAGAGCTTACTTCTTTCTAAACGGCTGGCCTTTTAGAATGGAGTGCAGTGCACCTGTAATTCGCGTGATGTTGCGGTGGTTCATGGGTGGCGGCAGTCAGTAACCACAAGTCAGCACAGGTGAGCCACATGCTCGTTTGCCCCTTTTCTATATTAAAAAAACCTTTGCTTCTATTGCGCTTTGCGGCATAGTGCCAAGTGGGAGAGCAAAATTAAATGCCAGCAATGTTACCGACGCTGTTGAGCTTCAACTTGGTCGACAACCATTTCTAATTTATTTATAGTTTGAATCCTAAAAAAACGTTTAAATAATTATGGGTACACGTCATCAGGTTGCATCTATACAAAAAAATTGACCCAACTATCATGATCAATGGCAAAAATGTGTTAAAGAAAGGATGTTTCAAATATGCTGCCTTCAAAATTTTGAATAATATACCACCTCCTTTGCAGGAGATCGTAAATACAAATTTATTTAGAAATAAATGCAAAGTATGGTTACTTGAACGACAAAAGCTGGAGGCAGGTGTGAAGTATTTTAAATAACCACAGACTTTATTCTTATGGTGGCCACACACGGTCAGTTAAAGTCATCAATCGAACTGATATCAGTTCGAACGGATTTAAGCAAAAGAAATTTCCACGCACACGGTCAGTTCAACTGATCATTCCAACTGACAAGTCTAAATTAGGACTGTGATATTTCTTTAAATATCATATTTTTGATATATCGATAATTATAAATATATCAGTATTGGAGTTTTATATATCGTAAGTTAATATACAGTTATATGTAAGTCAACATCGGAGTTTTATAAATCGAAAAAATATCGATATATCGGCTTTATTTAAAAAAACAACCGTAAGTCATTTTAGTTTAATTCATTTATTATATTTATTAAGCAAATTATATTATAAATGTATGGAAATGTTAGATTATAGTTCTTATTAATTATTTCTTATATTAAATAAGACGATTCTGTGTACCAATATTTTTTCCGTAAGAGATTTCAAAAATACTCGTTGCTTTATATGTTCTGTTGTTAAATATGCTTAGAAGCACAGGTATTACAGATGTAGCTGAAGAAATCAAATATTTAGCGAGTAAATTATCTACCCAGCAGACAGTCGATGACGACAGTAACTTAAGTAATCATAAGACGCCTAACCGATCAATATAACTTGAGGTTTATATTAACATTGAAGCACTTGTTTAGTCGTCTTCTCTAATAGTTCACACGCGCAGACACTTAAATCACAAAATTGCATCACTTTTACGAATTAAAATCCACTTCAAACCATTGTTTAAGCGATAAAACAAAAGCAAAAATCCGTCGACGGTCAAGTTCCCGCAAAAACAGACAGTTAGTAAAGTAGTTATAAGTTTCGTAGATTGTAGTAATTTTAATACCACAGAGATATACTATACAAAATTACATTTCTTTTTAAGATAATAAGCAAATAAATAAACTGGAGAAAAATTAATAGAATAAAATAAAGTACAGAAAATTGGGTAGTAGTAGATTAAATGATTTACGAGACCAAAATAAAAAATTAAAACCTTTTATTGAAAAAAATATCGACTGTCGATATTCATATTTTAACGCTTAGCCCACCGCGCAATAGATCGTCCCGCCTCTGCGTCGAGTATCGAGCGAACGCGTTAATGCTTGTTCTACACTAACAGGAAACGTCAATGCCTATAAACGCACAAATTTAACGCGGTAAAACTGGCTACACTTGAACGCACCATTTCATTAAATTTCAATGCCATTGAACGGCGTATTAAAGTTGGCGTTAATGTTCCTTGAAGACTTTTTATATTTGTTAAAAATGGTTTTATAAAAACCCATTAGGTTTTTCTTCGCCTTTCTAATTCTTCGATTAAAAGATAATAATTGGATAATTCGTCGCAAAGCATCATTTTGCGCTGTACGATTCTTAAAACTTTTGAGTTGCGGATCCCACAAACATGGCTCTGTTTGCGGAATCTTAAGAAACGTATATATAGTAACGTACATAGTCTTTGCGTTATAACATGGTGTGGGTGACAGCTTACAGTTTGGCTTGTCTAGATATACATATAATAACGTTAAATTGATTTAAACAAGGAGATTAATGATACACAAAACAAAGCAAAATTTATCGATTAGCTATCGATATAAAAATTAAAACCGAAACATATATTTCTTTATAAACTACAATCACTGACCTCTATATATACAAGTACGCTGGACTGGCTATACACCGTGACATGATGAAGCGATTTGATTTCCGCCATTTTGGCGCTAACAGCAGAAGTGCACGTCCACGGACTAATAATAGGTATGAGACAGTGTATCAAATAATATCGATAAAATTCTATACCCTACCTATAGCTAAATAGAATAGACTTTATGCATAGATGGACTCTACCCGTAACATCCATTCTCTTTATGTATTATATTAATGTAATGCCATTATAATTCATCATCATTAAAGCCCTACACAAGTCCACTGCTGAATATAGGCCTCCCCGAAGAAATGCCACAAAGCACGGTCCTGTGCCACCTGCATCCATCAACGTCCTGTATAGCTTACCAGGTTTTGACTCCATATAGTGGAGGAACGTCCTACACTTTCCTGCTGATACGAGGCTGCCACTCGAGAACCTTTTTTCCCCATCGGTATTCGGTTCTTCGAGCTATATGGCCGGTCAATTGCCACTTTAGCTTACTAATCCATTAGGCGATATCGGTCACTCTGGTTCTGCTGCAGATATCCTCATTCCTAAATTTGAACGCTTGAGCATAGCATTTTCGTAGCTCGCTGAGCGACTTCGAGCTTCCTCATACGGCCAGCAGTGAAAGACCTCGTCTCAGATCCATAGGTCGTCACTGACACTGACTGACGAGAAGATGTGTTGTAATCTCCCGAACGCTGCCCAGCCAAGTTGAATCCGTCGATTGACATGTCGGTTGAAGTTGAACTTACCTAGTTGGACTATTTGTCCCAAGTAAAAATACTCGTCAACAACTTCAGCTAAGTGTTCCCAAAAACCACCGGTATAGGTGTGACATGGACATTACACATGACTTTTGTTTTGTCCATGTTCATCTTAAGACCTATCCGTTGGGAGACACTATTTAGGTCATTGAACATAGTGCGTAGGTCCTCCAGCGATTCTGCTATAAGGACTATATTGTCGGCAAATCGAAGGTGAGTGACGTACACGCCATTGACGTTCATACCGTATCCTTTTCAGTCCAGTAGCTTGAAAACGTCTTCCAATGCAGCGGTAAAGTATTTCAGGGATGTTACATTACCCTGTCTTACACATGGATGTTTCTCTGGCTCTGTACTCGGATTGCCATCATAGCCCTTAGACCATTCAACTAAAATACTATTAAGATTAAACACACAAAATAAAAATAAAAATATAATTTCTAAAATAATTTATTGTCAACCGTTCATTTAGTTCTAGTATTATAAAAAACAAATCAGCTGCTATAATAACTCCTCTAATCTCTAATCAACTACAGGTCTGTCTATAGACAGTAAAATATTTTCTACTATATAAAAATTTATGTTTGTTCGTACTTTCTACGATGCTATACAGTTCATCAGATTGCGGTAAAACTTGGTCAACTTATTGGTTGCACTTGTGCGAAGGTTATACGCATGGTACAATTAACTGTCATTAGGTGGCGTGCGATTCGACTGACTATTTATTTGAAAGTTAAAGAAAATCATTCATTATTTCAATGATTGTATTATCATTCCTAATTATACAATATAACTGTTCCACATTTTTAAAGATATCTCCACAATTACTTCTTCTGCGGCAGCATTGCGCCCAGCAAAATAATATATTTCAAGATTGTATTATCATTTTTAATTATACAATATAACTAACTATTCCACATTTTAAAGATATGTCCACAATTACTTCTTCTGCGGCAGCATTGCCCCGGGTACGAGCTAGCAAAATAATATAAAAAATATAAACTTTGAATTACATATTTATCAGTTATTTACAACGACATTTTCGAAATTAAAATAACAATATTAAAAAAATAACAGAAATTATCATACAGTCCTACTTTCTGTGGTATCGTCCCAAGAATGCTGGCTACGTGTCCTCTCTGAATGGCTATACTTAGCCTTCAAGCGAGGAAACAACAAACTAAACAACTTCTTATTACAAGCAGCGAAAATCAGTCGCATATACAGTTTTTTACGAACTACACCGCACGTGCACCCTACGGACCAATAGTCTCTACAGCAAATTGCACAAATATGTACTCATCTTCTAGATATCTTTTGGGCTATTTACTTAGTTCAGTTGCCTCTAATGCCACCTCTGCTTTAGACGAGGTACCCTGAGGTGGGATGCTGTCAAAGTGTGCGCAAGTAGTATCCCACACTAAAGCTTTATTTCTCTCTTTCTCTCTCTATCTTTCTCTCTCTCTCTCTCTCTCTCAAGCAACCAAACCCATACCGTCTGGTCTCCTGGTATCGTCTCTAAATATTCTACAAAGATCTTAAACTGACGAAACATTTATAGAGATACGAGCTCTTCGGATGAAATTGTCCAAGAACTAAGGACAACATTATATTAAAGAATACCATAACATTATTACACGGTTATTTAACCGTGTATTAAGGATGGATTCGACCAAATACTATGTTAAACCAGAGTAACTAACCCTCGAATAATTTTACTCTTTGGTCTTACACCAAGATAACTTCATTTTGCGTTTTGTAACACAAACGTAGAGAAGCCAATACTGGCTATTATTATTCCAGAGTTGGTAGTTGGTAGTAGAGTTTATTCATTCAAACAAGTAAACCGACTTAAACCAGAACACAACTGTTGTAAAGCGCAATTCAAGATTTGAGGTCCACATAATTTTCCGTAAGTGTAAATAATGCCGTCCAATGGCAGCCCCTCCTTAGTTGCTGACTTCTCCCCCCGTTTTCATTCTCAGATAAGGCGCACCAGAAACAAGCCACACTGCCCTTCGCGTTCTCTAACTACGACTCCACTCCTATGGACTCCCCGAGCCCGATATGTGAATGGAGCCAGGGAAAACTACCACTTGGAAGCATCAAGTGGTGCACCCTCACCAAAGTCGCGAAAGATAGTCGAGTGGCGCATTGCCAATCGCCATACCAACACTCCTCTTCCCTTACGACTCCTCCTCGACTACAGCGGTACAGGGAGAGGAATCTCCTCTAGCCACAGCCCACTGAAACACATAAAACGTGGCTCGACATCATCAGGCGACCTTTCGACAGTTGGCTATGGCCCTTGAGTTTTGTGAAAAATGAGGAAAGAAGAAATAAAAAAAACATTCGAAATAATAATCTAATACTTTTATACTTACTGGTACTGGTACTAACAGAAAATATTGTCGGTATACTGCACCTTTTCAAAGTGGTGCAGTTCTCATGTCTAATAAAACAGGCGTCTGTGAAATGTTTGGAACTAATATGATCATTTTGTTCCGGACGCCAATTCACAATATCTATGCTTTTAAGCCATAATTTTAATTTAGGTTCACTTGGAAACCTGTTAATTAATAAATATTTGATAATCGTCTGTTGTTGGCGACTTTGTTTGTTAACAAATATGGGTATTATAGACAGGGAACTCGACAGGCCTATTGAATTTTATTGTTTATCAAAACTCAGTAATATACAGCCAAAGATGTTGGTATATATGATATTAAGATTAGTAACAAATTTTTAAGTACTTATATTATCAAATAGTTTTAATTTGTTTCATATTTGTTGCAAATTCACTTGTGAAATGTTATACCACTTTCCTTTTGGTAACGTGTTTTGGAGATTACGCACACTCTAATTATTAATAAAAATAATTCTTATTATGTAACTAATATACACAATCAAACAACAAAATACTTTCGTTTTTTAGTTTAAAAGTTCAAAATACAGACTTATTAAATAGGCCAATTTAAATAAGACAACAGACTTTGGCATATTACGTCAATTTTATTTTTCAAGACATCCTTTAGCGGCGCTTCAAATTGGAACAGTCATTTTCTATGGTATAGCCAGTCCACATTTAAAATGTTAAAGTTTAGTACAAATTATGACGTAATAGTTACATAACTGCTGTTCCCGCGACTTCACCTGCGTAGTTTTTATTACAATTGGATTTCATGGGTTTTAATTTTTTTGCGCGGATTCCTAATTCTTTTTCTAAAATAAATGTAGCCTGTGTTACTGCATATGACATCAACTATCTGCCAGTGTCAGCTATAAGCCGGAACAAACAGACAAACAGAGAAACAATTTAAAAATTGTTTTTGTCTTTTTGTTATAAATACCGTACATACTTTCATATGCATTTAATAAAAGGCTATTATTTTGATATTACAAACAGACACTTCAATGTATAGATTATACTGTTTTAATTTATATATTTGTTTGTTTGTCTATATTTGTTTATATCGACATTTAAACAAATGAAATGGCTACCAGCATCTGTAATTTTTTCACTATATGTGTAATAGCCTTTCGCTATATGTGTAATAATGTTGCCAGATCCAGTGGGCCAAATATCGGAACGGAAGGTAAAAATAATCGAGAATTTGGTATAAAGATGTAATAAAATAAAATAAAATAGGTTTTTGTAGCCATTTTGTCCGCCATGAGTTATGATAGTCTTTTTGGACACAACGCGTATTTTGCTTTATAGTGATGTTTCGCCTGAGTAGACCAATGAATAATTTGTCGTCCATGCATCGGAAACATTGCATATGCGTCTATGTGCGTTTTTTCCGTAAATCAGAATTTTTGAACGGTTAGTTCCAATTCTATATTATTTTTATATATATTTTGCGTAGGTATATGGATGTGAAGGAGGCGAGAGAGGTGTGTCAGGATCGTGCCAAATGGAAGTCTGTAGTCTCTGCCTGCTACCCTCTGGGTAACAGCCGTGAGTGTTTATGTATGTATGTATGTATTCGATTTATTTCAAAACCAATTTTTGATAGTCCGTGGTTGATCGTTATGACATGGCACGTCACTATTGTAAGTGGGCGGTACCCATCCATGAAGTACAACAATATCTGTATGATATTTTATCTAAAAAAAATCATATTTTTTTAGACATGATGTGTCATTCGCACCATGCTACAACGCAGAGACTATAACAACTTTTTTATTATTCGCAGGCCCAGGACAGGTTTAGTTCCATTCCATTTAGTATGCGCTAGTGTCGCATTTATTGTTTGCGCCATCTTGTTGTTACCTATGGGTGCTTTTGGCAGAAAAAAGCGCTAGCAAGCGCTGGTAAGCAAAATGGCGATCGTAAGCGGTAAGCGCTGTCAAATCGTAAGTAGCTATTTTCCTCCAAGAC